>CM059199.1:71493960-71941356 GCA_030323885.1 Branchipolynoe longqiensis | reverse complement strand
ATTACCAACATGTCCCTACATGACGAACCAGAGGTAAAAAGAATTCAATGGTCAATTTGTGTGTCTCCATCCCTAGCTCTTGAACTATGAAAGAGAAGTGTTTTTATCCATCTTATTGCACTCAGCAGCAACTTTTACATAAGACTGCCAAGTTTCAACTTTCTGCTACAATTATAACTTACATTTTTAGAGGGGGCAAATTGGCAAAACTCTGGGAAAAGCAGTTCTGAGAAAACGAGCTTCAAAGTTCACAAAGTGTTTCTTTCAAATGTTAAAGTCCAGTATCATCATCTAGAATTCCATATTATATACACAAATATCCAGTCACGTAATTATCTGTCCAAAAAACATATCATTTACACCAAATTAGTACACCAAAAACCAAAAATCAACAGTTTCATCCAAATTCATGTTCCGATCACCCGTGTGTCTCCTTAAAGGATTAAAACTGCAGAGTCTGATGAGCTATGAACATTTTCTGACCTATATTTGACCCTATATATCCAACTTACAGACTGGTCCACTCATTAAACATTTATTGATGCATAGAAGAGAAAACAAAGCCAATGTAATAGAACCTGTCACTGCCAAAGCCACATGATGTCATCATTCTGACATGCATTACATCATTAATTTTGCTTGTATTTCTTTTTTTTTTGTCGTTGCTTCAAAGACGTTCAAAGTTAGACATTTGTAATGTAAAGTTACTTCAAACAAAGTAAAGTAAGTTATAATGATAAATACAGTGTTTGTCCATGGTCGGATTATCCGACTTTTGTCGGATATTCACATATTTGTCGGTTAAAGTCAGATCTTCTGTAATTGTGCATTATGTTTGGATGAATCCGTCGGATTTTGCTTACATTTCTTGTTCAAAACTTAATTTGAATTTGATCAATTCTTTGGAATGCTAATGAAATAAGTTGTCTTATTCAGAATATATTTTAATTGTCTGGCAGCTTTGTTTTCTTCATATTTTAAGTACTGGAGGAAAACTAAAAGTAGGATTTTTATTTCTGCCTTGTTACAAACACTGTAAATGGGTCACTCTCCTGAAAACTGGTCAGCATGGGGTGGGATTTTAAAACATCAATAACAAAACTTCCTACTTATTTTTTTGCTTATACTTTTCATATTCATGTTCAGATTTGATGAAAGAAATAAGGGAAATAAAATAAACTGTGTGCAACTTTGGTCCTTTTAGTCATGAAGTGTTTTTGTACCAAAAAAGCCCATTTTACAGTCAGTCATTTGTAACATGACATATGGGACATGGTTGAATCCTTATTAACATCTTATATTGCATTGATATGTCAAACAAAACAGTTCCCAAATCAAAAAGGAAATATTTATTAACATGTATGCATGCCTAAATTAAAAAAAATTAAATGTTGTCATCAAAAATAACATTACAAATTTCCGTCACACGTGTAACCAGTGGTGTCCTGATGCCACACAAATATTGTACACTAATTATTCAGTGAATAAAGCATGGCTGGGAATTACTTTTTTTTATCAATATAAGCATTACATATTTCTGTATATTATGCGATGATTAATATGCTTCTAAGTATGATATTATTTAATTCTGATTAGATATTTATTAAGCAGACTGTGTGGTGTCCTAAACACGTGGTACGCGTGTGACGCACATGTTATACTGCCATAAGAGATATCTTATTCATGGACTACACCTTTATTTTTTATCTCATCAATTTATATTTTACATAAATGTAAAGGGGAGATTTCCAGCTTTCATTTGCAACCAAAAAATGTAAAAAATTCAAATATTAAATTTTAGCTCTCCATGTGACACTTCTGGCCAGTTTTCAGGAGAGTGACCCAAATATATTAAAAAATAAAAGGGCAGAAACTCCAAACTATCACAACTTTGATCAAGTTTTAAACTGTATATTGATTTTCTTTAATGAATCTCCCCCCCCCCCCCCCCTCCGCCCATACCTAGGAATACTGCTCCAGTTACTATGGTATAAAGTCCGACTTCTTAAGTGACCACATGAAGAATATAGCAGAAGAGAACCTGACGACCCAAATCCTGGTCGATGAGGAAGAGATTAAATTACTCGCGCAGAGCAATCCTCAGAAAGTGACCATCACCAACGCTAGCAGCCCTGTGTGCTACAACATCATCAATGACTTAGTGAAGGGTGAAGTGTTTGGCATGGACGTGGAGCTCACCCTTTGTCTTCTCGACAGTTACGTCAATGCCGAGTACATGGAAGGCTTGAAAATGGAGTGCGAAGACCTCGCGTACCCACTCCTCCGGAAGGTGATTTGGACAACAAACATTGAGGAGGCGTTCACCAAAAGTGTAGCAATCATCTTCCTGGATGACATTCCGCAAGAAGAGGGTGAGGACAGCGACCAGTGGCTGGAAAGGAACAACAACGTGTTCGCGAGGTATGGGGTCATGATGGAAGAGGTTTGCAAGCCGGACATCAAGGTTATCGTTGCTGGGAGTGGTCCGATCAACTTCAACGCAACCATGTTGATTAAGAACACTCCCAGCATACATAACAAGAGCATTGTGGCGTTGGCACGCGTTGTTGAGGGCCAGGCGAAGGCGATCATTGCACAGCGCCTGAATGTCAACTCGAACGGCGTCACCGACACCATCATCTGGGGCAACGCCAACGGCCGTGTGAACGGGGCCAACATTGCTGATGTGACATGCACGCGGGTGCACTTCTACGAAGGCGCCATCACCGGCCCACCGGCCTACTCGGTCCCAGCCGTCGAGATGGTGCATGATGACAAGTGGCTCGCCACCGAGTTTGTCGAGCTACTGCAGAAGCGCATGACTGAGGTGGAGACGGCGCTTGGCCGGGGTGGCGCCATGACGCAGGCAGCGGCCATCGTGAGCACGCTCAGGGACTGGTGCTCCCCAAACCCACCCAAGCAGATGTGCTCGCTCGGCGTCTACTCGAGCGGTAAGTTGAAGAGGGTATTCCCAGTTTTGCTGATCCCCCAGGAAGAACTGGTGCTGTGACCCAGCACATTCTGGATCACAGTTTCAGTTGTACACTTTGTGGAAAGTGGGGAGTGGGGTGGGTGAGGTACACTGTATTTGATCTAATGTGACATATTTGCCAGGACAATCTCACCACAATTTAGATAAGAAACAGACCGGACACAGTGGCTAAATCAGTAAAAGTGCTGGCTTCCTGTGCGGAAGGGCAGGTTTTTTAATGCTGGCCGAGTCGAATCAATGACTTACAGAATTGATACTTGTCGCTACCTAGCCTAGTGCTTGGCATTACTAAGATATGACAAGGACAAGGTGATCATTCATTTATTCTGCTCATAATGGTTAAGTACATGCACTGATTTTCGCCGCTGTGCAGTAGTGGTCAGAATCCATATGGATTGATTTCCTTTATCGATAATTTCTGTAAACCTCTTTGGTGTAAGATCGAAGGTTTCCATTTTGTTGGTTTTCAATTATATTTCTACATAGTTAACATTTGTAGTACCTTCTCCCTATGCAATTAGTGTTTTAATCTAGATATACTATGTTAGTTGTTGCTTTTTTGTGGGTTTTTTTTTTTATAGGGGAGTGGGGGGGGGGGAGCTTTGGTCACACCTTTGACGGTTAGGTTTGTGGATAATTTGTATGGGTTTCAGGTACTCCATTTTCTTTGTTGTTGTTTTCAGGTTTCTATGCAAAATGGCACCAATCTTCTTTTGTTGCCCCCAACCAGGGCCATTCCGGGTGCAAGGCGCGTGAGAGTGACGTCACTGGTCAGCGTGTCTATACCGGGCCCCTTTAACTGTGGATTAATTTCATTGTAGGTCACTATGGAATCCCGGTCGGCATCGTCTACTCGTTTCCTGTCCGGTTCACTGGTAACGGTGACTGGGAGCTTATCGAGGACCTCGAGGTTGATAATGCACAGAGCGACAGGATGATGACGATTGCGATGGTGAGCAATCGATAAAAAAAAAAAAATGTAATCGAATTAATTTTTTTTTTTTTTAAGTCCCACTGCACCAAATCTCAACAGCTGCTCCAGCCGGTAAAGCGTGCAGTCGGGAATGTGACATTATTTTCACTTTCACCGTGCCTAAATTATTGGCAGATGCGAAATAATGGGACATTTTGTATATTTACTCCGGCTCAGTTTTGTTGTCGATTTACATGACAAATTTCTGGGATAAAAAAAAAAAGATAAAATAATAACCCCAACCCAAATTTCTCTAGCTGTTTTTAAAGAGAAGAATTCCCCAGTTCAATTCTGACAAAATGTATAGGTGGTTTAGATTTGTTTTGCCTTAGTGTCGATAACCTGTTCCGTTTATACCGTCATGCTCACTCACTCACTCACTCACTCACTCACTCACTCATTTAAAGTGGCTAGCTATACGTCGTGGCCATGGGAACCGTACTCCGACAAATGCTCTCCAAGCACAACCTTGTTTAGTTTTTATGTTTAAAGAACCAAATATGTGTGGGGAGAGTAGGGGACCCACTTCACCACCTGTTGCCGGCGAGCACTGCTATTTCTCAATATCGCAGCCAATTCGGTGGCGGCGGCGATTTGTTTTGCTTACATTGGTCGATTCGACAATATTAATATCACCGCCGATTTAGCGGCGGCGTTAATATCGCTTCGATTTTAGGGTTAATTTGATGAAATTTCACTTATTGCGTATGTAATTCTGTTAAATATGATAGCATTGCATAGATTTGGCTCTAATAATATATCGCTGCTGATGCGGCGGCGACGGCGGCGATTTGTTTACTTTACATTCGTCGATTCAACAATATTAATATCGCCGCCGATGTAGCTGCGGCGTTCAGGAAATATATTTGCGTAATGTAAAATATTTGTTAGTACAATTACATTGCATAATTCAATGAGAAACACATGTATATGAAAAACGTTTTTTTGTTGTTGAATGTAAAAACGTTTTGGAGTGTATGGGGTTTGAACCCACACCACAAAACAACTTCAGATTACAAGTTCAACACTCTAACCACTAGGCCACAGAGAGCACACATGCACAGAGAGCACACATGATTATTAGTCTCAGTTCAGGCTATTTGTGTATAGGACGTCCAAATTGGCAGAGGTGAGGTGGGCACAGGGAATCGAACCGTCGACCCTCAGGTAAGGCATCCGACCTAGAAAATAATCTGACACTCTAACCACTCCACCACAGAGAACACCACTTCTCTGCACTGACCAAGCCATTGTCACAACAATCTAGGTCCCTCTACTGTACACCACCAAGTGGAAAAGTTCAGTACTAAGCGTGCACCACCCCTGTGGCACAAATCTGAACTATTCCAAGTTTTTTTTGTTTTTTTGGGGTTTTTTTGGTAAATATTTTTATTCATCTGAATACATATTTTGTCAGCGCCGGGGCACTGGTCTTCCAGCCGTCGGAGTGGTCGCATTTCATCTGTACATAGTGGAAGTGGAATGTGTTGCATTGTGTGCAGCACAACCCATTCTGAACATAAAAGAAAGTGGGGGAGCAGCCTATGCTGCATAGTGTACAGCATAGGTACTCAACATAGTGCAAGGTATCTATATGCATCAAGATAGAGTGTGCAGTAATGTACACTAGTGGTTAAATCATATGCTGTGTTTGTATATCAGTTAGATTTGGTTTTAATAACGGTTAGTCTTTAAATAGTGCCATGTTGTGCATGTATAGTGGTTTATATTGTGTGCATTGCTGGTTGAAGATGTAGTTATGTAGTGGTGGTAATGGGTCTAAAGATGGGGTAGTGATTCTCGAGTCATTGAGTTATAATAGTTGTTTTGTCAAATGTGGATGGGGGGGAGGGGTTCATGGGTAGGGGGCGCGGACACGCTGGGAGAGAGCAGGCATGAGAGAGGGCGAAGTCAATGGGTCGTTCAGCAGGTCGTATTATATATTTGCAGTGCCAGGTTTTGGGCCTGAATAACCAGGTGAGCTCTGTATGCATTTTTAAAGGCAAGGATCGAACCCGCTTCTCTGGTTTTGGTTGGGAGCTCATTCCACATGACACTTCCTTTGTAAATCGGAGCTCTCATTAACTTATTTGTATTAGGGTTGGGCACCCCAAGCAGAGTCGATGTCCCTCTTCTCGTTACCCTGGTTGTGCGATCTATGTATTTGTCATCACTCGCACGTTTATACATCAACGTCATTAGGTGTAGGTTCCTACGTACATCCAGAGTGTCCAGCCCTGCTCTCCTATGCATTTCAACCACACTTAGTATCTTGCCTTTGAATACTGTTCTGAGGGCTCTGTTTTGCGTTCTTTGTAATTTGGTCTCTTGCTGCTTCGTTAGTAATCCATAGATGATATCATTGTAGTCTATAATTGGTAATATTGTTGACTTGTACAGCTGCAGCGCAGTATTCTCACTTACATATGTCCTTATTTTTCTGAATGTGTTCATTTTTAGTGCCAGTGTTTGGTTAAGTCTTGCCAGCTGTTGGGTACCAGTTAGAGTCGCATCGAGAGTTGTGCCTAGGTACTTATAGGAGTTCACTTCACGGAGCACTAAGCCACCCATCTGCAGTTGTATTGGCCGGGCCCTCACCTTCCTGGCTTTGGTTCCATAGATTATGTATTCAGTTTTAGTGCCATTTAGCGTTAGTTTATTCTCATGGCACCATGTGTTCACTCCATCCAGCGCCATTCCAGCCTCGGTTGCGGCTATGGCATGGTCATTGTTATGTATTGTTAGTGCTGCATCATCGGCAAATAATGTGAAAGATGCTTTGTTGGAAACTAGAGGTAGGTCATTTATAAATATTAGAAACAGTAGGGGTCCCAGAGTGGAGCCCTGTGGAACTCCTGTTTTTATTTCTCGAGTGGTTGAGCTGGTGTCACTTAGTTTTGTGTATTGTTTCCTATTGCTGAGGTAATTTGTGAGGAAGCTATGTGCTCTATTGCCTAGCCCAGCTCGTTCTATTTTATGCCTGAGGATTTTGTGGTCGATCGTATCAAATGCCTTCTTGAAATCAAGGAAGACTGCGATAGTAAGATCACCCTTGTCTATGTTTGACAAAAGTTCATCCAATAGAGACGCCAGTGCCCCGGTGGTGGACCTATTTTTCCTGAAGCCATTTTGCTGGTAGGTCAAATAGTTAGAGGACTCAAGGAATGTCTTAATTTGGTCATGTATTATTTGTTCTATAATCTTGCCAGGCAGTGGGAGGATCGATATTGGGCGTAGTTCACTACAGGTTTGCGGGATGTTGACTTTAGGTATGGGTGTCACTGTGGCCACTTTCCAGTCATCAGGGAAGATGCCTGTACTGATTATTAGGTTATATAAATGTGTAAATTCTGCACTCAGTGTTGTGATCACACTTTTTATCAAAGTGGTACTGATGTCCTTCATTCCTGATGATTTGTAGATAGATATTTTGTTAGTTCTATCAATGATTTCATCCTGGGTGGTTTCCAGAAGGTCATACTTTTCTTTATTTAGTTTGGCATGGAAGGTTTTGTGTTGATCATCCTTCTGTTTGAATTTATTGGCTAGTTTCTCACCTATATCTATGAAATAGTTATTGATTTCCTCTGCTAATAATTCATCTGGGATTTTAATACCAGTCTCTTCACTTGCAAGGCCACTGATTCTTGTCTCTTTTTTAGGTTCGATTTGGTTTATTTCATACCAACATTCTCTAGCATTCTGTTTATATTTGTCTATCTGGACTTGATAATACCTTGCTTTGGCTTTCCTTACTTCACTCCTAGCCTTTCTGACCATACATTTAGCTATGAATTCATCCCCTGGATCTTTTGTTTTCTCAAACTTTTGGATAAAGTAATCTCTATCCTTTTGAAGCTCTAGTAGTTCATCATTAAGGTAACCTCCCATGGTGATTCTGGTGGTGATCTCGGTTAGGGGACAGTGCCTGTCAGCTGCAATAGTGATTGTTGCATTTAGCATATCCCAACATAGGTTGGGGTCTCGCATATCCAGAAATTCAGCACTGTTTATTTCTTTGAGTGTGCCAGCCAATTCATTAAAATTGCAGTTCCTATAAGAGCGTCCCCAGTGGGTGGTGATTCTTTTGTCATTTCTTATTTTTTTCTTTATTATAAATATTGGTTTGTGGTCGCTTATGTTATAGTTAAGGACTCCAGCCTTTGTACAATGTTTGATATTGGTAAGTGCCAGGTCTATTGTTTTGTTAGTGGTTTTAGTTACCCTGGTTGGCTGCTGGATCATTTGTTGCAACTCATGTTCAGCTGCAAGTTGCTTTATTATCCCTCCCATCGTAGGCCTCTTGCCATTATATTCTTCATTGAAGTCGCCAATGAGGAGTATCTCATATTTATCGATATTGGCTATATTATTCAAAGAGTTACTTATTTGCCCAATTCCTTCGTTTAGGTTGCCATTTGGGGGTCTATATACGTTGCCGATGAGTATTAGTTTTGTATGGGGTCTGCTGACTACAGCCCACTGTAGTTCAATATTGCTATTTGATAGGTTATGCTCAGCATGTTTACTTGCATCAACATGGAGATCTTGCTTAAAGTAAATACCTAGTCCACCACCAGCTTTGGTCTGCCCACTAAGTTGCTTTGTTTTTCTATCAGCCCTTATAAATTGGTAACCTGGTATAGATGTGAGTCTGTCTTCAACTGTTCTATTGAGCCATGTTTCTGATATAGTGAAGACATCAAAACCAGACCCGGGTAGGTTGGCTCTTAGCTGGTTGATCTTATGTGTGAGGCTACGCACGTTTAGGTGGCCAATCTTTAGTCCTGGTGTTCAAGACGACGTATAGCTCGCCACTTTAATGATTGACTTAATATTTTTGTATTAAAGACACATATATGCGCGTGTTTTTTTTAAGTTGCACATAAATAGTGTCCATAGACATTTTTGATCACATACTAAAGGGTGCTTTAATAAGAATACAGATTTTAATTTTTTATTTTGAGAAAGAAAGAACGAAAAAAGAAAGAAAGAGATAGAGAAAGAGAACTCATTTTTACGGAGTGCATTAGGTGTCAGTGTCCACTATTATGTTTAGCTCCAATGTGTAGATTTCACGCCATGAGTTCGCACTGTCACAAGTCGGTACCCTTCCTGATATGACTACATGTTTGTAGGATGTAATTTTGGAAAGCAACAACGAACAAACAAGCTTTTCGCCGTGAATATGTCCCTTGTTCTCGACATTGCTTTAAACCATCAACAATCAATCTTGCACTAGATTCAATTCAATTCAATACTTTATTTCAAACTCAGCATTATGGTAGTTACATAAATTGGTCCATAGTAGGTACATATAAAAATATATGTGAATAACATACAAGTAACAGTATGAATACTACAATACTAACCATTATAAAAATGTTGGTCTACATACAGTAGTTTGTACCAATGCCTCCATATGGCAGAGGTATATCTGAGATCACTCTCTCCCTATTTTCACAAGTCCCTGTATTATACCATTTTCTGAGTTGTCAAGTCTAGTAATGAATTTGAATATTATATTCCTGATAACAGTCTGGAAGGCTAACACATAAGTATTGGCAAATAGCTGACTAGCACTGTGATACCTAGGTAGACGGTACCAGACGGGATGGCCGAATGAGTTAGAGTGCCCGTCTCCCGTGTTGGTAGATCGTGGGTTCGAACCCTGGTCGACTCAAACCAATGACTTAAAAATTCATACTTGTCGCTTCCTTGCAGGCGCTTGGGATTATTAGGATAGGGCAAGGACTGGTTGGCTGAGCGTCAGGATAATGTGACTGAGTGGGATATTAGATCATGATGCTGGTGTCCTGGTCTCCCAGTGGGGCAGCACTATAAAGTCGCCATGAGTGCTCACTGTCACAAGTCAGTACCCGTCCTGATATGATGTTAGATGTGGCTAGGACATAAAACAACGAACAAACAAACCTAGGTAGACGGAGTAATAACCTCATAATGTCATTATATGCTACACGCTGTACATTCTATAGTTCCACAAAATCTGGGCAGTATGCAAAGGAGTATCTAGAAAGTACTAAATAAATTGTATGTTTGTTGTTTTACATCCTAGCAACATATATCAGGATGGGTACCGACTTGTGACAGTGCACACTCATGGTGACTTTATAGTGCTGCCCCACTGGGAGACCAGGCCACCAGGACCAGGACTCGATATCCCACTCAGTCACATTATCCTGACACTGAGCTAACCAGTCCTTGCCCTATCCTAATAATGCCGAGCACCAGGCTAGGAAGCGACAAGAATCAATTTTTGAGTCATTGGTTTGACTCGACCAGGGTTCAAACCCACAAACTCATAGGTTCAGATTCCCCCCGTTGTATTGATTTGTCAGGATACCATACTTGTAGTAAAACCTTTCTTGGTTCTCACAGTTAACACCAGGTGGCAGCACCACGCCGTAATCTTCTAATACTACATCCCCGATCTCCGAAAACAGGAGACGGATGCTCAACTCATTCGGCCACCCCTTTCTGGTTCTAAATAAATGAAAATGTAATCATTGTGTCCACTTTGTTAATTAGGAGTTGCTGCACGAGAAACAGGTGATCTATCCCAACCCGAACAAACCAAGTGTGCACATCATAGAAGACCTACTCAGGTCTAGTAAGTATAACCGGGAACTGTTGATGAACAAGTGTTTTTGTTATCTGTTCAATGTCACAAAAACCGATTTTGCTATGCACAAAAGAGGAGAAAGGTTTACTGGTACTAGTAGGAAAAATGGGTGTGCATACGAACGTCAGACTATGTGGTAGATGGCAGCACCAACTACATTTGAGTACATTTTTTCTTTTTTCCACACGACCCATATATATTATATTTTACCTCGGTACTACGCCTCTGGCTACTCGTAGTCCAGGGAGAAGGGAGCACATCCGGGTCCAGCAATTAGCATAATCTACTCACAACGCGAGGACATTTGTTGAGTAGCTCCGGCAGTTTTTTACATTAACTACTAAACCAACAGGTTAGTACCGTTTTGGAATGGATTTGTTGGGATAGTTCAGGATAGCATTCACTTACTTAAAGTTTTGAAACTTGTTATGCAATATTAACTGAGTTACAGGTTACTTACGATGTGTTGTAGTTAGTGAGAACAATGCCTTCATTGTTCCTTGTTTTTGCCGCCCGTTGCCAAACGGTGAGATCTTTGGCAGGAGCCAGTTCATCGATGGGATATATTCCTGAGTTCCGTAGTATTTTCTCCAACTTGTTGGCCAACAAAGCCAGAGCTGGAAGAAGTTCATTGGACAGGGAGTTTGGGAGGCTACCACTACACTGGTCCCTACCCTCGTTTGGTTTCGGTTGGTCATCCATCCTGTTTACCTACGACACTCAATTTCCCACATGCCTGTGTTAAAGTCGGTTTAAATACGGATTTAACACCTTGAAGACCCTTCACCGCCGGCAAGGGTACAAACGTTGCCAGAACAACAGCTCTGAACCTGGCCCCAGTGACCTAGATTTTTTCGAGACCCAAACCAAATGGGGATATTCGACTCATTTTGGATTTAACTAGGTTAAACGAAATGGTGCACTATGTTTTCACTTGACACAGAGATTTAGTAACACAGGACTCGTGGCTAGCCAGTGTCGATCTCAGAGATGCATACTATACGGTGCCAATTTATAAACCTGATCGTAAATTACTCAGGTTTTGTTGGAATGGTGGGCTTTATGAGTTTACCTGTATGCCAAATGGCCTAGCTTGTGCTCCACGTATTTTCACAAGGTTATTAAAACCAATTTTCTCCCATATGGCTAGGAAAGGGCATGTTAAGTTTCCTTACATTGATGATTTGTTTATTGTTGCACAAACAAAACAACATTGTCAAACAGCTGTAGATGACCTATGTGACACATTTCAAAAGTTAGGTTTCTACATACATGAAACAAAATCAGTTTTAGCACCTACAAAGAAATTGAAATTTCTGGGTTTTGTTATTGACACACCAAGGTGACTATTTCATTAAACCGGGCGTGGTGGCCGAATCGGTAGAGCACAGGCCTCGCGGGCGGAAGATCGGGAGTTCGCAAGTTCAGTTCCCGGTCCAGTCAAACCAAGGGCAAGGACTGGTTAGCTCGGAGTCAGGATAATGTGACTAAGTGGGATATCGGGTCATGGTGCCACTGGCCTGATTTCCCAGTGGGGCAGCACTATAAAACCGCCATGAGTGCATACTGTCACAAGTCTGTACCCGTCCTGATATAACCTTAGATGTTGCTAGGATGTAAAACAACAACAAACAAACAATTTCATTAACGAAACAGAAAGTAGATAAATTTACAACTACGGCAACCCAATTATTACATTTGCTTAAACCAAAGATAAGACAAGTCGCAATGTTGATAGGGCTGATGATAGCATATGCCCCTTCTATTCTATATGGCAAGGCCCATATTAAATCGCTAGCAATAGATAAGAACTTGGCGTTGGCTCGCACTAAAAGGAATTTTGAAAGGCCCATGACGATTTCGCAAGAAGACCTACAGAATATTATGTGGTGGCTTTAACACATTGAGAATTCACCCAACCCCATTAGAATGGGCAAACCGAATACGACAGCTACGACTGACGCTTCGCTAGAAGGATGGGGGGGCTCATAGAGACCAACAGGCAACAGGTGGATGGTGGATGGAAGATGAAATCTCTGACCACATAAATGTACTAGGCCTTACAGCTATTTATTTAGGATTACATAGTCTAGTTCACCTACCTAAAAGTCATGTAAGGGTATTAACAGATAATACAACAGCTATGGCTCACATACGTAATATGGGAGGTACTCGTTCCAAACCATGTAACCAGTTAGCCAAATTAATTTGGAACTGGGCAGAGGAACACGACATATGACTAACAGTAGCGCACATCCCAGGCAGTCAAAATACGTTGGCTGACAGAAAATGTCGACATTTCCATGATCATCTAGAATGGTTGTTAAATCCCAGTATTTTCAATTACATTTGTCATACATGGGGCAAGCCAGATATTGGTTTGTTTGCATCACGAAACAACAAAAAGTTACCCATATATGTGTCCTGGCATCCAGAGCCAGAAGCCTGGAGAGTGGATCCATTTTCTCTGATTTGGAATAATAAGTATTATTACATATGGATTGGTCACACGCAGTACTGATAGTAACGGCGTGGGACACACATCCATGGCTAGCGGCAGTGAAATTACAAGCAAAAGACATGCTCAGGTTTCCACGAGAAAGGAACAACCTACATTAGACAAAATTACACAAAGACTTATTTCACACGCCTGGAGAAAGGGAACGGTGAAATTATATACAAGTTATTTAAAGAAATGGGGACTTCACTGTTTGCTCAAAGGAGTTAAGCCATTAAAACCTACAATAGCTCAGATTGTAAGATTTCTAAGAATGTTAGAAGACGATGGATTAGGATTTGGTGAAATTAATGCAGCACGATATGCGCTTTCAATTGTTCTACCGAGGATAGATGGACAGACGATTGGCAAGCATCAGGTAGTGCACTGGTTTATTAGGTTGATGTATGAGAGAAACCCACCCAAACCAAAATATAATAGGTTTTGGGATATGTCAGTAGTATTTAAGTTATTCAACTCATGGCCTAGTAATATACATTTAGCAATGAAGGAACTAGGTTTTAAGTTAGTGGTGATGTTACTACTAGTGACGGGGCATAGAGGCCAAACAATTATGGCATTGTCTCTGGATGGACTAGAGATAGACAAAGATGAGGCAACATTCGATTTGGAGACATTACTCAAGTCGAACCGTATATGGGACCCACTGTCTACGGTACATGTAAACAATTTCCGGATGATCGATGGATTTGTCTAGTGTCAGCCATTAGGGCCTATATCCAAGTCACGTGGAATAAGGAATTCCAGACAGCTCTTGATAAGTTTTATTAAACCGCATAAGGCTATCTTGAGAGACACACTTGCAAGATGGACCATCAAGGTGCTCAAAGAGGCGAGTGTCAATACTGGACGCTATGCATCCCACTCAACGAGGGGGGGCCATGGTCTCTAAAGCAAGCCAATTAGGAATCACAGTCAAGAGAATCCTGGCGCATGCCGGCTAGATCGTTTGCAAAACATTACAACAAACGACTAGAAAAGTCAAGCGGCCTGCCGACTCGCTTACTCACCAACTAAAAGACTGGTGAGAAACACTAAATTTTATTTTTTGTACTGAAACATGTTATGTTAAGAATAGTATAAAATAGGATAAAAAATGAGATTACTTAAAGTTCTCCCTGCACTACGAGTAGCCAGAGGGATGTACCGAATAATATAGTTATATGATTCTTACCTAGGTACAGATTATGGATAACTGTTGTTTTCCCGAGGTACGAGCCTCGGATAGTCATGGGATAGGGCCCGCCCACCCTACCCTACCATGACTATGATGTTGGTGTGTGCCGAAACGAAAACATTTTAGTATCCATTGAATTTTGGGATCATTGTTTTATCCTATTGAGTATGTAAACGATTGCTGGACCCGGATGTGCTTCCTTCTCCCTAGCCAACGACTATCCGAGGCTCGTACCTCAGGAAAACAAGTTATCCATCATCTGTACCCAGGTAAGATTCATATAACTATACTATATATAAATGTACTATATAATTTATTAAGTGTACATAAATTAAGAATGCCACCTAATGTTTCTGGTCGGTGTCCTTCTGACACCGATCCTCAGATACCAAACTAACTCGATATACTGATAGTCGGTCATTCTGTGCATCCCGCTGACCCTTGACCGATTGACCCATAATGGTCGCTCGCTTCTCACTTTCAAATATATGTGATGTTTAACGTATTATGCGAGTATAAAGATACGTAAGCGAATATCACTAATTATTATTATTGTTATCCTCCGTAACATATGACACTATCGGTGGCGGTATTTTTTTTTTTAATTGGTGATCGTCCTTTTGATCACAAATCAGGGTCGGGCGGGCGGTTTTTATTTTTATTTTCATTTTTCCAGGCATATGATGTAGATGTAATACGTAAACAGACATGATGGGCGATGTGACTTATCTACATTAACCGAAACTAACAATATCTACGCTGCATATAAAAAGTTGTTGTCTTCCCTCCCTAAACTATGTGACTTACCTATTCTGCATATAAAATGTTGCCTTCCTCCCCCATCCCCATAAACTATGCGACTTATCGACATTAAAGCTGCATAGTCCGATGAAGCATCAAATTTTCAAAACCAAAAATAATTATAGAGATTTTACTCTACATATCTATCTTAGATATTGATGCACATATTAAGCATTTATTGCCATATAGAAGGGAACACTGAGACAGTTTGATAGAACCTGTTACTGTTGAAGCCTATGGTGTCAGAGTGTTGGTCTGCTTGCCAAAACTAAGTTTAAATGATTGAATTTCATATATCTCAAAACTTATCCATTTAAAATATAAGTTACTTCAACCGGAAATAAGGTAGATTATAATGATCACTGTAATATATTTATCTCAGAAAAATTACCAAAACGCAAAACCATTGGACTATGCAACTTTAACCGAAACTAAAAATACCTATATGCTGCATAAACCCAAAAAAAACCTACACAAAAAACCATGCGACTTATCTACATTATTAATTAACCGAACCAGATATGCAGCTAAAGAGCCCACAACCCGAACCTGACTCTATAAAGGAAGAGAATGAGGAAAGCAAAGGCAAAGAGGAAAAAGAAAAGGAAAGCTCCGAAAAAAAAGCCGAGGAGGAGGAGGAGGAGAAAACGGATTCGAAAACAACTGACCCTGCAAGTGAGGAAGAAAATACCTATCTGGACCACACGGCAAAGGTTGAGCCGTCTCGGGCGTCCTGGCCAGAAGACCAGGAGAACAATCTAGATGAGTGATGTAATAAACTGTAGATAAAAGATTCATCCCATGCAGCTGCGGTAGCCACAGGAGGGGTGAATACCAACCCTATGTAAAAGCTGGCGGAAATGTTTGATGTGGTGGGTAAATGAACTGAGCTGATACATTCTTAATTTAAGAAACAAAATATATTTACCTGCTACTTTTGATTTGAAAAATATAATAAAACATGTAGTTTAATAGACTTTAAAAGTAAAATCGATTGCATTCTATCGCCGCCATCTTGTCTTTTTTACGTTCTCTCTCATTTCACCAACTCTGTGCCGATATAAGTAGCCCATTTGATACTGGAACCAGAGATTGTACTTCCTGTTCCATACTAAAGCTTTTTTCGCCCATATTTAGACAATTAGACCGATATGGTTTACCGCATAATGATACAGATGGATTCCACCAGATGGCGGCACTATATTGAAACAGGACTGCACATGAGTCTGGAATATAGCAAAGAATGTACAAGTATACACGGTCTCTGAATATAGTCAGACGATGAATATATATATATATTACAGTAAGATTGTGTAATCAGGGATTTCACGAAATCCCTCAAACTTTCTGGGATTTCGCGAAATCACTGTTTCACTTAGGGATTTCATGAAATCCCTAAAATGTCTAGGGATTTTGCGTAATCCCTGAAATGATGCTCCAGTTATTTCGCGCAATCCATGAATGTGGTATACTACACCTTGAGTACCATGTTATCTACACTAGGAATCAAACAAAACAGACAGCAGTATGTGTAGGCACTACTTTATATACAGATTATTATAATAATGCATGATATTTTGCAATGAACTTTATTCATCACTTATTATACACATTATGTATACCAAAAATGATTATCATTATAAAGCACTATTATCCAAATTCTACACATAAAAAAATGGGGTTGCAGAGACAGCAAAGCAACAGGCGACAGTATCAATATCAATGGTTAATAGCTTAATGGGTGTCTGTGTAGTTGGCGAGCTTCCGGTCAACAGCACAACACTTCCTCCATTTTGCAGTGTTTCTGGCAAGGCTGCTGGTCATTCTCCTGAAAACCCTGCAATGTTTTTTTGAACATCCTTTAAAGTGTAAATGTCTTCCCAACCTCTAGGAAGTCTACCATCTTCCATCATTGTGAACATATACTCTGACCACATGATGCAAGTGTATCCATGGAGGCCAACTGCTTCTGTGTTCACAGATAGGGTTGATCCAACTCTATGCGATGGTCAGATCCTGAAATATATGAAATAAGATGCAGAAATACGCAAACCAAGTACTTTTCCCATGGATAACTTTACCCTTACGGTTACAAACAATCAGGAAATTGCTCAGCATAAACGATTGTCTACCTTTCTTGGTTCAGCATGGTGATCCAATAGTAGTGGCCAATAGTTGGTTGATCATGTCCCTGCGATTGTGTTCCAAATGAGGTTGATGATTTCCTATGTCCATATCATGTGTTGTCAGTATGTCCCTTCGCCTCAGCAGGAATGATGTTTGCGGTGACTGGGTGAATGGATTGGAGTGCTGGAGCAGTTACTGATGTGGCATTGGTCCTATGTCATTGCTGAAGCTGAAGCTGTGTGTTCCTCATATCATGCTTCACAGCTCCCATTTTGCATGCTTTCTAACAGCTGACTACAGGGCAGGTTAAACGACAGCAGCCTGGTCTCCAATGCATCTATGTATGCAATGATACCTTTAGTCACCATGTTGAGGTGATCAATAAAAGTCCTTTTGATGAGTGTTAGTGTTGAATCTGTTTCCTCATATATAATGTAGGTTTGTTTACAATTTGGTCTGTGGTTGGAGTTTTCGCAACGACTGAACATGGGCAACCTCTGGTTTTTGTGAGTGGGGTTTGGTCATCCTCACTCTCATCTTGGTGTCTGCTCCTTTTGTTGCTTCTTTTAAGCATTTAGTAGGTTGGTGGTTTGAATCGAACAACAAAAACTCTTAGAATAGCCTCACCTTACTGATTTGTGTCCAGGCAGCGAGTCACCATTTGAACCTGGGAGGCAGTTGGCACATCAAAGGCTGGAGGAGTAAAGTAGCGCTAGCTGGTGGCAGTAGGTACGGGTCTGGGTTTGAAGATGTATTAATGTAAAAAAAAAAATAATGCTAGGTGGCCCCATCATCATTAGGGTATTGGCCTCTTGCCAGAGTTTTTGCAATGACTGAAGATCGGTAACCTCTAGTGTTTACCAGTGGGGTTTGAAGATCCTCACTCACATCTTGCTGCTTGCTAATTTTGTTGCTTAGTTTAGGTATTTCGGTATGTTGGGGCTTTGAATCAAGTAACATATAGTGTAGAATGGCCTGACCTCAGGTGTTACATGTCCAGGCGGTGATTGACTGTTTGAACCTGGGAGGTGGTTGTGACGTAAGAGGCTGGTGGAGTAAACCGGTGCTATGTGGCAGCATTAGGTGCAGGTTTGGGTTCAAACACGGTGAGCACACATATTAATGTATAGGAATAATGCTAGGTGGCGGCATCAGTGTCAGTTCATAATGAATGTATGGTACTCCAATGGACTTAATTGCCACATTGAGAATACCTATGTTAATAATGTATATTTGCATTATTTAACAAATCTGACAATTACATTGAATACATTACAATATATGGTGAATTTGGCAGTGCAATGGAGGTGTGTTGCTGATCGATTGCACTCAGTGGGTGCATTTTGTTCAGCGACCATAGCACCATTGTGGCTGCCCGATGATTGACCAGTAAAGTTCTGTAAAATGGCATTGCTTTTTTTAGTGATTACGTCATGGAATTCCTCAGTGAAACAGGGATTTTGTGAAATCCCTGAAAATTTCAGGGACTACTGTAACATATATATTTTAGACCGCTAGGTGGCGCCCCGGGGGCGGAGGTTCTGGGGTTGGCCAGTGGTGGCGCCTCTATTGCGGCCGCGCGCCGTCAATGAAGAGCCACGGTATTTACACATCTGCCCAAATGTTGGCACTAAATTTTGCAGATGTAATTTATGCACAGCAGGTGGTATTCTCGGTAGAACAAATTGTTACAGTACTTGCACTCATCCAAAAATTATTTGTTTCAGTCATACTACCTTATATGAGGAATTCCTATTAAAGTGGACAGGTATAGGCTGCTGAGACAGGAACCGTACTCTGACAAATTCTCTCCAAGCACACCCTTGTTTAGTTTTTATGTTTATAGAACCAAATATGTGTGGGGAGAGTAGTGGACCCACTTCACCACCAGAAGTGGGTCAGTGCTGAGGTCAGGGTGGGGGTGGGTCTAAGGCTGCCACTAGGCCACAGAAGCAACATATAATTGGCTGTGTCAGTTCAGGCTATTTGTATATACGACATCATATATACAGGCTATGTATGTATGCATGTATTTATTTACATATTTATTTATGTATGGACATTGCATCATTCAATGAGAAACACATATAGAACGATAAACGTTTTTTGTTGTTGAATGTAAAAAGCACTGAACTACATGGGATTTGAACCCACAACACCAAACAACTCCAGATTACAAGTTCAACACCTTAACCACTAGGCTACACATAGTTACTTGTCTCAGTTCAGGCTATTTGTATATATACTTGTCATATATACAAGGTGTGTGATTGTGTATGTGTGTGTATATATATATATATATATATACCATGTGTATATATGTATGATATATACTTGTCAACTATAAAATTATGCATTACTAGTATATGCACTAGTAATAGTATATATATCATATATATATATACAACGTATATACCTTTTTGTGTATATATATGGACCAAAAAATATAAAAATATATATACAGGCCCGGGGTAGTAGAACCATATCAGTTTCTGCACTCTATGACGAACTGCACATTCTAGGATTCAGCTGGGCCTGAGCATTAATGGTTTGACGGGATCCGCCACAATTGCGCAGGTTTCTGGGTTCAATGCTATGATGGCAGCAGGTGTTCTGGTCATGCCTATGTGTTATCGTTTGGATGGGATCACTCGTAAATGAGCCATTCCACAGTGTATGCATCGCAGGACAACCTGGGATCGTAGCACCATATCAGTTTCTACACTCACCTATGACAAACTGCACGTTCCCCGAGTACACTGTGGAATGGCTGCTGCCGTCATAGCGTTAAGCCCAGAACCCGGCGCATTTGCGATGGATCCTGTCCAACCGATAACGCATGACCAGAACAGTCACTGACATCAGAGCATTAAACTTGGAAATCTGCGCATTTGTGGCGGATCCCATCAAGCCATTAACACTGAGGTCCGGCTGGATCGTAGAATATGGCTGTGGCATTATAGCATTAAGCACCGAACACAGCACATTTGTGAAGGATCCCGTCCAAACGATAATGCCTAGGCACACCCAGAACAGCTGCTGCCATCATAGCATTAAAACCGGAAACCTGTGTATTAGTGGCAGATCCCCTCGAACTATTAATACTCAGGCCCAGCTGATGTGGTCAGCATGGAATGGCTGCTGCATTAGTTATTAGTAATACAAAAGATCTGAAAGTCA
This sequence comes from Branchipolynoe longqiensis, assembly GCA_030323885.1. Taxonomy (NCBI): domain Eukaryota; kingdom Metazoa; phylum Annelida; class Polychaeta; order Phyllodocida; family Polynoidae; genus Branchipolynoe; species Branchipolynoe longqiensis. The sequence goes on along the minus strand of CM059199.1, from coordinate 71,920,945 downwards.
ACAACTTTCAAAATGCACATATCTCACTCCATATGGTTCACTCCTTTTTACATTCAATAACATTTCTTTTCCTTTTATATACAGTGTAACTGACACATTTCAAACGGATGCACGCAAAACATACATACGTACAAATGTAATTGTACAGTACTAATTTCTTATTGTATTACAGGAAGGAAAGATATCCACGATTATTGGTGAATCTGCGATTTGTGTCATTTCTAAAATATTTAGGATGTAACCCCCGACCCCACAATGAAGAAACAATCTAATTCTGAGTATTTTTTCCATATACTATGTAATATCAAAACCAAATTCCAGAAACACTGGGAACATTTAAGTCTGCCTCAGGCGCTATAATTATTATAAGTGACGGGGCTGTATTGGATTGGAGCCGGCCGGTGTTGGGTCAGCAGCCAGCCAGTCTTGGGTCAGTCGTAGCCAGACAGTGTTCGGGTAACAGCTGGCATTGGGTCAGCAGCGAGCCGGTATTGTGGTGACAGCCAGCATTGTGTCAGCAGCCAGCAGGTGTTGGGTGACAGCCGAGATTGGGTTAGCAGCCAGTCAGTGTTTGGTCAGCAGCCAGCCGGTGTTCGGTTGACGGCTGGCATTGAAGTGACAGTCAGCAGCCGGCCAGTGTTTGGTCAGCAGACGGCCGGTGTTGGGTTGACGGCCAGCACTGGGTCAGCAGCCAGCCAGTGTTGGGTTGACGGCCGGCATTGGGTCAGCAGCGAGCCGGTATTGTGGTGACAGCCAGCATTGTGTCAGCAGCCGGCCGGTGTTGGGTGACAGCTGAGATTGGGTTAGCAGCCAGTCAGTGTTTGGACAGCAGCCAGCCAGTGTTCGGTTGACTGCCGGCATTGAGGTGACAGTCAGTAGCCGGCCAGTGTTTGGTCAGCAGACGGCCGGTGTTGGGTTGATGGCCAGCACTGGGTCAGCAGCCAGCCAGTATTGGGTCAGCAGCCGGCCGGTGTTGGGTTGACAGCCAGCACTGGATCAGCAGCCAGCCGGTGTTGGGTTGACGGCAGGCACTGGATCAGCAGTCGCCGGGTGGGTTGACGCAGGCACTGGTCGCAGCCGGCGGTGTTGGGTGAGGCCGGCATTGGTCAGAGCTGCCATGTTGGGTCGGCAGCAGCAACGTTCAGCAGCTGGGGCATTGGGCCTCCCTGCACGTTAATATCGCTGAATTAGGTTAATTTAATTAAATTTCATTATTTGAGGATGTAATTCTGTTAAATATGATCGCATTTAATAGATTTCGGCCTAATCGGGCCCTAACACTGCCGGCCACCAGCGATTAGTTACTGCTCCCCCTGTAGCCGGCAAGCAGTACTATTTTATACTATCGCCGCCCGGGAACCAGCTGAATCGCTTCAAATAAACCACCTCCCGAGGTGGTATAGATGAACCGTTTCATATGAAGCGATTCAGCCCTAAAACGCCACAGCGTCCCGTCTACACAGGAAATGTGAGTCGATCTAGGCAAGTCGTTTCATATGGAACGTTTTAAATCGCCCGTGTAAACAGGGCTATTGTCTTGACTTGGCTGAAACTCGAATTCTCGATCTTCCACACAGTAAGCCTGCACACTACCGATTCGACCATTGTATTCAGTCATATGGTTTGACTGTACAATGCCTTAGAATGTTTCCTGCTAGTGAGAGCACTCTATTAAATTTACATCACATTATCGCTCACCACTTATTCTCTCCCTACAAGGACTTGTGTAGTGAGCGGGCTCAGTGTGAGGATAATAGAACCGAAGGGGTTATTTGGTTGTAGTATCTCACGGCATGTCAGTGACGCAACACAATAAAGTTGCCATGTGTATATGGGTCGTTCTCAGAAACTGTGTACCACTCTAGGTAGTCTACTTGAAATGCATATTTCAAAGAAACCCATTATTGGAGTCTCAATATTTAGATTTCATCATTTAGCCCAATAATGTGGGAGATATTTTAGATCAAAAGTAAATGTTAATATTGTGTATTATGTATCTTATTGGCATGGATGTAGCTAAATACATAAAAAATTACATCACTAATTTGTGACAGTGTCACAAACTTAATGAAAACCTCTGAACAACAGCTCATTTCACTTCAAATGGTCATATACAATGTCTTCTTTAAGTTGAAGACATTTATTTCTAAAAAAATAATTAAAAATTATGAAATAGTTAACCTTTTCTGGAGTATTAACATCGTAACATTTCGTTTCCACTTGCAAGTAGTATATATACTGTCACTATTTGGTAGGTATCCTGATATGACCTCAGATGTTCTTAGGGTGTCAATCAAGCTATTTTATCGCACATGACTACAAAAGTATGAATGTGTGCCTTACACGTAGCTTAATTTAACACAATTCGGTATCCCTCTCTTAGCTAGCACCAATATGGCCGCATGCATGCACACAGAGATAGAGCTTGTGATGACGAGTAAGGAATGGGAGGGAGGTGGAAAGATAATCAGACACAGGAAGAGACAATTAAATTAAAGTTTGTTTAGCATCATGCACAGATGAGAATCTTCTGGATTTATCTGGAATTCCAGATTTTTTTTTATCTTCCCATACCACCCCCCCCCCGACCCTGGATACGGTCATAATTTGCGACCATTTTGGCTTCTCCCGTCACTTTAGAAGTTAGAAAAATTCATAAAATATTTTCCTGATTATTTTTTTGTCAGGCCATTCTCATCTATGATCACGTGATCATACCGATTTGGTATTGGTGAAGTTGAGCGCTCAGAGGTTGCACCACTAATCTACAGATAAGCATAATACATAGAATTGGTATGTATGTTTTTATTCACATAATATTATTATACATCAGATATTATTTACAATGTGCGTGTGGGTGTATATATATACGGATAGTGATAAACCCTTTAGTGCGTGTAATAAGCTCTGTAGTGTTCCGACCCCCCACTCCCGCCCCCCACTGCTACGTGGTCGGGGGCCCCGGTGTGGCGGTTTCAGCCGTGTCCCGTACTCAGCCGTGTACCTATACTCAAACTCAAGGCATTGTCAATGGCCTTAAGTCACTAACCTTATACATTTAATATAATGTTTTTGGTAAAGATGTTTTCTATATGTGTACCAAGCGATTTGTTTCTAGGTGGTGTGGTTTTAGAGATTTCACTTTTCCTGGATTTTCTGTATGAAGATTGCTCACCACCATTGACAATGCCTTGAGTTTGACGGTACGCGCAGTGCAAAACATTAGTTTTAATCAAAATTAATAGAAATCAAGAACCCTAACCTTAAAAATTTAATATAATCTTTTTGGTGAAGATGTTTTCTATATGTGTACCAAGCGATTTGTTAATAGGTGGTGTGCTTTTAGAGATATTTCACTTGTTTTGTATTTTCTGTATGAAAATTACTCACGACCATTGACAATGCCTTGAGTTTGAGTATAGGTACACGGCTGAGCACGGGACACGGCTGAAACCGCCACACCGGTGTCGTGGTTTACATTCTCCATGGGTTTAGATTCTACGCTCGGGGTTATGCGCATGCGCGGTCGCCCTTACTCGACATGGGCGACTAGGGTCACACGAGTTGCTAAAAATTCAAATAGAACACCGCGAGTGGAGTTGACAAAAACATGTGCCATGTGCAAAAGTCCCGACCCCAGTAACCCACCTCTTGGCTGGGGTTGGCTAGGAGCGATGACGTCACATTTGTGCTGGTACCGTCCTGTAGCAGTACAAGTCCTATGTGTGTGTTCTTTTGATTTTGTTTTTTAATAAACCAGATTAATTCAATTGAAATATAACTAAACTATGCAATCAAAAACTACTTTAAATACTATTTTGCTGTAGTTATATCAGTTATGTAAAAAAAAAAAAAACTAGTTTTGGATTAAGCCACCATTTTCCCCACCCCGAGTGTGGAGAAGGGTATTCGATTATTCAACCCGAGTCTGTAGGATGTGAGCATGTGCCACCCGAGTTGATTAATCGAATATGCCCAATCTGGCGGAAATGCCGTAAGATTTTTATGCATGCTCAGAACCCCCACGTAGAATATAAACCCACAGAGAATTTAAACCGCTACACCGGCATGCACCTCTCTCAACACCACCTGTGCGGGGCATGACACTCCCCTCGCTCGGAAGGGAAATAAGCGGTAGCATAGCTTGTACAGCCATGACGTACTGAATCAAAAGGTTGCTATATATGTATATACAGTGAGACTAAGTATTGCTACCGTAGTTTTAATGATTATTGACTGGCACCATTTTGATGAACAGATATATGCTTGAAACAATACATTTTCAGTGGTTCTGTGAGTGAGGGTCGACGAGACCGCTAGATGCATGAACGGACAGGTGGCGCCACATGCGACCTGAGGTTAGTTAATTACACCAGTAGATGACTGTGCTTAGGCTCCAGCAACCAATGACCGAGAAGGGAGATAGGGCTGAGGAGCAGGTGGAAGCTTCCGGCTTTATTATACTTGTATAATGGTTTAAACAGCATATATGTGTGATGTATAAGAATTATGTGAGTATAAAGGTGCTTAAGGGAATGTTCCCAAATATTATCACCTAAATGCTGTATACTACTCTATGGATGACCCTTTCACCCAACCCTACCAGTGGCGCGAAAGACTGTCACTATATATTTATATAGACACCCATATAGACACCCATATAGACACCACAAACTCCAAATCTCAGACTAGAACAAAGAGAACTCATCAAGTGGTCAAGCATACACAATGAGCCGCCTAATGGGCAACAATCATCTTCGAGTTGATTACATTTAATACCTCATTAATTCTTTATAAGACCAACATTTAAGCTATTTCAGATGCATTGTTATAAGAAATACTCAAAAGTAAGCATATGTGCATTTGTTTTGAAACCTCTTTAAATCAACCTAAATTAGTGGCGAATAGATGTTTAGAACAATGCCAGCACGGATGATGCGGGATCTATCTGATTAGCGGTGAGTGGGAGAAGCACAGAATAATGCCAGCAAAGATGCTGCGAGATCTCTCAAATTAACAGTTAATGCGAGAAGTATACAACAATGCCAAAGTTCACTCTCTGGAAGGCATAAAGTAACTCACCTATCTAACCGAACAAAAAACAATATTCAATGAGTTTTACATCCAACAAGGGATTGAAAAGCTTACTGAATAGTCCCTAACAGAAGGCACGCTCCAATTTTGGAATGGAAATGCACCATACAAATTCACATGGTTTACAGTAACAACAAGGTACTATACGAGGAGCACTATCTGTGCCAAAGCACATTTTTTCTTCTTTCATGAACATTAAAGGGGATGGCAGGAGGGGAGAACATGCTAAAAGACTAAGTAATCTTGGTCATTCATAGCTTATCTTCCGGATTAAGATGTGGCTAATTCCTCCACCTCTCGCTATGGTATCATGAATAAATATGAACGAGAAGTGTCTTCGATCAGTACTCAGGGGTCTGATGATAACGCACTATTTGAGAAAAGTGATCAAGGAGTTGCATTTCAATTTGACAAAGAATATTTTGAAGAACTGATAAAAGCTATTGAACATCTTCAGTGCAAGGGTTGGCCGCAGCTGAATACTAATGCTCAAATTTCCGCTTGGTGAGCACACCTTGATTACGCGTACATCAAATTTCATGATTGCAGGTGTGCCCGGCTTACTCGGCCCACCAAATTCTGCTTCTATTCGCTTAGCAATGCTTTTCTCGCATAACAAGGTGTTGGCCACCCCTTCTCCAGCGGCTTGCATCCTTTTCTTGATGCTCTTCCTCCCAGCCCATGTCTGTTGCATCGCTTGCACACTGAGCGCTAACAGTAAGGTTTCTGTTGCATCCTCATCCGCCACTGCATTTGTTTGTACTGCTTTTATCTCCTCTGCACTATTTGCTTCATTTTCCATGTCCACCGCTATGCGGGATGAGTTCTCAAGCTCCAGTGAGACGCCATCCTGTGTCCCGGTACCCACCTTTTCACTGGCCAGGCCTCCATCCATGCCATTAGTGTTAGATTCACTGGTGCATATCTTCTTCTCTATGGGCTCATCAGCGCAGCTGTCTGAGGAAGACCGCTTCTTAGTTGTTGAAGAATCATCCGAATCGTGCACCACTTCTTCTTGCTGCTTCTTGATCTCTGCAGAGTCTGGAAGTGCAGTGGTGAGATCACACTTGAACAGCAGGGCTTCAGACAGGACCTCCTGCAGCAAGGCACAAATGGTACGCATCCACAATGCCTTCACTTCCTCAACGCTGCGTTTCTCGGTGAAGACGAAGCTGGGAATAGCAGCTGCTTGGAACTCCACATCGATGCAGTAGTTGAAGCTGGTGGCACTTGATGGCGGGCCAGCGCCACTGGCTGGCTGGTTGGGACGCCCTATGAGCCGTTCGCCTGACATGAGGAAGGTGAGGCCCCAGTCATGGCCTTGCCTTGGGGTCGAAAACTGCGCATGCACAGTCTTGGCGGCTGCCTCACTCAGCTCGTCTGTGAGGTGCTCGGCAAGCCGGTTGTTCAGGTTCTGTGCCAGGTTGTGGCTGAGCACGAACGGGTCCTGGATGTTCACCATGTTCAACTGAAAGGAATGGATGATCAAAAGATAAATTTGCAGCGGTAAAATAAGATTTTGTCATTATTGTATTTTGCATAGCGGTGTGTGCGCAGTTGAAAGGATGGATCCAACAGCGCCATCCTTATGAAAGCTATTTATATACAGCGTAGTTGGGTCCTCTTAGTAAGTACCGGCAGCGAAATTTAAAAATATGCACAGGGTACAATATTGTTATTCCTTCCTGTAGACATTGAATTTACAAACCCAAATCCAAAAAGAGTTAGGCTATATATATTATTGTTTTTGAGATAATCAATTTTAAAGAATTAATATATAAAAATGTATTAATTTCCAATTAAAAGTGGAACTTTGACCAAGTATAATAACAAGTGGAACCATGTCAGGTGTTTTCTACTAACCAATTTCCATTGTACATATATAAAGGAATTTAAACTGCCAATTGCTAAATCAGTTCGTCAAGCAGATTTTTAATAAGACTATGTCAAAAAGTGCAATTCGTAACAAAAAAATCTTTCTCATTTGGCCAAATAGCCATTTTCAAAGCATGGTATTTTCTTGAAAAACTGCAACAATACTGAATAAATGCAAAATAGTCCACATATTCATAACAGTGTAATAGTCTATTTTTTTCCAGACCTCTATCTGCAGAGATTCAAAAGATATTTGCATCCAAAAATGTGAAAAAGTGTAATTGTTTGCATGTAAACAGCATCTGTAAGTGAAATTTGTATAATTTGCCTATCTTTGAAAGCTCATTGCAGCTAAACAACCTCTTGAATCTTCCTCAGATCTGGCACAGTATTACAATAAGCATTCCCTGAGACAAATAGATATTATGTATATCAATATTATATCCAGAAATATGGAAAATATTGAATTTTGATTGAACATATAAAGATAAATTGTCAGAAAACCAAATATATTAATTTGATAAATCTTTAAATGTTGATTGTAGCTTAACCAATTGGTGTATCATCCTATAAATTGACAGTGCATATCGTATGGAGGTAATACACATTATCGTTTTAATATTCAATCTAGAAATACAAAATGTGCATTTTGATTGCATATACAAAAGAAAAGTGTACAAAATCAAAAATATAAATTTGTTCATCAAGCTTTGAACACTCACTGTGGCTCATCTAATAGTTGGATCTCCTTAAAATTTTGCACACATAGCATATGGAACTAATGCATATTAGCTATACCACAACTTTAAACTAAAAATATGAAAAGCTGTATTTTGATTGCAAATACAGATTAAAAGTGTCTGAAACCAAAAATATTGATTTAAATAAATCTTTAAATATTCACTGTACCTAAAGCAATGGTTGGATCTTCCCCAAATTTGGTACAATATTAGATTATATATTTTGTGATATGATTCAATAGACATCAATGTCAAATACATGTTTCTACATGGGTGTCATCATTGTGAAACTAGTATGGTCAGCAAAGGCCCAAACAGGTTGGTGTCAATATTCTGCCTGCACCTCCTTGGACTACATGACACTATAGTAAGATTGGTATCATTGGAAGGGTAATTAAATTGTCTTTCTATCCATACGAAATCGTATTAGGTTTAAAATATTTTTTAATTCAGTAGATGGGCTTTAAACTTTCAAAATTATTTAAATTGCAGAATTTGTCCTGATTGACCTTTTTGACCTAGGGCAAACCATATATGGTTAGAAAGGTGAGGGCATTGCGCTTCTTCTGATACTATCCGTGACTTTCTACAATGTAGTGAAAGGAAGTGCGAGCCCATTAAAGATAACCTGTTTTCACAGTCGTTTTCATTTACATCAGTAATGAAGGAATATTCACTAAATACAATCATACAAATGGAGTTTACTTAAATATAAACTTACTATATATTCTATCCAACAACACCGTCGGATAGAACATATGTTGATATTCTAGGTTAGGTAATTTCATCTAAATCATAAACATACAGAAATAGTTACAAGCATGTGAATATTGATGAAAAAAGCACCATTCCTGGACTTTTAATGGACACTGCCAGTACCTACTCTTAGGATACACAAAGAGACAGTAGCTATGCATCCTTAGACCTCTTAGGGTACACAAATAGACGAGCTATGCATCCTCAGACCTCTTAGGGTACACAAATAGACAGGAGCTATGCATCATCAGACCTGTTAGGGTACAGAGACAGGAACCATGTATCCTCAGACCTGTTCGGGTACACAAAGCGACAGGAAACATGTGGAACTGATATAAAGATCATTATCCAGCCAATGTTAGAGTAACATTCCGTATACCGTGGTAGGTAGAAGAGATGTCTGAATTCCAAGGGGGGAGGAGGGGGAAGTGTCGTATTTTTGCCAGGGCTCATAATAATAATAATTATTATTATTGGCCCTCAATAATAGTAGTCATTCAAAGGCGCTGTTAAATAAAATTATATGACATTTACAACTTGGTGAAAATAGTTGAAAAGCCCTCACTAATAGTAGTCATTTTAAGGCACTGCTCAATCTCACCTTGAAGTCCTTCTGCAGTGGATCCTCTGCAGCCTTCGTGAGGAAGTCAGTTAATGTGAGCACTGCCCCCAGACGTGGGCACAACACTGAAGTGGAGAGGTTCAGCTTGCTGTAGAATGCAAAGAAGCCGGTGAGCAGCTCATTGGCTGCCGTTGTGTAGCCAGCAACCCCAGGTCCACTTAGCACAGGCTTTGCTTGTTCGGCATGTGGACAGCCATTGGTGTGGGTTGGTGTTTTGTAGTTCTCGCGCCATGCATCAGGATACCGCGAGAAGGAGGTATCCCAACCTTCAGTGACAGTCTGCTCCTCAGGCCCTGCAGACAGAATGTGCTGCTATATATACCCCGATAAGACAAAGACTCAACACTTACATTTCATATACATATATTTGTGTGCATATGTATGTAGACGATTGGATGGGTGGATGGAATATTTGGGTGGATGGATGGAGATAGATAGACACAGCTAGCTAGACAGACAGACAGATAAATATATAGATAGATATACAGTAAAACCTCTCTATACCGACCCCTCCACAGATCGACCACTCCCCTATATTGATCGCTTTATTTGGGTCCCAACAATACCATTGTAAGGATATTCTATCTCTCTAAACTGACCACCTCCCTAAATGGACCACTTAAAGTCAGTCCCATGGTCGGTCGATTTAGAGAGGTTTTACTATATATATATAGATATATATATATAGATAGATAGACAGATAGATAGATAGATGGAGAGACAAACCTGCTAATTCCATGAGCCTGTTGATAGAAGGCAGCAGCGGTGGGTCGCATTGCTGCATGTATGTGATGGCCAGCCAGCAGAGGGCGTAGCTCGATAACCTCTGGCCACCAGATGCACCGCCTGAGATTTCGCGAACCTTGAACAAGTAGCGCAGTGTGAAGATGAGCGTCTGGAAGCGAGGTTCGATGCGGCACATCGTTTTGAGCAATTCAGTGTTCTGAAGCGCCAGTCTGAATCAGGAAACACAACCAGTTGATCAACTGTAGCCTGTTATAGGAACCGGTTATGTGGACAGGAGGAACAGATATAGGTAACATAGAATGATAAAATTCTATTGTTGTAACTAACACCAGGTGGCGCCAGTACATAAACAGGGGGAACAGATATGTTGTTGGTCCATTAGTTGTTTAAGCAGGGGAAATTTCAGTCATAGACGACTGGTCTTCCTCATTCCACTGCTGGTTGATAGAAAGCCCGAGCCTACACTTTTACCGACCCAAGGGATTTTTAACCTCCCACACCACATAGACATGGTATGAGAGCAACCAGCCTTTGATGACGCTGTAAGTTATACACAGCGGTGGAAATCCAAATTGGCAGAGCTGGGGGCACGGGGAATCAAACCGCCGACCCTCAGATTAGGAGTCTGCCCTAGAAAAAAGTCAGACACTCTAACCACTCGCCACAGAGAACACCATATATAGATAGCTGAAATAGAATAAAGGCCTATCGCAACAACTGACGCCAGACGACACCAGTACATAAACTGAACGAGTTGAAATAGAATAATAAAAGCCTATCGTAACAACTGACAACAGGTGACGCCTGTACATAAACTGAACGAACAGATATAGCTGGGCCACTCAGGGTATGCCTCAAAATTGACTTGGAGTCCGCTCCGTGACGTCATTTTGGCTTATATGTGTTTAGGGTGCACCTCGGAGTCACCTCGGAGAAATCTCGCTTTTCAGATAGGAGGTAAAAAGCGGCTAGAAAATGGCCACCAGATTCAGTGGTTTCAGCCAATCAGAGCTGTTCTTTTCAATTGTAAGTGGCTGCCCCCTATGGAGGCCGCCATTTCCAAGGCACCAGACAGCTAAAGTCCTTCAGACTAGCTTGACGTCCGGAGTTTCTCCGAGGCATACCTTGAACGTGGCCCTGAACTAAAATAACAAAAGCCCATCCCAACAACTGACACCAGGTGGCACCAGTACATAAACCGAACGAGTTGAAATAGAATAATAAAAGCCTATCGTAACAACTGACACCAGGTGATGCCTGTACATAAACTGAACGAACAAATATAGCTGAAATAGAATAATAAATAGCCATATGTATACATACAGGGACATTCCTGATTCTACTAGGTCAAGATTTCAATTGTTGTTACAATATAAACTTATTTACAAATTTTGATTTAATGCAACATTGGTTGCTTGGCTGGAAGATCACCCCCTGGGGAAGCCATACAGTGACTTTATTACATGTTTGTGGTTAAATAAAACCCAACTCAACTCAAAAAGTCAGCACCGATCCCCTATTCTCATTTGTTGCTAGGGAGGGGGAATTGATGCCCTCCCACCTCCTCACCACACACACACACACATAAAGCTACTTGGAAAGGCAGCTCAACCACACACACACACATACACAGCCATGTGGAAAGGCAACTCACACACATACACCTACTAACAGTAACACACACATAAAGTCATGTGGCAAGGTAGCTCACACACATCTACCCACACATAAAGCCATGTGGAAAGGCAGCCGACACACCTACAGACACACATAAAGCCACGTGGAAAAGCAGTTCACACACAGCTGCGTGCTGACCTGTTGTTTATGGAGAGATCGCAGTCTGTGCCGCTGGCGGCATGCACAAACTGCACATAGGGACAGCGCGTTGACGGGATCTTCAGCAGCTTCCCTAGCCGCAGGTTCGACCCAGCGAGCACCTTGTGGACATAGTTGATGCGCTGTCTGACCGTGGCCTGCTTCAGACCTGCCTGCAGGTAAACACAAGGCTGCCGCTTACTGTGGGGGAAGGGGGGGAATAATCGTTGGATCAGCAACAAAGCGCTGGTCAATTAAACAAATAATTGGGATATGGTTAAATATTTGTTCACCAGAATAATCGTTGGGTCAGCACCAAGGCACTGGTCCCTTTTCTGGGGGTGGGAGGGTGGTGTAAATATTTCTTCTGAATAAATGTTGGTTAAGCACCAAGACACTGATCCCTTTTATGGGAGGGGGGGGGGGGTGGTGTGAGGGCAGTGTAAATATTTCTCCTCCTGAATAATGGTTGGGTGTAAATATTTATTCTCATGAATAATGGTTGGTTAAGCACCAAGGCACTGGTCCCTTTTTAGGGGGGAGGGTGGTGTAAATATTTATAAATTGTTATTTTGAATGACTATTTGTTTTTTATAGATATTTAGAGTGAAAAGATGCCTAAAATAATTTTGGAGAGTACGTCAAAATTCTGAGACCAGTGGTTTCAACAGTATCAGGTTCTATTAAAATGGCTTAGTGTCCATTTCTATACAGCAGATAGGTACACCCGTATGTACGTTATATGTGTAGTATCAAATCTATGTCAGTGTTTTTATTTTGAACAGTTGATTCTTTCATCGGACTATGCAGGTTAAAAAAAAAGAAATTTGTAATTAATTAAATGGAATTTTTAACATCTTAAATTTAAATACCTAGATTCAATTACATATATCCAACTGTCAAGTATATCTTAACGAAGTTAGAAATGGAGCGTAATAAAAATTCCAGCACTTACGATGAGCTTTCGCCCGGTATCAGTGATCCTCAGTACCGTATTGGGCGTATTGGGCCTGTTGGGTGGTGACGGGGTGGAGGCGCCGGATGCCGGGGAGGTGGTCGAGCCATGAGACGATGAAGCGGCACAGTCCGTCTCCAGGTTCAGATCGAGAAACAGGTCCATGTCGGACCCGCGCATTCCACACCCATTAACGGAGGAGCCGAACTGACGCACACGACACTCTAAAACAGACCAACAGCCAGCTGACAAACACCGCTACGGGACTGTCTCTCTCTCTGCATGTGTGTGTGTGTGTGTGTGTGTGTGTGTGTGCGTGCGTGCATGCATGCGTGTATGTGTCGTGGAGGGTAATGAAAATGGGAAATATTGCATCTATAGCAGGACTCCAACCGCCACCTCTTGCTAGTGTGCTACCCATTACACCACCTAGGCTGCCTGATGTCACCACCTTATCCACACCACCCTATCCACACCTACCTGTATATGTGACTTCTTCCCTGAGAGGTCAGTGCATACTACTACACTCGTCCCCCCGGAATTGTAAGTCTTTTAAACGGTTTGTCCATAATTGGTTTTAATGCTTACAATTACATATATTTATAGGCAATGCACATACACAGGATAGGTTCAACAACCATACAGCACGTAGCTTGTACAGGATCCCAGTTATGGCATCAGTCACAGTTGACGAATAATTATAGAATAACACAGATCATAAGAAAACTTCCATTAATTTATGAGATGTATAAAGTATTATGCGAGTAAAAGGTGCGGAAGGGACTTGCTTGTATATAATGGACCGATAAATTTATATTACGCATGTGACCGGTGGCACCAACACCAGCTTTCCTCATCCCTAACAAACGAGACCTGCTGTGATTTTAAAATCTTATACACCACATAATTTTCTTTATGAAGTAAAAGCTGACCTGGAATACGCATGACGAATACAGCTTCTAGTCTCTGGACGATGTTTTTTCTCACCTCCAGGTCTTTCGGGGTCAGTCTGAGCAACTCATACAGCAGAGTCATTTGCGCAAGCACCTGAAGAGTAAAGTAAAGCTTGTTTTATTTAATGACGCCTCTAAAGCACATTGATTTTTATCAGCGGCTATTGAATGTCAAACATAGTCATTCTGACATATTGCTTTGGAGGAAACCCGCTGCCACCACGCACTGACAGAGGCTACTCTCTCCGATAAGCAGCAAGGGGTTCTTTATATATATGCACTTTCCCACAGACAGGATAGCACATGTTCTTTATATATATGCACTTTCCCACAGACAGGATAGCACATACCACAGCCTTTGATGAACCAGTTGTAGACCATTGGTTGCACCTAAAGAGTAAATTCACGATACACTGTTGGTTGGTTGGTTGAGTTTTACGTCCTGGCAACATCTAAGGTCATACCAGGACGGGTACCGACTTGCGACAGTGTGCACTCATGGTGACTTTATAGTGTTTCCCCACTGGGAGACCAGGCCACTGGCACCATCTTGATATCCCAGTCAGTCACATTATCCTAACACTAAGCCAATCAGAGCTTGCAATATCCTAATAATGCCGAGTGCCTGGCTAGGAAGCGACAATATCAACCTTTAAGTCATTGGTTTGACTCGACCAGGGTGAGCCAATCAGTCCTTGCAATAATATCCTAATAATGACGAGTGCCTGGCTAGGAAGCAACAAGTATCAACCTTTAAGTCATTGGTTTAACTCGAACAGGGTTCAAACTACCAAGACGGAAGCCGGATGCTCAACCCATTCGGGCATCCCGTCTGGTCATGCAATACACTGCCTTTGTGTCCTTGTCATATCTGGTCATCAGACTATGACTTCCAGCGGTAAAATAGATCAGACACAAGACACACTACCCCTACCCACCGCCACCTCAAGTGACGATAATTTGTGCATGTCCCTCTTGAACTTAGTACCACCTTCCAGCACACACACCCTTCCCACGCCACCTCAGTGTGACGTAATTTGTGCATGTCCCTCTTGAACTTAGTACTATCCCGACACACCAATCCTTCCCACACCCCACCTCAATGTGACGTAATTTGTGTATGTCCCTCTAGAAATTAGGACCACCTTCCGACACCCCATCCCCCCTCAATATGCGATAATTTTTTGTGACCCTCTTGAACTTAGTACAGGGTCTGTATAGATGTCAAGATATGGAATTTAGGGTTATTTCACGGCTTTTCAAGGCTGTCTTTGATAGGAATTCAAGACTATTTTCATTTGGATTTCAGGAAAAAAAATACAATTGCGAATGGCGATTTCAGACTAATTTAGATCGGTGGGCACAGTTTCATAGAATTCAATGCTTTTCAAAACTAATTAATTACCCAAGAGGTTAAACTCCAGGATTTTCAAGGGCTTGAAATGGGGCAAATGAAGTTCAAGACGTTTCAAGACTTTTCAAGGCCTTGTTATGAACCCTGTTAGTACCACCTTCCCAACACACCGACCCTCCCAAGCCCTCTCCTCAGTGTGACGTAATTTGTGCATGTCCCTCTTGATCTTAGGTCCACCTTCCAGACACACCCTTCCCAACCCCCAATGTCAGTGTGACGTAATCCCCCTCGATCTTACCGACTCTGCTGCCCTCAGCTGGTTCATCAGCTGGTCATGGTTGATGGACGGTGTTGTGTTGATTGGTGGATCCGGTATGTAGGTTGTGGGACGTTCCGCCGCCTTCGGTTTTACAACGAGGAGCCGCCTGTCCACAATGTGGCTGGCGCTCGGCTGAAGGGTGGCTTTGGCTTCGGCAGCAGTGGCAAACTCAACAAAGGCGTACATGGCCTGGCACAAGCAGACCTCATTAATCATCATCAATTACAATCATCATAATTAGTGCTGCCCCACTGGGAAATCAGGCTGCTGGAACCATGACCCGATATCCCACTCAGTCACATTATCCTGACACTGAGCTAAACAGTCCCTGCCCTACCCTATTAATGCTGAGCGCCAAGTTAGGAAACGACAAGTATCAATTTTATAAGGCATTGGTTTGACTCGACCGGGAACCGAACTCCCCATCTCCCGCATGTGAGTTGCGATTCGGACACCGTGCCCGGTAAATAATACTAGAGTAGGCCTTTACCGCTTGTCTGAGCTAAGTGAGATTAGGCACGGACAAGCAGAATATGGCTTGAACTTTTCCATTTTAAAGTTAACCAGGTACATATCACACTGAGCATTTAGATAACGATACTTAGACACTGGAATTAATTTACCATTAACAACTAATACTAATCATGATAAGCAACTGCATTGGCTTAGCTTTTAAATATTGGAATACATTTCAAGACAACTACTGTACTTATTATTATGATTCTTTTTTCCTCACCACAATGCCAGCATTTTACAGCTATTAGGAGGTACCGGCAGAGAAATTTTAAAATATGCCTATGGTCCAATATTTGTATTCCTTCCTGTAGACGTTGAAATTAGAAATCCAAATCCAAATCCAAAATCAGTTGGGCTATATATAGTATTGTTCTGGAGATAATCTTTTAAGATTAAATACATAAAAATGTATTAATTTTGAATTAAAGGTGGAACTTTGACCAAATATAATAAAAAGTGGAAGGATGTGAGGGGCGTTCTGCTAACCAATTTCCATTGCACATATATATAAAGGAATTTAAATTGTCAATTGCTAAATCAATGAGTAAAGCAGATTTTTAATAAGACAATGTCAAAAAGTGCAATTCATAACAAAACATCATTCTGATTTGGCCAAATAGTCATTTTCAAAGCATGATATTTTCATGGAAAACTGCAACAAGACTGAATAAATACTAAATAGTTCACCTATTCATAACAATGTAACACCCTATTTTCTTTCAGAGCTCTATATTCAGAGAATCAAAAGATATTTGCATCCTAAAATGTAAAAAAGTGTAATTGTTTTCATGTAAACAGCACCTGTAAGTGAAATCTTTTCAACATTTCAATCTTTGAAAGCTCATCGCAGCAAAACAATCTTTTGAATCTTCCTCATATTTGCCACAGTATTACAATAACCATTCACTGAGACTATTAGATATTATTAATATCAATATTATATCCAAAAGTATGGAAAATATTGAATTTTAATTGAACATATAAAGACAAATTGTCGGAAAACCAAATATATCAATTTAATGAATCTTTAAATGTTCATTGTAGCTTAACCAATTGGTTAAACTTTCTATAAATTGACAGTGCACATCATCTGGAGGTAATACACAATATCATATTAATATTCTGTCAAGAAATACAAAAAGTGCATTTTAATTGCACTTACAAAAGAAAAGTGTACAAAATAAAATATCAAGATTTGTTCATCAAGCTTTGAACACTCACTGTGGCTCATCCAATAGGTGGATCTTCTTCAAATTTGGCAGACATAGCATATGGAACTAATGCATATTAGCTATGACAATAATTTAGCTAAAAATATCAAAAGCTGCATTTTGATGGCAAATACAAATTAAAAGTGTTTGAAACCAAAAATATTGATTGAAATATATCATTAAATATTCACTGTGGCTAGAGCAATGGTTGGATCTTCCCCAAATTTGGCCCAATATTAGATTATATATTCTCTGATATGTCTCAATAAACATCAATGTCATATACATGTTTCTACATGGGTGTCACCATTGTGAAACTAGTGCGGTCAGCAAAGACCCAAACAGGTTGGTGTCAATATTCTGTCTGCGGCTCCTTGCACTAACTAGCACTATACTAAGATTGGTATCATTGGAAAGGGAATCAAATTGTCTATCTATCCATATTGATCTCATTAGGTTTAAGATATTTTTGAATTCAGTAGATGGGCTTTAAACTTTCAAAATTATTTAAATTGCAGAATTTGACCTGAGTGACCTTTTTGACCTAGGACAAACCATATATGATTAGAAAACTGAGGTCATTGCGCTTCTTCTGATATCCATGTCTTTCTATGATGTAGTGCAAGGAAGCGCGGGCCAATTAAAGATAGCCTGTTTTTACAATTGTTTTCATTTACATCAGTAATGAAGGAATATTCACTGAATACACTCATCATACAAATGGAGTTTACTTAAATACAAACTTACTATATATTCAATCCAACAACATCAGATAGAACATATGTTGATGTTCTAGGTTATGCAATTTCATCAAAATCATATACATATAAAAATAGTTACAAGCATGTCAATATTGATGAAAAAAACACCATTCCTGGACTTTTACAGGGCGCTGCCGGTACCTACTATTAGTATTGAGTGTTAATCATATCAAATCAGCCAATCAGATACGAGAAAGACAGCTCTTAAGTAAAGTTAGATGTGCATTAGATTTGCATAGTCCGATGGCTTTGACTTTCTGTCACTTTTCTGAGATAAATGCATACAATTGAATGTCACTTTTATTTTACATGGCTAACTTAAAAAAAATATATAGTGTAAACATGTAAAATTTGTTTTGGCAAGTAGGCCAAACTCTGACACCATAACCTTTTGCAGAAATTGGTTCTATTAATTTGACTCAGTACTCCCATCGCTGGCTTTCCGCTAGAAAATAATTTGAGGGTACGCAGAATGAGGGGATGGGGGTGGGGGTGGGGGGTGTATGGAGGCTTTGTTTTCTCTGGCTCCTTGAAGAACCTTCAAAAAGAATTATCCCAACAATTTGAGGGTATAGTCGTGCCCTCAGATTTTAAGAGTATAGAATTTTACCCATTTTAGCCTCTGGCAAAAACCTGGCTTGTATGTAACAACAAATGCTTGATAAGTGCATCAGTATCTAAATTAGATATGTAGAATCAAATCTAGTTAATTTTGACTGAGTTATGAAAATCTGATGCTACATCGGACTGTGCGGCTTTAATGTTAAGGCGTACCTTTGTTTTCTGAATGTGGACCTTGGTGACTTTGCCATACTTGTTGAAGTGAGTCGTGAGGTTTTGAACGTTGGTGCTGGTGGAGAAGCCGCAGACGAAGATAGTTCGCTCAGCCTCCGTGTGGCGTTGCGCCATTATCTGAGAGAACCGCACATGTTTCTTACCCTGGTTATGTGCCTCCAAATTGCCTGTAGAAACCATGAATCCCGTTGTTAGCTATTAAGACTCTCATGGAAAATGTCATATGGAATTGATTGCAACCTGACGATGGTAGACGTTTGAACGACATATATTTGGTATAACTATACAAATCTTAGCTGGGTAAAGATGAAAAATAATTGTCTTAAACAGTTCTGCTGTGTCAGAATTGCTGCAATGCAAGTGCATCGAAGAGTGACACTTTTTGGTGGCTAGCATATCGTTTTAAAGTTGATAAGATAACCACTATATTGGCATCATTTATTAAAAACTAAATTATTATTAAGATTATTAATTTCAAAGTTGAAACAGTATAGGGTAAATGCATAATTAATTACCTTCATATAAATACCCAGGCCGGTTTGTATAATCATACTCCTTTACCTCAGTCCGAAAAGCGTCTTGCCTATATAGTACCCAGAAGACTTTACGTAGCCTCATCGACTAAGCCTTTCCAAGGTAGGCACTCTTCAAACAGAGTGCTAAAAAAACATCAGAAATACTCAGATATATAAGAGAGAAGGACTCACCCAGAGCGGGTGTAAGCTTTCTTCATCCCCAAAACAATCGTCTGGAGTGGCCCCGTGGCAGCGTCTTTGTGACCCCCTCTGACTGTGTTCCAACGTCTTCTTGCAACGCTTGGCAAATAACAAATAAGGTCCTTCAGGATCATCCTGACTGGCTTTCCGAACGTACACGCTCACCTTATAAGGAAGGGCAAGGTCCCAGACTCCACGTTCGGTGGCAACTCAAGCCGCCGAAGCAAAGACCTTCGCAGATGATCTAGAAACTTTGTCCCTTGAAACATTTCTGTTAAGCCCCAGTCACACCTACCCGGACCACCCCGGATAAAATCCCTGTTTTCTTCGTTTTTTTGCCTCGCAGTCACACCTTCCCGGATGAGCCCCCAGACCAGAGGCCGGATCGCCCCGGACCACCCCGGACTAGTCCCAGAAGAGTGATCCGGAGTAAACCGGGCAGTTCGGGGTGATCCGGGTCTTATCCAGGCAGTCCGGGAGTGGTCCGTGGCTACGCCGCGGGTAGTCCAGGGGTGGTCCGGGTTAAACCGTGGCTGAAACGTGGCTCATCGTGGGCGAAACAGCCCCGGACACCTGGACCGGCCCCGGTTCACCCCCGGACTACCAGGACCACCTCCAATCATGCCCGGATCGCAAAATGCCCCGGACCGCCCTGGATGTTTTAGACATTTTAAAACATCCGGGGCGGACCTCGGACCAGCGCCTGACCACCACGGACGAGCCACGGATCACCCAGGATCGCCACGGACCACCCCGGATGAAGCTCCGGGGCTCGTCCGGCCTCTGATCCGGGTAGGTCTGACTGGAACTTTAGGCTACAAGCGACTGATGATGAACACAGAAGTGAAGAGGGCAAAACCCCAGAAAAGTGGTAGTGATGATGTTGGTGGTGGATGTAGAGTGGTGGGGAGGGTGGGCGGGGTTGAAAGAGAAAGAAGACGAGTCGTCGATATTGGCTAGTTCGAGTCTGAATATAAGTCGTGGTTTGTTTTTGGAGTGTTTGTTGTTGAATTTGGCTGTCTTTTTTCTCTCTCTTTCTTTTTCTTTTATTGGGGGCGGGGGGGGGGGGGGAGAGAGGGGAGGGGTTGTAGGGTAAAAGGTATTTTGCCGAAATAGTAGAAAACGAGTCTTGCGTCCAAAAATGAGATGAAGATTAGAATGCATTGCAAAGCTAGTACTAGTACAAGCAATAAGATTGTTCACCTTTTCTCTCCTTAAAATGTTGTTGTTTTTTGTTTGTTGGGTCTACTCACCGATCGAATGCACCTAAGTCCGGGGCGAATATTCATGGTTGTTGTGTCCCTTTGCACACAACCAGAACTCTCGTCACTGTCAACTCCTACACACCGGTGTCGCGGTTTCAGTTCTCGACCAGTTTCAGTTCTCAACTGTCACTTCTGCGCATGCGTCTAAATCCAACAGCGCCGTCGTAGCAGCTCTCACAGGCTAAGTACAACTCATTTATGGTATATTAGCACTCATATACTTTGCTTTTGCTGATGATGTGTGTTTTGTCTTATATTAAGATCTTTTTCTTTTTTGACGCATGTTCAGACGGCACTGTTTGATTTAGACGAATGCACAGAAGCGATGTTGAGAACTGAAACTGGTTGAGAACTGAAACCGCGACACCGGCAGACACTGACAGTCTAATGTCACGTTGATATAATTCTGTATTCGAGGAAAGGGGGGGGTGGAGAATGGAGGGGGGAGGAGGGGGGTGTTATGTTGAAAATTTGAAGTAACGTGGTCAAGATACCTTTTGAGCCTTAACTCAACACAGGGCCCCCACAGCAGGGCCGCGTTCAGGGTCCGTCTCGGAGGCGCCTCGGCGACGTCTCGGCGATGCTTTTTGGCCTATTTGCGTTCAGGGTCTGTCTCGGCGATGTCTCGGCGACGCCTCCCTTTTCAGGTTGGAGACAAAAAGCGTCTCGAAAATGGCCGCCGGGCTCAGTGGTTTCATCCAATCAGAGCGCAGCATTTCGATTGCAAATGGCCGCCGCCTATGGGGCGGCCATTTTCGAGGCGACCAACTGCTATTGTTGTTCAGACTAGCCTGACGTCACGGGCGCCTCCGAGGCGCCTCCGAGACGGAGCCTGAACGCGGCCCAGGTTCCACACACTCACCTCGGTAAGAATTTCAGGACTAGTCTTTTTGGGGCACACTGTAGTATTTCCACCATGTGATAATTGAACCACCCAAGACAGTCTGCTCTATTTATCTAAAGTTATGTTTTGTTTAAATGTGGCTTCCTATATTCTTCCATATCCGGGTTGACTCTCGCTTGACGCCTCACGCCAGAAATTTAGAGGGGCGAAATTATTTGGTCGCGTCAGAGATAAAAACAGGGGCATAGCTATATTGTCGCACTGTAAGCATGTGTGAATAATTTGTCTCAGCATCATATTTTTTCCTAGATAAAGGATTCACCCTGTACTTGCAGTATGGTTGAATAACAACGCTATATAAAAAGTGTAAAAAAAAGCAGGGAAATGCAATGTGAGCCTAAATTCACAATCTAAGAAGCAACAATTATTCTTTTTATATGTCTTCATATTTCCCCGCTATCTTTGAGTTGAAAAATATAATAAAATATACAGCTTAATAGAATTTAAAAGTGAAATCGACGGCGTTCTATCGACGCCATATTGTCTTTTTTTGCATTCTCTCCCATTTCACCAAATCTGTGCCGATATTAAATAAGTAGCCATTTGATATTGGAACCAGGTATTCTACTTCCTGTTCCATACTAAAGCTATTTTCGCCCGTATTTAGACTACCTTGTCGTTCATCCGTGTACTACAAGTACAGGGTGAATCTTTTTATCTACCGAAGAGGGTTTGTCAAGGCTTAGATAAAGGATTCACCCCGTACTCACAGTACACGGGTGAATACCAGCCCTATATAAAAGCTGTCGAAAAAGCGGGGATATGAAATGAGCCTAATTTCACAATCTAAGAAGCAACAATCATTCTTTGTGTATGTCTCAATATTTCCCCGCTACCTTTGAATTGAAAAATATAATAAAACATATAGTTTAATAGAATTTAAAGGTGACATCAACGGCGTTCTATGGCTGCCATCTTGTCTTTTTGCATTCTCCCCCATTTCACCAACTCTGTGCCGATATAAGTAACCATTTGATACTGAAGACAGGCATTTTACTTCCTGTTCCATACTAAAGCTATTTTCATCCGTATTTAGACTACGTCGTTCACCCGTGTACCACAAGTACATGGTGAATATTTTATCTAGTCAAGGCTATATATATTTTTAGAATATCTAAGGTGTTTAACAGCAAATAGATGTATTTGGTATGGCCACTCCCAAATAGCCTAATCTGCGAAATAAATAGCGAAATGGTAGTGTGATTGAACATTTTATGACAAATTCAATGGACCAAACCTCACCTTTCTATCTCTATTCATTCAAAGGTTATGGACCAAAATGTTGCCTAAGATTGTCCATTTTCATGGAAATTGACATCAGGAAAACTCACTGATAGTGGATGATGTTCAACGGGCACATCACTCTAATATGATTTGTTAACGTTAAATGAGGCTTATTTCCGTTGTATCATTATTGTTTGCAAGCTCTAGGCCTACACATGAGCAATTTTACGTTGTTCATTACTTTTTCGAACGCTTTTATATAGGCAGTGGCTACCTGTACGTGACCGTACATGCAGAGTTGAAGTCTAGGCATACGTGCGCATGCGCAGTCGTTCCTCACATATCTTTAGCAGTTGCTAAGCGTATGTGACCGTACTGGTAGAATCGAAGTCTAGGCATACATGCACATTGCTTAAATATATATAATAAATTAAGATTTTAATTTGGTGGAAATAGCCCTAACCATAACCCTAACCCTAACCGTGGCATTCTCTGTAGCGGAGTGGTTAGAGTGTCTGACTTTTTTCTAGGTCAGACTCCTAATCTGAGGGTCGGCGGTTCGATTCCCGGTGCCCCCAGCTCTGCCAATTTGGATTTCCACCGATGTGTATAACTTACAGCGTCATCAAAGGCTGGTTGCTCTCATACCATGTCTATGTGGTGTGGGAGGTTAAAAATCGACCCTGTATAAAAGCTGTCGAAAATGCGGGTCAAAGAATTGAGAGCCTAATTTCACAATCTAAGAAGCAACATTTATTCTTTACATCTGTCTTATTGATAGCCCGCTACCTTTGAGTTGAAAAATATAATATAATATCTAGTTTAATAAGATTTAAAAGTGAAATCGACGGCGTTCTGCGGCGGCCATCTTGTCTTTTTGCATTCTCTCTCATTCACCAACTCTGTGTTGATATAAGTAACCATTTGACACTGGTTCCAGGCATTCTACTTGTTGTTCCATACTAACGCTATTTTCGACCGTATTTATATAAGGCTGGTCTTCACCCGTGTACTACAAGTACCGGGTGAATCTTTTATCTAGGATTTCCCCTGCTTCAAGTGCTTGGGACAACAAATGTACCAAAAAAAAAAAAAAAAAAAAATTAGAGACAAATAAGTCTTCACACTTCCTGTCTACCATTCACTTTATCGCTATATGACCCTACAGATGCGCGCGCACGTACGCCTAGACTTCAACTCTACCCGTACGGTCACGTATGGGTAGACACTACGTTTTATATAGGGCTGGTATTCACCCCTTAAGTCTTAACTGAGTCTGAGTACAGGGTGAATCCTTTATCTACCCCCTACCCAAACTAAGTAGTGGCAAAGGGATGCGCAATGTAACTCAGGCTAAGCGGTAAACCTAAGCCTAAGGCTTACGGCAAGTTAGGCTTAGCCTTAGCCTAGGTACCGTAAACATTTTTTTATTTATATAATATTGCGCATAAGCTGATGTTATCCTGTTGTTATTCGTTCTAAGTATACAACAACAAAATTCATAAGCATTTAGAACTGCATATGTGTTCTCGCAAATTTAGATCTTACCTGATACACTGACTTCGCACAATTTACAGTAATTGAATGTACCCGAAGGATTCATGACGTTAGAGAAACTACAATGCTTGTTCCAGCATCTTTTTCCTATCACTTTACAGTATGAATACTTGATGAACTATTAGAGGATGACTTAAACGCGCCGCGATCTCGCGAGTATGATAGGACTGCTCCCATCAAGGACTGCTTGTTCGTAGCGGAGGAGGCTACTCTGTGTCTGGCCTTTGAAACGAGCACAGTGGCGACCTCTGTTTAAAGGCCAGGGAAACAGGCTACCTTCCCAGTAGCAGGATATGGCCAGGCACCAGCTAAACCTACCCAGCATCCAATCAGAATTCAGCTCTAGTGAACGTACGGATCAATGGCAAGATGGCTGCCTCCATCGTGTTAACGGGACTTCTTTGCCGATATCGATGTTCCATTCACACCAAATGCTTCTCTGTCAGGACATACGCAAGCAGACAGAAAAGAAGTAAGGAAAATCACATGGAATTTACACTAAATTCGTGATTTCTGATCAAACATTCATTGAAAAATAGGCAACATGAATGTATGTTTTATGACCTTTCCAGTCACAGTCACTGTGACAGTGAGTCACTGAGTGAGTCACTGAGTCTGAGTCAGTGAGTGTGACTGTTCAGTGTACTGTACTGTCTCACTCTCAGTCAGTATCTGACTTGAGTGAGGGTCAAATTTCAAAATTGAGTCGAAGTACTGTGGTACTTGTCCTGTGTTTTCAGTCTTTAATAACAATGAATGACACCATTGGCATTGCAAGCATCTAGATTTATTTCTTGAATAGGTACCCCAGTAAAATTTTCAAATTATTCCAAACATTCAAATTATAATTTCATTGGAAGCTCCAATGAATCAAAAGCAATATGGTGTATGGGGATTTAGGGGTGTGTGGTAAGGGTGTATGGTGGGGGCTTAGGGGTGTGGTGGGGGTGTAGGTGTGTGTGGTGGGGGTTGATGGTGGGGGTGTAGGTGGTTGGTTTGTGGTGGAGGTGTAGGGGTGTCTTGCATTCCTAAACCTCCACCACGGCCTTAAACCCCCATCACACACCTATAACCCACCACACCCCACCACACACACCTATGCCCCCAGTACCCCTTACACCCCCACCACACACACCTATACCCCCAGTACCCCTTACACCTACACCACCACACACACACATCTACATTCCCACCACATCCCTAAACACTCACCACACACACCTACACCCCACAGCACACACCTACACCACCAACACACACACACCTACACACTTCTATCCAACCATGATGGCCGACTTGCACAGGGAACAGGTGCTGCCACCAAGTGTATAGCGAGAGAAATGGCTCATGAAAGGTCCCCATTGTCATACAAACCCTATTAGAAACTGGTGTCCCATTTGGCAATATTAAAATCATCATAACTTTGGTTCTATTGAAGATATTGAGATAATTTAAACTGTTCTGAGTTCTGGTTTAGTCTAGCTACCCAACTGTCATAATTGTAAGACATTATGATTTATTAAAAAAAATTATGTATGGTACCTATATATATATTTCTCAGAAACTGTGTAGCACATTTTTCGTTTCCACGTTATATTGTTAGTAATTTTGCCTTCTTTTTGGGGGATAGTAAGACAAATAATTATTGTTGACTCTTGTTTTAATTATGTTTGCAATACTATATTTGTACTTAATCTATCCCACAAAATGTATACAAAATATGCTTGTAATATGATTTTGTGCTGAAAGTAAAAATATGAAAATGTGCATCTTGACACCATACATTTACACAAATATTTTTTCAACTTTTTTCTTGTAAGAAACAATTCTCTTGTCTTAAATGAAATCAATAAAATATTGTTGTGTGTGCTAAAATGATGTTATGGATGTGTGTTAAAATGATGTTATGGATGGATGTTACACGGTTAATTTCAACAGCTTTCTCAGTTTGTATAAGATCAAAGTCAAAAGGTGAAAATAAAAAATTTCAAGTCCGACATATGTAAAACATTTAAATCTTGATATTTATATTGGTTCTACTATTATTTTGATTGTTTTCTGCTATTATTTGAAATGTTTTCACTTTTCATTTCCATCTCGCAAAAGTGGTATGCAGTTTCTGAGAATGACCCATATATATACACATGTTAATCATAAAGGCCCTGTCACACCTCACCGGATTGGGGGAAACGGACAGTAACCGAACAAAGTTTGATTTGTGTCCGTACACATTTTGAACATGCACAAAACTAGGAACGGATGCCGCCGGATTGACGCCTACAGTTCTTGTCCGGTTTGAGTTTGTTTCGTCCGTTGGCTATCCGTTCATGTCCGTTCGTCCAGCGGCCATTGACCCAATAGTGCAATATTTTGACACATTTTGATATTGTCACCACCGGACTAGACAATTCTGGCCGTTGCTCAATCCGGCGAGGTTTGACAGCCGTTTTAGCATTCCCCCTGTGTGGGTCGGTCTTATTGTTTTACGTCCTAGTAACATATCTGGACGGATACCAACTGGTGACAGTGCACACTCATGGCAACTTTATAGTGCTGCCTCACTGGGAGACCAGGCTGCCAGCACCATCCATGCCCTGATATCCCACTCAGTCACATTATCCTGACACTGAGCCAACCAGTCCTTGCCCTATCCTAATAATGTCAAAGTGCCTGGCAAGGAAGTGATGAGGATCAATTTTTATGCAAATGGTTTGACTCGACCAGGGTTTGAATCCCACGATCTATCCAAGCGGGAGACGGACGCTGAACTCATTCGGCCATCCCGTCTGGTTGTTATCCACTAGTTCTAGGACTAGGTACGCTGTTGACTGTACCTGTTACTCAGTGTTAGTGTTACTGTAGATAAAAGATTCACCCCATAGATACAGTAGGGGTGAATGTCAGCGTAGTCTAAATATGGGCGAAAATAGCTTTAGTATGGAACAGGAAGTAGAAACTCTGGTTCTTCCACTATCAAATGGCTACTTGTATCGGCACAGGGTTGGTGAAATGAGAGAATGCAAAAAGACAAGCACATGGCGGTGATAGCAAGCCGTCGATTTTACTTTTAAAGTCTATTAAGCTACATGTTTTATTATATTTTTCAACTCAAATGTATCGGGGAAATATGAAGAGGTATATAAAGAATATATTTTGCTTCTTCATCTTAAATTAACAATTTATCAACTGAGTTCATTTCCCCACCATGTCGAAATTTGTCACCAGTTTTTCTAATGGGTTGGTTTTCACCCCTACTACTACAAGTACAGGGTGATCATTTATCTACTATTACGGGGAGCGGGACGTAGCTCAGGGGGTAGAGTGTACACCTGTGAAGGTTTGGATCATCCGATCGATCTTGCTCAGTGGACACATTTGCAGTTTGGGCTATTTTCCGTCCTGACCAGTGGTCCATGACTGGTTCATCAAAGGCTGTGGTATGTGCTGTCCTGTCTGTGGGAAAGTGCATATAACTTAAGGCCCTTTGCTGCTTATCGGAAAGAGTAGCCTATGTGGCGGCAGCAGGTTTCTTCTAAAAAAGAAATGTCAGAATGACCAATGTTTGACGTGCAATAGCCAATGATAAAAATCAATATGCTCTAGAGGCGTCGTTAAATAAAAATAACTTCTGTTCTCCTGTTACTGTAGTTACTTCCGCTGCCCTCTCTCTGAGACAGGGCTGCTGAATAACCAATTAGAAAAAAGGGTTGGTCGATTGGGTAACTAAAATTATCACATAAATTCTTAATCTAAGAAGCAAAATAAACTCTTCAAATACTTCTTGCCCGTTATTTTAGAATGATGAATTCATGTAGATTTGATAGAATTTAAAACTCAAATCAGGATCTTTCTGTGGTCGTCATGTTTTTTTTGTTTTTTTTTTGTCATTCTCTCCCATTTATATCGATATTGGCATAGAGTTGCACTGGAAGCACGAGCTCCGTTTCTTGTTTAAACCAAAGTAGTTTTTGCTCGTATATGATTTAGACTAGGTTGTCATTCAACCCAACTCTGGATAAGGGTGAATCTTTTATCGAGGTGCACTGTAGGTAAAAGACCTCTTTGCAAATACAAATGTATGGCTGAACAAATTTTAGAATTCTTGATGACAGCTGGACTGTGCCCCTTGAAAGTGTTGTTACCTAGTCTATTGACACATGGTAGATTATAGAAGAAACAGACCCTAACAGAATAAATTCTACTCATCTTTATCGCTATGAATGCACCCTTTGCTGCCGACTTGGCATTAAAATCACCATGAATCAATCACTCGTCTTTCAACAGCACAAACCATCTCACGTTATGAAGCCTCGCTTGCGGTATTGAGGGAACAGGCGGATCGGTCCTTTCTCGTCTCCATCGCTGGTCCCATGGGAGAGCTCTATTCCATCTGTTCTCGACATGGGACAGTGGCTGCTATATTCCCTTACTCAATCAACAACAAGGTATGTGCACTTCTCTGTCTAGAATAAATTATATGACTATAAATTGTGCTGTGCAGAACCACTGCATATACGGTGAACATCATGTTTTGTATTTACAGTTCAGAATACAATCTCATCTTAAATGGGAGGTGATGTTTCGGTGATGTGTCGTCTTCATCAAATTACTGAACTTCGAACAAGCAGCATACAACAAAAAGTATTTATATCTGCATTGCAATTAAGGTGCTTATCCATAAGAAATGGGGAAGAGTATATATATGAGCCTGTCTCAAAAGGTGCTAACTCTTCGTTTTTTTGTCCATTGTAACAATTGACACAAAACAGCACAGGAACGGTTACACTGAAAACACAAGGACATTTGCTTCAAATCAATATGTATTCTATTGGGATTATGAAACACCATGTAAAAATCAAATCAGTTTATCC
The DNA here is from genome assembly GCA_030323885.1 of Branchipolynoe longqiensis. Lineage (NCBI taxonomy): Eukaryota > Metazoa > Annelida > Polychaeta > Phyllodocida > Polynoidae > Branchipolynoe > Branchipolynoe longqiensis. The sequence goes on along the minus strand of CM059199.1, from coordinate 71,891,895 downwards.
TGAGCAAATGCATAAGTAGATTGTATGTTGATCATTACAATGGACAAAGTTTTGTCCCATATTGCTTAGCACCTTTTGAGACAGTCTCATATACAGTAAAACCTCTCTATATCGACCTCTCCACGGATCGATCACTTTATTTGGGTCCCAACAATACCATTGTAAGGATCTTCTAACTATCAAAACCGACCACCTCCCTAAATGGACCAGTTAAAGTCGGTTCCATGGCCGGTCGATTTAGAGAGGTTTTACTGTATATGGGCCACTCTCCTTAAAACTGGCCAGAAGTGTCACATGGAGAATTAAAATCTAATATTTGAATTTTTGGGTTGCAAATGAAAGCTGGAAATCTCCCCTTTACATCTATGTAAAATATAAATTGATGAGATAAAAAATAAAGGTGTAGTCCGTGATTAAGCTATTTCATATCGCAGTATAACATGTGTTGCTCAGATGTAACACATGTTTCGGACATCACATAGTCTGCTAAATAAAAATCGAAGCAGAATTAAATAAGCTCATACTTAGAAGCATATTAATCATGGCATAATATACAGAAATATGTAGTGCTTATATTGATTTTAACAAAAAAGTAATTCCCAGCCATGCTTTATTCACTGAATAATTAGTGTACAATATTAGTGTGGCATCCAGACACCACTGGTTACATGTGTGATGGAAATTTGTAATGTTATTTCTGAAGACATCAAATAAATATTTTTTAAATTTAAGCAGGCATACATGTTAATAAATACTTCCTTTTTGATTTGGGAAAAGTTTTGTTTGATATATAAATGCAATACAAGTTAGTAAGGATCCAACCATGTCCCATATGTCATGTTACAAATGGCTGACTGTAAAATGGGGTATTTTGGTACAAAAATACTTCATAACTAAAAGGACCAAAGTTGGACACAGTTTATTTTATTTCCCTTATTTCTTACATCAATTCTGAACATGAAAAGTATAAGGAAAAAATTAAGTAGAAAGTTTTTTTATATATGTGTAGTGGTCTGCACTGACCTCTCAGGCAAGTAACCACATAGACAGGTAGGCATGGGGAGTGTATTGATATCAGGGAGCCTAGGTGGTGTAATGGTTAGCACACTGGCCCGGAATGCGAAGAGATGTGGGTTCGAGTCCCGCTCTAGGCGCAGTATTCCCATTTTCATCACCCCCGACGACACTGGTTGCCGTGATCAGGATCCTGTACAAGCTTTGCGCTGTATGGTTGTTGAACCAACCTGTGTATGTATGTGTTAGTGCATTGCCTGTATGTATGTAATTGTAAGCATTACAAGACTTACAATTCCAGGGGGACGAGTGTAGTGGTCTGCACTGACCTCTCAGGCAAGTAACCCGCATAGACAGGTAGGCATGGTAGTGCTGTTGATATCAGGGAGCCTAGGTGGTGTAATGGTTAGCACACTGGCCCGGAATGCGAAGAGATGTGGGTTCGAGTCCCGCTCTAGGCGCAGTATTTCCCATTTTCATCACCCCCATGACATATGTTTAAAATCCCATCCTATACTGACCAGTTTTCAGCAGAGTGACCCATATAAGGGTCGTTCTCTGAAACATAGCACCATTTTTGTGACATGGTAAATAACAAGAGGCAACAATACTTATTTGACTTGCTATTAAAAAAGGAAGGAATTAATTATGTCCATCGGAACATGGACACCAAATATGTAGTACCCAGCTTCAAAGAACGACCCATATATATATATAATCAATCAATCAATAGTTCCATCCTCTAGTCGAGGGTTGGATGCAATGGTTCTCCACTTGTCCCGATGTTGTGCTGTTCTGATAGACTGAATAATTCAAGCCTGTCCACTGTGAAATATTTGTAAACCATGATGTTCTTGGTCTCCCTCTCCCTCTGCTGCCATTCACCTTCCCTATAATATGATCTACTATATATAAATATAGGTATGTAAATTGTGTGTATTTTATTTTTATATTATATGTATCTTGTAGTTGTACATTTATGTTTTATATGTATATTGTATATGTATGTTGTATCTATATTTTGTGCATGTACTTATTGTATATTTAAGTTCTATATATATATACATTAAACAAAATTCTACTTGTAGCGTAAACACTATCCCCTTTTTGCATGCACAGACCTGCGCACTAGTGGAAATGCGTACAGAGGGAGGACTCCGAGAGGTGTTGCGTAACACCCGACAGTTCCCGAATGCCGACCGGATCCCAGCTCAAGCCCGCTTCCTCCACATGGAGCACTTCACCGGATTCTCCCGTGGGTCTATCCCTACTGCATTGTTACACAGGACTCCACCCCTTGATGAAGCGGGCCTCAACACTAATCTCAACTTGTGTAGCTCGGTAAGGGGGACTTCCTATTTCTATTTGGCTATGTATGCTGTGGAGGTGGGGGAGCCGTGAAAGCAGTGAGGGAGGGGGATGGCTGGAGGCGACACATAGGGGATATCCGCTATTTTTATATGGCTATCTATGCTGGGAAGGCAGTGAGGCATGGGCTGACACGTGGGGGATATCGTCTATTTCTATACGGCTATGTATGCTGGGAAGGTGAGGGAACCATGAAGGCAATGAGGCAGGGGGATTTCTTTTTGGTCCATTAGTTGTTTAAGCAGGGGAATTTTCAGTCATAGACGACTGGTCTTCCTCATTCCACTGCTGGTCGATAGAAAGCCCGAGCCTACACTTTTACCGACCCAAGTGATTTTTAACCTCCCACACCACATAGACATGGTATGAGAGCAACCGGCCTTTGATGACGCTGTAAGTTATACACGGTGGTGGAAATCCAAATTGGCAGAGCTGGGGGCACGGGGAATCGAACCACCGACCCTCAGATTAGGAGTCTGACCTAGAAAAAAGTCAGACACTCTAACCACTCCGCCACAGAGAACATTCACGATGACTATTTCTATATTGATATTGTATGCCTGTGTGTATGCGAGAGTCATGTCTTTCGATGAAAGTGCGAAACTTGACGCCCCTTCGGCCATCCTTTCTGCAGGTGTCGGATCAGATGGAGAAGCTTTACACCACATTGCAGATGCCTGAGCTGGCGTCTCGGCTGCGCTTCGTCCTCCTCTCTGTGCTCCAGGAGACTCTGCGGGGAACATTGCCCTTCTGTCAGGTGACCCCGTTCGGGTCAGCCGTCAATGGCTTTGGGCGATATGACTGCGATATCGACTTGCTGCTGGAAATAGACACGACTCATAAGAAGGTAGGTGCGAACTTAGTTACAATGCTCTGTACAGGTGGAAAACCTGGAAAGTCCTTGGAAATTTTATAATTCAGGATTGCAGGCCTTGAAAGTAATGGAATTTGCTAAATGTCCTTAAAAATCCTGGAAAATGGAAAACCGTGACTATATATATTTGTTAAGCCTATCTTCGCCAACATGTCCGAACTGTATTCAGTGATCTTTTGTATTTAAAGTGATTTTGTGGCTTTGTTATCTTGCCTCTTGATTTTCAATTTAAAACTGTATCATATATTTGTTGTTATTTTTTATGCTTATTTACACTTCACATCTTACACAGTGAATCGACTATGAATATGGCCAGGGTAGTTTAATTTAATAAACGTCTTAGAAGCATCCTGGAATTTTGCACTGAAAGGTCCTTGAAAGTCGTGGAATTTGATGTCAAAATGTGTATGGACCCTATCTATGGCTGTGCGCATGTTATTTGTTGGCCTTTGGGTAGCGCTGAGGGATGCGAAGATCAATGAGTCACTTCTGACCGGCATTAGCCGTGATATGACCTTAGATGTTGCAGGACGTAAAACTCCCAACAACCAACCAATCTCATCGCCATTATGTAAATTCACCATCATTTATGTCTCTAAGCGCAATGAAATATATATGGTCATCGAAGAGACATGGTGGGAAAAATCTAATTTGTTTGTTTCAACACACAGCTACGTACAAGCCTATGATATGTAAATAGGAGTAGGCTAGTCTAGTAATAAGAGTAGAAAAATATAAACATATATACCAAGAAAATCCAAAAAAACTAACATAGGCTACTAACCATACCAACCAATTATCTATCTGCTACTGAAATGCAGGCAATCAAATACCTTATCAGCAGCCACTGTGTGGTAAGATAACACCAACACTACAACTGGCCAGCATTGAAAACAAGCCTGGGTACCCGGGCTTATATGCTATGGACAGTATAAATACAGCCTCAATTAAAAAAAAAATTAAAAAAATTAAAAAAAAGAGAAACACAATAGAATTGATAAAATCATGAATACGTATATAAATTTCAACGATATAATAGAGTTTTTTGTTGTTATTGAATTTCCATTCTCATGTATGCTCATTTTGTTTTATTTAACATTATTTGGTATGATGGGGGACTTCTACATTTTTGTAGACGTTTGGGTAATTTCTTTGTGAAACGTATAAATTCAATGGCTGTGATTTTGAGAGCGTGGAGGGAGCCACAGGGGTGGGGGTTGGGGGTGGCGGGGGGGGGGGGGCGTTAGTGTCCCTAGTCATGCTCGCCAAGTATTGGCTGATTAAATTGAATGACAGAATGAATACATTTTCAAATTTATTTTCCATTTTCAAATTTATTTTCCATTTTCAAATTTATTTTCCATTTTCAAATTTCCATTGTTAGGTACGTTAATGTTGTTTATTTAACACTAACTGAGCTATACCCACCCTGACTGTGTTTGTGGGTGTCTACGTGTGTGTCCAGGAATGAAAGATTTTTGGCGATTTTTGATAATCGCCGATTAACTATCATGAAATACCAAGGATATCTATGACAGCAATTGGTTAGTGAAGAGTCCCCTATGTGATCTTAGACGTTGCTAGGCTGTGGTGTTCTCTGTGGCGGAGTGGTTAGAGTGTCTGACTTTTTTCTAGGTTGGACTCCTAATCTGAAGGTCAGTGGTTCGATTCCCCGTGCCCCCCACCTCTGCCAATTTGGATTTCCACCGCTGTGTATAACTTACAGCGTCATCAAAGGCCAGTTGCTCTCATACCATATCTATGTGGTATGGGAGGTTAAAAATCCCTTGGGTCGGTAAAGTGTAGGCTTGGGCTTTCTATCAATAAACTGTCTAATGGTTAAAACAAGTCTATTCAGACTTATCCATGATAGGCAGTATAAATCTTCAAGAAAAAAAACAAAACACAAACAAACAGAAAAGCAAGGAGTGATTGCAGAGAGAGAAAAGGGAATTGGCAGCATGTGTGATAATAATAGATAATTCAGTCACAAGGACAGTGGAAGGCTGCAAGCATAGTCTGTAGTCAGTGGAAGGGAGCTAGGATAGTGCTTGTAGCGTACATTATGATGTTTGTTATTTTACATCCTAGCAACATCTAAGATCATATCAGGACGGATTCGGACTTGTGACAGTGTGCACTTATTGCGACTTTATAGTGCTGTCCCACTGAGAGACCAGGCTGTCCACACCATGACCTGATATCCCACTCAGTCACATTATCTTGACACTAAGCCAACCAGTCCTTGCCTTATCCTATTAATGTCGAGCGTCTGGCTAGGAAGCGACAAGTATCAATTTTTACATCATTGGTTTGACTCCACCAGGGTTCGAACCCATGGGTTCGAATCCCACGATCTACCAAAATGGGAGATAGACGCTCAACTTATTCGGCCATCCCGTCTGGTTACGTACAGTATGAAACCTCACTTCCGTAAATTGTCTGCGATTCCCTGACAGTGCTGAGCCTATTGGAGAGTACCTGGCTTTTTATTTAGCCGAAATTTCTTGGTATTGGCGTAAGACAAAAATTATTAGTATAAGGATCATTTACAGATTCCGCGTGAGGTTTCCGATTTATCTTTTTTGGTGAGATAGTGATTTGATCCAAGTTTGTCTGTACTTATATTTCGGTCTCCGCCAGCAGCAGGTTCTTCGAGATGGTTCCAAGGGCGGCATGTTCTTCATGTCGAAGCGGAAGCAGGACAATGGACGCTACCAGGCACAACTGGCGCTCGACACGGTAGGCGGCATCATTGCGCACTTCACACCACAGTTTGTGCATGTGCACCGCATCCTCCGTGCGCGCGTCCCAATTGTCAAGTTCCACCACGTCGGCGCCGCCATCGAGTGCGACCTCAGCGTCGGAGACAGGTTGGTTGCGACAAAGCAATTTCCTCTTAAATTAAAAAATAATTAATTGAAATTAAAGGATGTTTGATACGATCAAATACACCTACAGCAAAACCTCTCTAACCGACCACTCCCCTATTTCGATTGCTTTATTTGGATCCCAATCGATCGCCCATACAATACCATTGGAACCATTTTTTAAAACATCCATAGACCTACCAACTCCCTAAATGGACCAATTCAAGTCGGTCCCATGGTCTGTCGATTTAGGTTTCACTGTAGATGAGAATCTTCTGGATTTATCTGTAACTGCAGATTTTTTCCCCGGATATGATCAAAATTTGTAATCATTCCGACTTCTCCCGCCACTTTAGAAGTCCCAAAAATTCATCAAATGTTTTCTTGTCTTTTTTTTTTGTCAGGCCCTACCTAAATAATCTGCTGAACTACCTATTTACAATGTAATGTAAATGGCCGGAACGACCAGTGCCTCAGCACTGAAAAAATGTCTGTTTTACCGTCACAAAAATAAGGCCATTCTCGTGATATTTAGTGTTATAAAAGGGGGGCACGGTGTAAGGGGTACTTGTGTTTATCAATAAAAGAAAACTGTATATTTTCCTACTGAAAAGACGACTTAAAATGCTTGAGCTTCTATGGGGGGCCTGGGCGGCTTCCAATCCCCTCGCCTGACTTTGAGTTTTCTTTGCCGATGGCTGGACAGATCCCTGCCTACACAGGGTTCGTGCTCAGGTCATATATTAGATTTGACAAAAACATGACCATTGAAAAGATCTTCTATGAATACAGGTAATATGTTTTGGTTTTTGAAAATGTAATGCTTTCATCGGGCTATGAAGTTTAAAATCTGCCATAGGCCGATGAAACCATCAAATTCTCAAAACCAAAACACCGACCTGGATTTGATTCTACATATCTTGTTTGTTTGTTTGTTTGTTTGTTTGTTTGTTGTTGTTTTATGTCCTAGCAACATCTAAGGTCATCAGGACGGGTACCGACTTGTGACAGTGCACACTCATGGTGACTTTATAGTGCTGTCCCACTGGGAAACCAGGCCATCGGCACCATGACCTGGTATCCCTCTCAGACACATTATCCTGACACTGAGCACACCAGTCCTTGCCCTGTCCTAATAATGCCGAGCGCCTGGCTAGGAAGCAACAAGTATCAATTTTTAAGTCATTGGTTTGACTCGACCAGGGTCTACATATCTAACTTAGATACCGGTGCAGTTGCTAAGCATTTGATGCTGCATAGAAGGGGATATTAAGTCAATTTAACTGAACCTGTTACTGCTGAAGCCTATGGAGTTTTGACATGCACACCAAAATTTAACTTTGTTTGCATCTCAAATATATCTATCTAATTTAGCCAATTAAAATAAGTGACTTCAAACTTAAAGTAAGGTGGATTATAATCATCAATCTAATATATTTCTCTTTTTTTTTAAAACCCAGAAACTCTAAACCACCAAAATTTCCGCCGAAAATTCTTGTAATGTAGTAAATGGTTCAGCCTTACATTGTGACCGGACGCGGTGGCCGAATCAGAGTGCAGGCTTCCCGTGTGGAAGTTCAGGAGTTCGAAGCCCGGCCAAGTCAAACCAATGACGTACAAAATTAATACTTGCCGCTACCCAGCCTGGCGCTTAGCGTTATTAGGATTGTTACAAGGACTGGCCAGCTCAGTATCAGGATAATGTAACTTGAGTGGTAAATATGGTCATGGTGCCAGCAGCCTGGTCTCCCAGTTGGGTCGCACTATAAAAGTCGCCATGAGTGCGCACTGTCACAAGTCGGTAACCCGTCCTGATATGACCTTAGATGTTGCCAGGACGTAAGACCCCAACAAACATACAAGCAAATCCTTGCATTGCTGGCAGGTCTGGCGTGTACATGTCGGAGCTGCTGCACCTGTTCGGGCAGTGCGATAGGCGCGTGCGCCCTCTCGTCTACGCAGTACGACACTGGGCAGCGAACGCTGACGTCACACACTCCATGGCCGGGCCGTGGATCAGCAACTTCATGCTCACCTGGCTCGTGGTGCACTTCCTCCAGGTGACGTCACCGCCCGTGCTCCCCTCCATCGCCAAGCTGCGGAAAATGGCGGGTAAGTAGGGTGATGGGGGGGGGTGGGGGGGGGAGGTGCGTGGTTGTATTTAAGATTAACAAAAAATAGGTTTTTAAATTAAGCGAACACTTTATTAATGTATCCTATATATACCGAAATTGTTGATTAATTAATGTATTCTTTATATACAGAATATAGAAATTATTCACTTGGTAAGGTACTATAATTTAGTTTTTTTAACTGGTGATTATTAATTAACATATCCTTTATATACAGAATACATAAATTGTTCACGTGGTAAGGTACTTCTTTTTTTAACTTGTGTTTATTAATTAATGTATCCTTTATATACAGAATACAGAAATTGTTCGCTTGGTATGGTACCGGCTATAAATGCAAAAGCCCCACAGTCAACAAAAACCTTACGGGAAGGAAGTCTTTCTGTTCTGGGAGTTCAGCTCTTCAATGTAATACCAGTGTACATAAGAGACTTATCAAACTGCACTGTACAATTATTCAAAAGGTAGCTTGAGATGGTTTTAACTGCAATACCCGATGAACCTCAGGTTCGAGGATACACCCTGTTAACACCAGCAGATTCAAATTCATTGTTGCATACGACAAAACTGGACAGAGCATCCTCACCATGTGTAGTCGTCCTTGATGGTGGAGTCTCCGACTTGGCCTGAGCATACAACTCAAATAATCTAATCGATCTGATCTAACTTTGATGCCTTTGGTAGTATTTAATTAATTTATCAGATATTTCTTCTTACAGAAATGCATAAAAGTACCGCTAAGTGATACGTGCTGTTCGAGATAAAGCTATAACCCCGCTAGCCACTAATTAACCTCTAGGATGTGGGGATGAAGCACACTGCATCAATTCAGATAATTGATGCAGACCTTAGATGTCTAATAAACAAACACATGTTATGGCCTGCACAGTTATATTTGCTAATTTGGTGTTTAGCGCTAAGCATTCATTGCCTTTACTAATCTAATACAGTGCGCAGTGACTGAATCGGTAGAGCGCGGGCCTCGTGTGCGGGAGATCGGGAGTTCGTTCCCGCTCGAGTCAAGCCAATGACTTATAAAATTGATGCTTGTCGCTTCCTAGCTTGGCGCTCGGTATTAATAGGATCGGGCAAGGGCTGGTTAGCTCAGTGTCAGGAGTGGTGTATTGGGTCATGGTGCTGGTGGCCTGGTCTCCCAGTGGGGCAGCACAATAAAGTCGCCATCAGTGCGCACTGTCACATGTCTGTACCCATCCTGATATGACCTTAGATGTTGCCAGGATGTAAAACTCCAACAACCAACCAACCAATAGACAAAAGACAAACTCACCTTCCGATGGCAATGGAAGAACTGTGGTGGGTAGCATCTGACCTTGTGGCATGCTCTGTGGAAAAAGATTTCCACCACCAACCTGGCTTGCCATGTAGGGTAGCAGCTCTTTGTGAAAGCTCTGTACAAAAGGTTTATTGAATCTGGTTTCTGTAGGGCCTGGCGATCAGAAGAAGGTGGATGGAGAGGACATGACCTTCTTGACTGACTGGACCAAAGTACCTACTTCTGAAAACACGCAGTCACTTGGTAAGTAACCGCAGTAAAACTAAATCGACCGACCATGGGACCGACTTTAAATGGTCCATTTAGGGAGGTGGTCGGTTATGGGATTTTTTTTTATCATTTCAATGGTATTATATGGGCGATCGTTTGGGACCCAAATAAAGCGATCGATATAGGGGAGTGGTCGATCTGTGGAGGTGGTCGGTTAGAGAGGTTTTACTGTAGCTCTGTGTGGGTGAATACATATATTTCTACTATGCAGGGATGTGATTTTTTTTCTTTGATTGACAGATTTCCGAGTCTCCTTGGCCTCCCCCCCCCCCCCCCCCCCTTCTCCTTCATTCAATTGTTTACCTCAGCTACACAGGCAACTAACCACCCTCTATGTATCAGGTGCCAGATCAGACCGGGTTGAGTGTGGGGAGGGCTCCAATCTGCCCCCCCACACGCATCACATGTATTGCACCCATTTTAGCAGCACAGTTTATGCAACAACCCACCAACTTAGCCTTTAATACTGAACTTATTATAACTAACCCACTAACACAGTAACCTCCTTCTTAATATACTAATATCAATCAATCAATCAATAGTTCCGTCCTCTAGTCGAGGATTGGATGCAATGGTTCTCCACTTGTCCCGATGGTGTGCTGTTCTGATAGACTGAATAATTCAAGCCTGTCCACTGTGAAATATTTGTAAACCATGATGTTCTTGGTCTCCCTCTCCCTCTGCTGCCATTCACCTTCCCTTCCAACAATGTACGGTATATTGAACTCTGACGAATGATGTGGCCAAAATAAATAAGTTTCTTTGTCTGTATAGTGGCAAACAAGCTTTTCTTATTTTTAATTTTTCTGAGAACTTCTTTGTTGGTGATCTTCTTTGTCCATGATATTTTCATCATCCTTCGATAAGTATACTAATATACCCTACCTAAATACCCGCTGAAATACCTATTTACAATGTAATGTAAATGGCCAGAAGACCAGTGCCTCAGCGCTGAAAAAATGTATGTTCTGGTGAATAAACTGTTTTACCCCCCACAAAATTGGCCATTCTTGTGATTCATGCAGATTTGGTGAAAATATATTTAGTGCTATTAAGGGGTGCGGGTAAGAGGTACTTCTGTGCATATAAAGAAAAGGAAAATGTATATTCTCTTGCTGAAAATAATACTTTTAATGCATGAGCTTCTATTGGAGTGCCCGGGCAGCTTCCAAAACCTCTCGCCTGACTTTCAAAGTTTTTTTGGTGATGGCCAATCAGATCCCTGCCTACACAGGGTTCGTGCTCAGGTCATATATTGGATTTGACAAAAATATGACCATTAAAAAGATCATTGGCATAATTTTAGTCATACAGTCCTATTGAAGGTCATATATTGAATTTTGTTTAGATGGGCTTTAACACCTCCACCTGTGGCTCTAACACACTCCTCTCCCCCCCCCCCCCCCCCCCCCCCACACCTCCACCGCCATCAAGACCAGGTGTGTCAATGGGGCAGGGGGTGAGTAGTTCACTGAATATACTCCGCCCCCCCCCCCCCCCCCCACCTCCACCGCCATCAGACCAGGTGTGTCAAGGCGGCTGAGTAGTCCTAAATACCCGCCCCCCCCCCGTTTTGAATGGAAATACCGTCTTATGAACTAAATACAAAAGGGTCATATTTGGTCATATATTCTATCACCAAAAGAACATGAACCCTGCCCACAGCAATGTTGCTGTAATCTCAAGCATGTACACTAGTACCGCCTACAATGGACAACTGCATCCAGACTGATTGACTTCACAAAATGCCAATATATATGAAAGCAATTAGTTAGTTCGAATCCCGTTCTTATATGACCTTAAATGTTGCTAGCACATGAAACCCAAACAAGAAAGAGTTCGGCATGGGTGATAATAGTCACAATAAGAACAGTTGAAACTGGACTTCTTGCATTTGTCTGCGATTCCATGACTGCTAATCCTATGCGATTGGGCAAGGACTCGTTAGCTCAGGGTCAGGATAATGTGACTGAGAGGGATATTGGGTCACAGTGCCGGTGGCCTGATGTCCCAGTGGGGCAGCACTAATAAAGTCGCCATGAGTGTGCCCTGTCCCAAGTCGGTACCCGTCCTGATATGACCTTAGATGTTGCCATGGCGTAATAAAAACTCAACCAACCAACCTAACAACCAACCCGTTCTACTTTCAGAGAAGCTGCTGCTGGACTTCTTTGACTTCTACACCAGCTTCGACTTCGCCAAGTCGGGCGTCTCCATGGTCGACGCATGCGCCGTCGCCAAACCGGATGCGGAAGTGCCAATGCACCTGGAGAACCCACTGCAACGACACCTCAACGTGAGCAAGAACGTGAGTGCTGACCAGGTGGCAAAGTGGCAGGCCGCCTGCACGCAGGCCTCTGGTAGTCTGCGCGGATCGCGGCCCCGCTCCCTGCTCTCGTCTCGTTCTCGCGCGAGCAGGTTACGTGACACCGCAAGCGAGGAGAAGGAGAAGGAGGAAGAGGAGGGGGCTGGCAGCGAGGGGGGCGAGGAGGTGTCCACCAGTGGTGGCAGTCCCAAGTTGAGCGTGAGCGAGTTGTTTAGTGATATGAGCATCGCCCCTGAAGAGCAGGAACTCCCCAGGGGGAAGCAAGGGGATGGCCGGCCCATGGGGGACGCCGGGCCCGGGCCAGGTGGGGAAGGGCCCGGGGACGGGGAAGTTTCGGCCCCACTGACCGGGAGTTACAAGGACTATGCCGGGATGACGACAGACTCTGTGGAGACAGAGGGTACAGACGGGGATTCCCAGCCCAACACCGCCCAGTCTGCCCACCCAGGCAAGCACCAGGCCGCAAGCGAACAAAAACCCCAGCAGCACCAGCGTCAAGGAGCTGTGGTTTCCCAGACCGTGACTGGTGATAGGTAGCATTACCCCAATGTAGATATGTATGTAGTGATTGATGAGAATAAAAAGTCAAATTTTAAAAATGATTGACATTTAATTCAATAATGTCTTTTTCACTTGGCTATCGAGATTTGTTTGTTTGTTTTGTTGGGGGTTTATGTCATAGCAACATCTAAGGTTATATCAGGATGGGTTCTGACTTGTGACAGTGCACACTTATTAGTGGCGACAGACTGTGCGGAGAGTGTACAACAGACAGGGATTCCCAGCCCACCGCTGTCCTGTCTGGCCACCCTGGCAAGTACCAGGCCGCAAGTGAACAAAAACCCCAGCAGCACCACCAACGGAATGTAGTTTCCCAGACCGTGACTGCTGATAGGTAGCATTACCCTGATGTATATATGTATGTATGTAGTGATTAATGAGAATAAAAAGTGAAATTAAACAAAATTATTGACATTTGATTTATTAGATGTCGTTTTCACTTGGCTATCGAGGTTTGTTTGGTTTTTGTTGGAGGTTTACTTTATAGCAACATCTAAGGTTATATCAGGATGGGTACTGACCTGTGACGTTGCACTCATGGTGACTATTGTGCTGCCCTGCTGGGCTGCTGCCATTATAATCTGATATCCTGCTCAGTCACATTATCCTGATACTGAGCAAACCAGTCCTTACCCTATCCTATTAATGCCAAGTGTCAGGCTAGGTCACGACAAGTATTAATTTGGTAAATCATTGGTTTGACTCGGCCCGGGTTCAAACCCATAGACATTTTTACAAGAAAGATAATTTGAGCAAGCAAATAGTAAGCAGTTGGGTGAAGGAAGGAACGTGTGCAATATAACCATGTCAGTTATTTATTCTCCAAGCACATAACAGAAATTGTAGACGACATGAGAGAAGCAGATCATAACTTTGGATTCAATCAGTTAGTAGCTTAGAAAAAAACCCAGCCAATCAGAGCACGTGTTGCACCTTATATGGTGCACCCTCCACTCCCACCTGCACAATGCATCTGGGAGTCAATTTGCATGGGGTGTGTTTAGACATAGTTTATGGTCAGCAAGCATTCCACTGCCAAAGCTCGTTAACTTAAAGCTTAAAGTTGCAGTCCGATGGTTTTGAATTTCTCTATTTTTTCTGAGATAAATATATTAGATCAATCACTAGTATCTACTTTACATTAGTTCAAAGTTACTTTTATTTTAAATGGTAAACTTTTTAGATATTTGGGGTGCAAACATGGAAAATTAGTTTTGGCAAGCATGCTAAAACTCTGACACCATAGACTTCAGCAGTAACAGGTTCTGTTAAATTGACTCAGTATTGCCTTCTATGCAGAAACAAATGCTTAATAAGTGCATCAGTATCTAAGTTAGATATGCAAAATCAAATCTAGATAATTAGTTCGGTACTAAAAATTTGATATTTCATCGGACTGCAGCTTTAAATAATAGCTGTTATTTTTTTTGTTTTAATTAAACTAATGTAAAGAAAATCAATGCTTAACCATTTAAGCCACCTCCCTTCTCCTTGGTGCATTGAAACAGTTGTGATGTATGCAGTAAATAACCCTTCCCTTCTCCTTGGTGCATTGAAACAGTTGTGATGTATGCGGTAAATAATAACCCCTCCCTTCTCCTTGGTGCATTGAAACAATTGTGGTGCATGTGGTAAATAATAACCCCTCTCTTCTCCATGGTGCATTGAAACAATGGGGGACATTTAGCATAGTTAGTTTTTCCGACTATAGGTGGAGCATCGGTACTAGTGGGCCCAAACGGACAGAGGACAAGACAACATGCAGCCAGTTTGCAGGACCATACCATTATTATGTCAGTACACAGGACCATAATATCAGTATGTCAGTGACCAGGACTACAGTCAGTACACAGGACCAGACTGTCAGTGGGTCAGTACACTGGACTAGTCAGTACACAAGACCATACTGTCAGTATGTCAGTACACTGGACTAGTCTGTCAGTATGTCAGTACTGAAGTCAGTACATCAGACTACAGTCAGCACACATAACCATATTGTCAGTATACCAGACTAGTCAGCACACAGGACTAAAGTCAGTACTCAGAACCATACAATCAGTAAGTCAGTACACAGGACTAGTCAGAACACAGGACTACAGTCAGGATGTCAGTACACAGGACCATACCGACAGTACAGAGGACCATACTGCCAGTATGTCAGTACACAGGACCATACCATCAGTATGTCAGCAGGGATGCCAGTTGGGGTTGATGAAATTAGTGAAAAACACGAAAAGTGTTGCATACACCTAAAAACACACATTAAACCACTGTGTCTGTGTCAAGTTTAGTTCAAGCAGTACCCGCTAGGTGGTGCCACCATACTTCAGCCGCCACTGACCGGGTAGGCTCAGTATTGATAGTAGTGTTCTCGTAATGTGACAGGAGGGGCCACCGGTGGTGTCACTACTTAGCCTTATGAGAAAGTCATCGTCGAATATTGACCAATCACAGCAAACCAAATTCTTCATATTTTGCCCGTTCCATTAAAGATTTTCCAGTAGAAATCTCTTAGTGGATTCATGGAAAATTGTCCATCGAAAAAAAAGAAGAAAAAGTTGCATGGTTCGATGAAATATAATTTTGTCAAAATTGAAACAACTACTTACATTTGATCCTATATATCCAACTTAGATAATGGTGTATTAGCTAATGATTTGGGACAGCATATACAGAATAACCAGTGAATTTATAACCTCACCCCTTTGGACACTCACTTTGAAACACCCATTATGCAGGGAGGCCATTAACCAATTAGGCCAATCTAGTGACCTCATTAGCCTCCCCCACCAAGTAGGCCTACTGTGCAGGGCCATAGCGGGGAAGGGGAAATGAGGTGAATGTTGCACCTCCCCTCCATGTTTGATATTCAATGCTGTTTGGTCAATTCTATAAATATAATTAATCAATTTGGGTATTTAAAATTTTGAAAATTCTACATTTGTCAATTAAAATTGCATCTGCCATCGGGACTATGTATGGTATGAGGCTTTATTAAGCAGACTGTGTGGTGTCCTAAACATGTGTTATATCTGAGCAACACATGTTATACTGCCATAAGACATAGCTTAATCATGGACTACACCTTTATTTTTTATCACATCAATTTATATTTTACATAGATGTAAAGGGGAGATTTCCAGCTTTCATTTGCAAGCAAAATATGTTAAAAATTCAAATATTCGATTTTAACTCTCCATGTGACACTTCTGGCCAGTTTTCAGGAGAGTGACCAAAATACCTACCTACAGCCCTGTCAGGTTCCAGGATTAGTAGGTCATCTCACATCACGTGGTCACCACGAGATGACCATCTGGGTCATAGCCAGAGGACTTTTGGCAAGCTTGTCGAAATTACTTTGGGTTCTTTCACCTCAAATTGCTTCAAAACTAGTCATTTTTCATCAAAATGACTCTGGACTAATGATTAGTAACTCATAATGATCAATTTGATATATTTATTTTTTAAAATAAGACAAAAATTCAAAGGCCATCGGACCATGCAACTTTAAACATCCCGAATTATCTAAGCCGTGTAGAAAAATCGAATTTGAAAAAAATGAAAAGAAACAAATCTGTAGTAATGGATATGCATGGAAATTGGAAAATTCTAAGATTCTAAGTCATCCCAAATTGTCTAAAACATTAATAACAAATTGTTAAATGAAAAAAGGAGAAATTAGGAAATTATTGGAATTCCATTAATTAGTGGAAGACTGGCATCCCTGTGTCAGTACACCAGACTACAGTCAGTGCACAGGACTGGTCAGTACACAATACAATACTGTCAGTATATCAATACACAGGACTAGTCAGTGCACAGGGCTACAGTCAGGACACAGAACTATAAAGTCGGTATGTTAGTACACAAGACTATACTGTCAGCATGTCAGTACACAAGAAAATACTGTCTTTATGTCAATATAGAGGACTAGTCAGTACACAAGGCCATGCCGTCGGTATGTCAGTACATCAAACTACAATCAGGAGACAGGACTACAGTATACAGGAGTAGTCGGTACAGAGGACCATACCATCAGGCCCACTACCTCAATGACACTGCCAACAGCAATTGTTTGAACATCGCAATGTCCCTCATTGTGAAATATGTGGTAAATATTAACCGCTCCCTTCTCCTTGGTGCATTGAAACAATTGTGATGTATGCGGTAAATAAAGTCCCATCCCTTCTCTTTGGTGCATTGAAACAATTGTGATGTATGCGGTAAATAATAAACCTCTCCCTCCTCCTTGGTGTATTGAAACAATTGTGATGTATGCGGTAAATAATGTCCCCTCCCTCCTCCTTGGTGTATTGAAACAGTTGTGATGTATTCAGTAAATAACCCCTCCCTTCTCCTTGGTGTATTGAAACATTTGTGATGTATGTGGTAAATAATGTCCCCTCCCTCCCTCCTTGGTGCATTGAAACAATTGTGATGTATGCGGTAAATAATGTCCCCTCCCTCCTCCTTGGTGTATTGAAACAGTTGTGATGTATTCAGTAAATAACCCCTCCCTTCTCCTTGGTGTATTGAAACATTTGTGATGTATGTGGTAAATAATGTCCCCTCCCTCCCTCCTTGGTGCATTGAAACAATTGTGATGTATGCGGTAAATAATAACCGCCCCCCTCCCCCTCCTCGGTGCATTGAAACAGTTGTGATGTGTGCGGTAAATGATGATAATAATAATAATAATAAAAAGCATGAAAATAAAAGCGCATGCTCAATAAAGTATTATGTGGCCTCACAATTAACCCACAAAGTAGTCCATAGATAACAAAATAATTATTCATGATGGCAGAATAATTGAATTTACATACATGTGTTTCAGGTCATGAAATAATCAATATGAAGCCTCAAAGCTGCATATTATAGCATGAATGCGCACAACCAGTTACAAGAAAGGTAGGGAGCACACTTTTTTTTTTTTTTTTTGTTGGTCCATTAGTTGTTTAAGCAGGGGAAATTTCAGTCATAGACGACTGGTCTTCCTCATTCGACTGCTGGTCGATAGAAAGCCCGAGCCTACACTTTTACTGACCCAAGGGATTTTTAACCTCCCACACCACATAGACATGGTATGAGAGCAACCGGCCTTTGATGATGCTGTAAGTTATACACAGTGGTGGAAATCCAAATTGGCAGAGCTGGGGGCACGGGGAATCGAACCGCCGACCCTCAGATTAGGAGTCTGACATAGAAAAAAGTCAGACACTCTAACCACACCGCCACAGAGAATTTGTGTGTGTCTGGCCACAATCTTATTCTCTCTCCCGCTTTTGAACAAAATAAAGTGCTATTAAAAGCAGTACTTGTATTCATCCAGTATGTAATGGTTTTTGTTTGCAATCTCTTTTATTTTCCATACGTCGATTATGATTGATTGATTGAAGATGCTTTTTTTGTACATGGTCAAATTGTCATAAACCAAAATATAGTAACACAATTTCCCAGCCAATAGGGCCAACCTATTACAGATAAAATGACATCTCATTAATGTCATAGAACAAGAAATAAAATAATAAAGATACATTGAAAAATAAAAACATACACAATTGTAGATATAAATTGTCGGAAGACCTTGAGGCAATGGTTAACAAGTTGGCTAGTTCGATTTCCATGTGGTGTGTGGATTTGTTAATAATCTTTTATGAAGGCAATGTTTAATTCAGGTGCCAGTCATCAACAATTCCTGGTGCGTATGGGAGTGGCATATTACCAGGAGCTTGATTTTGCGTTAGTTTTCTTTCTGAGCTTGCTTTTCCTTTAGAATACTGCTGTTTTGGTACACCAAAAATAGATTTGAATTTTGAATAACTAATCTAAAATCAATCCTTCAAACACAACTGATTGTGCACTGCAAATATGAACAGTCACGATCACTCTATTTTGAAATTATATCGAATTTTCCATATCAATCAAAATATCGGAGAGTGGACAGTTTTACGCAATTAAATCAGCAGCAAGTCGTACTAATAAAGGATTAACGTGAATGCATCTCAAATATAGACAATAGAAACTCGGGCTATGAGTTGGAATCCGTTATAATTGTAGCTGAAATTTACATGTACCACATGAGACAGGTTCATTTAAGGCAGTGCCCCATATCCACTGAATCTTATGTCAATTACCGATTATGATTGATTGAAGGTGCTTTTATGTACATGGTAAAATTGTTATAAACCAAAATGTTCATATTGCTACGGCAATATGGGTAATTCGAAACAGAGGCGGGAAAACCTCTCCCCCCCCTATGCCTATCCTCCTTCCCTCGCCCCCTCCCCAACTCTCCCCTCTCCCCTCCTCCCCTACTCTCCCCCCCCCCCCCCCCCCTTCCTCTATGTCCCTCTCCCCTCCCATCTACCCAGCCGCCGCCACTCCCTCCTCTCACCCTCACTCCCCGCTGGTGCCGCCGCTGGTCCCCTGCCCCCCCCCCCCCCCCTCCTTCCTTCCGCTCTCCTCTCACTCTGCCACTTCTCCACCACACGCCTGACCACCAACACCTTTTTTCACCAGCCCACCCGACCCCACATATCCTAAGGTTGAGGCCTGGGTCACCCAGAGACTTCATTCTTGCCTACCTTGATTATTGACTCATTAACGTACTCATCACTCTGGACTTATCTACCTGAACACTTGACCCAACGCATTATCACTTATTGACACTTGATCTACCCTTGAACCTTATTGATTTCTACCTACACTCATTACTGTACCCAACCGGAGACCTTCCTATTGATTACCTTGATTATTGATTATTGACTTTACTGATTACTTATTACATTGATTCCTACCTCACCTTACTCTTACTACCACTTATCACCATTAACTCCATGCCTACTCTGAATAAATTTCCACATTATGTACTTCCGCCTCGTGTTTTGAATTATAGTAAAACCAGTTCTCAGCCAATAGGGCCCCTCATTAATATATTAACTTACAACAACAAGAACTAGTTTTATTAAATATTGAAAACTAAAATAGAGTAAAACCTCTCTCACCGACCACCTCCACAGATCAACCACTCCCCTATATCGATCGCTTTATTTGGGTCCAAAACAATCGCCCATACAATACCATTGTAACGATTGAAAAAACTCCATAAATCGACCACCTCATTAAATGAACCTTTTAAAGTCAGTCCCATGGTCGGTCGATTTAGAGAGATTTTACTGTATACACAATTGTAGATGTACATTGTTGGGTGTTGGTTAGTTCGATTCCTATCTGGTGTGTGTGTTTGTTGATCCTTTTAAACGATAATAATAAAAAAATATATATATATCTGAAGGCATTGTTTAATTAGCTCCCTCAGGTGGGTGCCATTTACCAACAATTCCTAGTGTGTATGAGAGGAGCATATTACCAAGAATTGTTTCTGTAGTAGTTTTCTTATTACGCTTACTTTTCATTCAGAATACCACTGCTTCGCTAGCACCAAAAATAGATTGTCAATTTTGAATAGCTAATGAAAGATCAATCCTTCAAACACAAATGATTGTGCACTGCAAATATGTACAGTCGCAATCTCCCTATTTTGAAATTATATCGAATTTTCAACATCAGTCAAAATATCAGAGACTACAGACAGCTTTACAGAATTAAATCAGTAGTAAGTCACATTGACGAAGAATTAGCACTTTTGCATCTCAAACATAGAAAATGGAAACCGAAGCTATGAGTTTGAATCCATTATATAATTGTACCTGAAATTTACATATACCACAATTATGTCCATCACCGTCCTGTTCACATTCCCAGATAAATAAAAGTGCAACCTCAGCACCTTGCTTCTCAATAGTCTATTAATGGCCAACTTTATGATGTCTGACTTGCTGATTTTATGTGGTTAACACTTATATTGCTGTAAACCATCAGCATTGCATGCTTAAAATAATACTTATAGCAAATAATCACAATAATTGTCTTGAAATGTATTCCGATGTATATGCAAAATAAGCCAGTGCACTGTAATATATGTCTTTTCGTTTTTAATAATATAATTATATTTCAGTAGCATTTAATGAAAACGTATTGAGAATATTGCCATAATTCAGTTCCATTAAAAAGACCAGGGGACCAGGCGACCATATCTTGTTGCAGTTATTATTTACACATGATGCAGCACCCATTTCACATTATTTCTGCTAATAGATTTGGAGCAAATGGCACTTTTGGTTGTAGACGTACTACCCATACAGCTAAATATTCACATTTGGTTTAAAAATAAAATAGAATACACAAAAGCTGTATTCATTTCTAATGTAACTCTCAGCCAAGATGTCATTAAAGCACTTTCGGGTTAGCTCAAGTCAGTAGTGCACCAGTCCGCAATTGACCACATGACCTAGACTGTTAATGGCTTTTCACAGACAGTGTTTGCTACATGACCTGTTTTACTGACCATGTGACTGGCACTGTTCATGGCTCTTCACAAACAGTGCTTGCTACATGATCTGTGTTACTGACCATGTGACTGGCACCGTTAATGGCTCTTCACAAACAGTGCTTGCTACATGACCTGTGTTACTGACCATGTGACTGGCACCATTAATGGCTCTTCACAAACAGTGCTTGTTACATGATCTGTGTTACTGACCATGTGACTGGCACCGTTAATGGCTCTTCACAAACAGTGCTTGCTACATGACCTGTGTTACTGACCATGTGACTGGCACCATTAATGGCTCTTCACAAACAGTGCTTGCTACATGACCTGTGTTACTGACCATGTGACCAGCACTGTTCATGTCTCTTCACAGACAGTGCTTGCTACATGACCTGTATTACTGACCATGTGACCAGCACTGTTCATGGCTCTTCACAAACAGTGTTTGTGACATGATCTGTATTACTGACCATGTGACATACACTATTAATGTCGTAACTCAGTACAATTTATTTGTTTAAATACATTGAAAACAAAAATATCCACAATTGTAGATTTCATACAGTTCTTGTTACATGACCTGTATTACTGGCCACATGACCCTTATGGACTTTCACAGACAGTGTTTGCTGCATGACCTGTATTACTTACCAGATGACCTACTCTGTTAATAGCTTTTCACAAACAGTGCTTGCTACATGACCTGCATTGCTGACCATGTGACCAACACTATTAATGACTTTTCACAGACAGTCTTTGCTGCATGACCTGTTAGTGATCATGTGACCATCACTATTAATGTCTCAACTCAGAATAACAATTTCTTTTAAACTCATTTTAAACAAAAATATCCACAAAATTGTAGATTTCACAGACATTGTTTGCTATGTGACTGGCACTGTTACTGGCTCTTTACATACATTCTTTGCTACATGACCTGTATTAGTGACCATGTGATCAACACTGTTGATGTCTTAACTCACAATAACATTTTTTTAAACCATTTACAACAAAAGTATCCACAATTGTAGATTTCATAGACAGTGCTTGCAACATGACCTGCATTACTGACCAGATGACCTGCACTGTTCATGGATTTTCACAGACAGTGCTTGCTACATGACCTGTATTACTGATAATGCGACCTACACTCTTAATGGCATTTCACAAATAGTGCTTGCTACACGACCTG
The DNA here is from genome assembly GCA_030323885.1 of Branchipolynoe longqiensis. Lineage (NCBI taxonomy): Eukaryota > Metazoa > Annelida > Polychaeta > Phyllodocida > Polynoidae > Branchipolynoe > Branchipolynoe longqiensis. The sequence goes on along the minus strand of CM059199.1, from coordinate 71,869,602 downwards.
TATTACTGACCATATGATCTACATGGTTAATGGCTTTTCAGACAGTACTTGCTACATGACCTATACTATTGACACATGATCTACACTGCTAATGGCTTTTCACAAACAGTGCTTGCTGCATGACCTGTATTACTGACCATGTGACCTACACTGTCAATGGACTTTCACAGACAGTGCTTGCTGCATGACCTGATTTACTGGCCACGTGACCTACACTGTTAATGGACTTTCATAAAGAGTGCTTGCTGAATGACCTATAATACTGCCCATGTGACCTACACTGTTAATGGCTTTTCAGACAGTGTGTTATATGACCTGATTTACTGACCGTGTGACCCGCACTCTTAATGGCTTTTCAGACAGTGTGTGTTATATGACCTGTATCACTGACCATGTGACCAACACTGTTCATGGCTTTTCACAGACAGTGATTGCGACATGACCTTCACTAAACAATCACTTGCTCTACATGGCACTGTATTTATTGATTGGCACTTTATCCGACCATCCCAAACACCCATAGACAAAGACCTCATTGCCTCATTGTCCCATCTTGCAGTTATATACATGCATTATAAAACGGTCCAATAAATAAACATGTATACAATTGCTATGCCCCGCCTTGTATCGCCCCTTGCCCTGTGTTATTAATAGTGAATGTCCAGCGGTTTGACTTTGAGGGCTGTGGTGGGGGAGTAGGTGTGTGGTGGGGGTTTAGGGATGCTAAAGATTGTGAGGTGCCGTTCGGCAAGACAACCCTATAGCTCCACCACAAACCACCTAGCCCTCCACCACACGCACCTACACCTACACCCCAACCACACACACCTGGTTAGTCCAAATCCAGTTCATATATGACCTTAGATGTTGCTAGAACATAAAACCAAACATCAACATTTTGTAAGTCACTAGTTTAACTCGGTCAGGGTTCGAACCCACGCCCTCCCACACAGGATGCCAGCCGGCGCTCTTAGCAATTCGATCACCGCATCCACTTTATCCTGAAGTGTTATCTTTGGAGATATTTGAAGTGAAAACATGCATAATATATTTTGGTATGCACACCGAAATGTTGGACATCACAGGCTTCAATAGTGACCGGTTCAATTAAATTGAATTAAAGTTGCATAGTCCAATGGGTTTGAGTTTCTCACATTTTTCTGAGATATATATATTAAATTGATCATTATGATCTACCTTACTTTAGTTTGAAGTAACTTTTAATTGAAATGGCTACCTTTTGAGATATTTGAAATTCAAACATGTGAAAATAATTTTTGGCAAGCACGCCAAAACTCTGATACCATTGGCTTCTGTGGTAACAGGTTCTATTAAATCGACTCAGTGTTCCCTTCTGTGTGGCAACAAATACTCAATAAGTGCATCAGTATCGAAGTTAGATATGTAGAATCAAATCTAGATAATTGTTTTGATTTTGAAAATGTGATGCTTCATCGGACTATGCAGCTTTAATATATAGCGTTACAGCTGTAATGCAAGCACCAATAGCTAACTCAATCGGGTTAAATCTAGGTAAGTCTTTTTAATTAATTTTCAGAATAATGGAACTTTGACACTCGTGGTAAGATTTTAGTATGGCACTTTACCCTACTGGTTCAAGCTACTCTAACAGCCTATCGAGGTAGTACTATTAATGCCGCTGGTAGCAGTCTTAACAATCAAATGTTCTGACGCATTTTATAGCCCTGTCACACTACGACGTATCTCGCCGGCGTGCCGCCAACGCGCAAAAAAGTTGAGAAACGTCAAACTTTTCGGCGCGGTGGGAAAAAGTTTGACGTCAGCGGAACGTCTTGGTAGCGTGCGGACGACGTTGTGGTAACGTATATCGACGCGTGAGAAAAAAAAAAAAAGTTTGTGCGCGCCGTCCTGATATGACCTTAGATGTAGCTTGGATGTAAAACAACAAAGCAACAATTTGGCGCAATGTGTGGTAATGACCCTCACGCGTGCGCGGCGTCTGCCTAGCGTTCGCATAACATTATTCCAGCGATCTCCACGTGCTCCTAACGTAGCCCTAATATTGGCACCCGCGCGTTGGCGCGCGTTTTCGGTCGTCGAAAGTTTTGTGCAAGCACAAAACTTTGCCGATCCGATGACTTGTGCCGCCGACTGTCGCCGTCCATCAACGAATACCAACGCGCGCGTAATGCTTCCAGACGTCTCCCGACTTTTCGCCAAAAAGTGACACACGTCGACGCGCGTTGGCGAGAAACATTGTAATGTGACAGCACCATTACTTCTCAGCTGTCTCACTCTCACAATGGACTTTATTATTGTCTATCAACACCAACAATACAATGGCGTAGATGAATAATCCCCCCCCCCCCCCCACCCCTAATCCACCGTCAGCAATAGGATACAGGAATAAAACTGATGTAGGGGTGTGGGGAATTTTATATCGGTATAATGCTGCCTCCTTGATATAATATTCGTCCTGATGAATTCCTGGCACGCAATGCATTACACACTGCCGTGATATGTTCTGTTTGTAAATGTTTGTGATGCATGTTTTGTTTGTCATATGTGGTAGTGATTTTAATTGACTCCATATTTACACAGGAGGAGTAACATTACTCTATATTTACATGGGAGGAGTAACATTACTCCACGTTTACACTGGGTGAGTAATGTTACTCTATGTTTACATTGAATGAGTAATGTCACTCAATGTTTACATTGAATGAGTAATGTTACTCCATGTTTACACAGGGTGAGTAATGTTACTTCGTGTTTACATCAAACTAGTAATGTTACTCCGTGTTTACACAGGAGGAGTAATGTTACTCTGTTTACATTGAATGAGTAATGTTACTCCGTTAACATGGGATGAGTAATGTCACTCCGTGTTTACACAGGAGTAATGTTACTGTTTACATTGAATGAGTAATGTTGCTCTATGTTAACATGGGACGAGTAATGTTACTCCGTGTTTATGCAGGATGAGTAATGTTACTCTGTTTACATTGGATGAGTGGTGTTACTCTAAGTTTACATTGGATGAGTAATGTTACTCAGCATGGGAAGAGTAATGTTACTCCATGTTTACAAAATACACACCAGTGAGTTCTGTAGTTTTGCTAATAGTAATACTTACACGATTTTGTTTGAACTGACGAGAACACGCTTCCACAGAGCATGCGTGCCAGACAGTGAGCTGCTACCCAACACTTTAGTTCCTGCCACTGCCACCAGAGGGGCGGTTGTTAGTGGAAATCGGCTAAAATCTGTTGGGTATCAAGTAACAGCGGCGCATACGTTCCACATGGTGACCTGCTACCCAGCACCCTAGTTCTTGCCACTGCCACCAGACAGCTAGTTGGTTGCAGAAATCAGCTAAAGTCTGGCAGGTATCAGGTTACAGCGGCAGATGCATTCAACATGGTGAGTTGCTACCCAGCACTCTAGTTCTTGCCAGTGCCGCCAGAGGGCCGGTTGGTAGTGGGAGTGAAGTCTGTCGGGTATCAAGTTACAGTGGACCATGCATGCCACACAGAGAGTTGCTACCCAACACCCTAGTTCTTGCCGCTGCCGCCAGTTGGTGGTGGAAATCGGCTAAAGTTGGGTATCAAGTTAGAGTGGATCGACGATGGCGTTCGTGACACCCCCAACCGGCTGGTCAATCTGAAGGCGGCGGTATTTGGCTTTGACTAGAATCAAGAGGGGCACGGCCAGCAGCGTTCCACCGAACATAGTCCAGTTCATCCACGTTGTTCCTGTAAAATCAAACACAATATATATATGTGTGTGTGTGTGTGTGTGATAGGCTGCATCATACTCGTTCCCTCTGGTCTGTAGCTGACACAATGCGAAGAGAAGACAAGGAGAGAAACATGTGCTCTTTTTTTTGGTCCATTAGTTGTTTAAGCAGGGGAAATTTCAGTCATAGACGACTGGTCTTCCTCATTCCACTGCTGGTCAATAGAAAGCCCGAGCCTACACTTTTACCGACCAAAGGGATTTTTAACCTCCCACACCACATAGACATGGTATAAGAGCAACCGGCCTTTGATGACACTGTAAGTTATACACAGCGGTGGAAATCCAAATTGGCAGAGCTGGGGCCATGGGGAATCGAACTGCCGACCCTCAGATTAGGAGTCTGACCTAGAAAAAAGTCAGACACTCTAACCACTCCACAGAGAATGCCACAAGATTTAAAGTTGCATGGTCCGATGGCGTTTGAATCGTTTTACTTATTTTTTAGATAATAGTCACTAATATCGAGTAACTTTGAAGAAAAATGGATAATTTTGGAGCAATTTGAGCTGGAAGAACCCAAAATACTTTCGACAAGCTTACCAAAAGTCCTGTGGCTATGACACAGATGGTCATCTCGCGATGGCCACGTGATGTGAGCTGACCTAATAATTTCTATGTAGTCTGGTCTCATACTATTTTCCACTGGCTAAGTAGGTTCATCCAGCTGGTAAGACTCATCTTACACCATCAAACTTCTATGTGTCCTGGAACCTGACTAAAGTCATATATGCTACTGGTATTGGTAATGAAGGCAAGACTAGTCATGTCACGAGATTGACCTAATTGGTTAAAATTGCATAGGCCGATGGGTTTTGAGTTTCTGTCATTTTCTGAGATAAAGATATTAGGATGATTGTTATAATCTACCCTACTTTCATTTGAAGTAACTTTTATTTTAAATAGCTAACTTTTGAGATATTTGAAGTGCAAACAAGCAAAATTAGTTTTGACAAGCTTGCCAAAACTCTGACACCATAGGTTTCTGCAGTAATAGGTTCTATCGAATTGCCTCAGTATTCCCTTCTATGTGGTGACAAATGTTTAACAAGTGCACCAGTATTTAAGTTAGATATGTAGAATCAAATTGAGATACTTGTTTTGGTTTTGAAAATTTCATCGGACTATGATGGCTTTCTCAAAGTAGGTGTCCCCAGGAACGAGGTAGTAAATTCACTGATTATTCTGTGTATGCTGTCCCAAATCACTAGTTAATGCACTAATATCTAAGCTGGGTATATCTAATTTTTTGTTTGTTGAAGACTTATACTGCCTATCATGGATAAGCCTGAATAGGCTTGTTTTCACCATTAGACAGTTTGTTGATAGAAAGTCCTAGCCTACTCTTTTACCGACCCAAGGGATTTTTAACCTCCCACACCACATAGACATGGTATGAGAGCAACTGGCCTTTGATGACGCTGTAAGTTATACACAGTGGTGGAAATCCAAATTGGAAGAGATGGGGGCATGGGGAATCAAACCACCAATCTTCAGATTAGGAGTCTGACCTAGAAAAAAGTCAGACACTCTAACCACTCCGCCACAGAGAACACCACAATATAATCAAATGTAGATAAGTGTTTTGTTTTTGAAAAATATACATTTGATCGGACCATGACCATGGCGTCACAGAACAAACTGACCCTGACCAACCAGGTCGCAGGTAACAAACATCTCATGGTTGGGGCTGGCCGTTAGCCAGTCGCAGTAGAAGGGGGGGGGGGGGGGGGGGGGGCAGTCCACCGAGGGACCCCTGTCTGGCTAGCTTGCCACCTGTCACCATATACAGACAAGAGTGGTCAGCACAGTCCCTGCCCTCACCGTGTGGTTGCCGAAACTCACATATGGACTACTACATAAATATTTAATTTAAAAGACCTCAGCATTTTTGCCGATTTTTATATTCACCGATTAACGTCCACAAAATGCCAATATATATGACAGCAATTGCTTAGTCCAAATCCCGTTCATATATGACCTTAGATGTTGCCAGAACATAAAACCAAAACAAGAAAGAGTTCAGCATGGATTGGTAATATAATCCCAACAAGGACAGTTAAAACCTGACTTCTGACATTTTTCTACGATTCCCTGAGAGTGCTAATCCTATGGGGGAATATCCACATTTTCATGGAAATTTACCGTTGGTTCTGCTGGAACCCACCAGGTGGTGCCAAGGTCTCGGCCTTATTTTTGCGGGATTTTATTTTGCCAGAAACCACTTCCTATTACAATAAACATTCCTGAACAATCTCAATGTTTTTATTGAGTTGGTTTAAAAAAAAAAAAGGTTATGGAATTTTTAGTGTGCGGCGGAGTGGTTTTAAAATGGGAAGAAGCCGAACGCTGAGGTCCCTTTGAAAATAACTCACCCACCTATGACTAAACTAGGGTATAACTCTGTTATGAATATGTGAACTATTTAGCATTTATTCAGTTTTCTTGCAGTTTTCCAAGAAAACACCATGATTTGAAAATGACTATTTGGAGAAATCAGAATGATATTTTCGTTATGAATTTCACTTTTTGACATTGATTTAGCAATTCACAATTTAAATTACTTTATATATGTAGAATGGAAATTGGTTAACAGAACTCCCCTCACATCCTTACACTTTTAGTTATATTTGGTCAAAGTTCCACTTTTAATTCAAAATTAATACATTTTTATATATTTAATCTAACAAATTATTATCTCAAGAAAAATAGCATATATATGCCGTTCTCTGTGGCGGAGTGGTTAGAGTGTCTGACCTTTTTCTAGGTCAGTCTCCTAATCTGAGGGTCGGCGGTTCGATTCCCCATGCCCCCAGCTCTGCCAATTTGGATTTCCACCGCTGTGTATAACTTACAGCGTCATCAAAGGCTGGTTGCTCTCATACCATGTCTATGTGGTGTGGGAGGTTAAAAATCCCTTGGGTCGGTAAAGGTGTAGGCTCGGGCTTTCTATCGACCGGCAGTGGAATGAGGAAGACCAGTCGCCTATGACTGAAATTTCCCCTGCTTAAACAACTAATGGACCAAAAAAACCTGATTGTTTTTGGATTTAGGCTTGTAATTTCAAAGTCTACAGGATGGAATAAAAATATTGCACTCTATGCATTTATTTTAATTTCGCTGCCGGTACCTACTATGAGGACTATATTGGTGGCTACAAGTACGTACAATCATGTCTTTCGTTTCCTGTTGCCCATGTACATGACTATTCTGCTATGGAACAAGCGTTAAAGTTGCATAGTCTGATGAAAACATCAAATTTTCAAAACCAAAACACTATTCTAGATTTGATTCTACATATTCAACTTAGGCACTGGTGCACTTATTAAGCATTTGTTGCTGCATAGAAGGGCATAATAAGTCAATTAATAGAAACCATTGCTACTGAAGTCTAGGGTGTCAGAGTTTGGGCATGCTTGCCAACATTATTTTGGCATGTTTTGACCTCAAATATCTCCAAACTTAGCCATTTAAAATTAAAGTTACTTCAAACTAAAGTAAAGTAGATTATAACGATTAGTATAATATATTTATTTCAGAAAATAGCACAAACTCAAAAGCATCAGACTATGCAACTTTAATCAATAAGTGGGACTTGAAGCTAAGCTTGCACTCACACTTTCCACTGTTCTGGTTTGCTCATGTGTGTAGATCAGTGATTTGCAACTGATCGTGAAGAGCTTACTTGTTCGGGGTTTTACGTCCAAGCGTCATATCAGGATGAGTACCGACTTGTGACTGTGCAAACTTACGGCAGCTTTATAGTGCTGCCCCATTGGGAGATCAAACCACCGGTACCATGACCCGATATCCCACTCATCTACACTATCCTGATACTGAGAAAATTAGTACTTGCCCTATCCTAGTAATGCCGAGTGCCTGCCTCGGTAGCAACAATTATCAATTTTGTTGAAGTCATTGATTGGTTTGACTCGGTCGGGGTTCCAACTCATCACCTCTTTGCACAGGAGACCAGACGGGACGGTCGAATGAGTTGAGCGTCCGTCTCCCGTTTTGATAGATTGTGGGATTCGAATCCACGGGTCGAATCAAACCAATGACTTAAAAATGTATACTTGTTGCTTCCTAGCCTGGCGCTCGGCATTATTAGGATAGGGCAAGGACTGGTTGGCTCAATGTCAGGATAATGTGACTGAGTTGGATATTAAGTGTTTGTTTGTTGTTGTTTTACATCCTAGCAACATCTAAGGTCATATCAGGATGGGGGATATTAAGTCATGGTGCTGGTGGCTTGGTCTCCCAGTAGGGCACCACTATAAAGTCGCCATGAGTGCGCACTGTCACAAGTCGGTACCCATCCTGATATGACCTTAGATGTTGCCAGGACATAGAACTCCAGCAACCAAACAACCAACCAGCAGAGGAAGTTAGTCAGCTCTTATCGATTGAAGCCACCTTGTCCCGTCGTAGGGATTAAAGCTAGGATTCCTTACACGCGGTGTGCGGCATGCGGTATGCAGTATATGAACGGTTTGGGTCCTTTCACCCACACCCACACCCACACCCACACATAGTGTCAGGTTTCTCTAACACTGTTGTCTATGGGCATTCGCATTCGCATGCCGCACCGATCGCTACATGGACCGATTCAGTATTTGCATGCCGCATGCCGCATACCGCGTGTAAGGAATCACCCCCATTGACTTAGATGCTTTTCGATTTTTTGCCGCATTCGCATACCGCATGTAAGGAATGCGCCCTTAACAATCTATGTGCCGTGACCTCCACCAGAGAGCGTGTATACAGATGAGAGGGACAACTCCCATACTACACCATGTAACAGCTGCCGACTGTGGCGCTCCAAGTGGTGGTTGTTGAACAGTTTACACATATGGGCAAACTCAAGGCATTGTCAATGGCAGTGAGCAATCTTCATACAGAAAACGTTAAATATCTCTAAAACTACAACACCTAGAAACAAACTGATTGGAATACACATAGAAAACATGTTTACCAACAAGATTATATTAAATTGATATGGTTAGGGTTCTGGATTTCTATTAATTTGGAATAAAACTGACGTTTTTCACTACGCGTACGGCAAACTCAAGGCATTGTCAATGGTCGTGTGCAATCTTCCTACAGAAAAAGTGAAATATCTCTAAAACTACACCAAATAGAAACAAGCCGCTTAGTACACATATAGAAAACATGTTTACCAACAAGATTATATTAAATTGATATGGTTAGGGTTCTGGATTTCTATTAATCTTTTAAGAAAATTAATGTTTTGCACTGAGCGTATCGGCAAACTGAAGGCTTGTTCAACATTAACCGCCAGGATCGCCACTGCAGTCTGTGTTACATATTTTCGCGGGAGTTGTCCCTCTCATCTGTTTATATACACGCTCTCTGCCTCCACACAGCTAGTTAATCGTGTCAATCTGGCAAACACTACAATGCGAACATGGATTAGTGACGGGTTATACCAGGTGACCCGTAGTGTCTCCTGGCGGCCTGAATCAGACACACACAAAAGGCGCAGCCGCCCGCCTACACGTCATCTAAGCCGTTAGACCGGGTAATCACAGTCTACAGCGGGTGTACAGTTGATCTCATCAAGTGTCGGCTCACCTCAACTGACTGCCCACAATGCAAGGAGCTAACCGGACCGATGTGCACCGAACTAACCCACCCCAACTTGACTCACATTTAAGTTGTTATGCGCATGCGTGTGCGCATCTGCGTTTGTATGTGCGCGTCTGTGTGTGTGCATCTGTTGGTTGGCTGGTTGTTGGAGTTTTACGTTCTGGCAACATCAAAGGTCATATCAGGACAGGTACTTTTTTTTCTTTTTTTTTAATTGAGGCTGTATTTATTCTGTCCATAGCATGTACGCCTGGGTAGCCAGGCTTGTTTTCAATGCTGGCCAGCTGTAGTGTTGGTGTTATCTTACCAAACAGTAGCTGCTGATAAGTTATTTGATTGTCTGCATTTCAGTAGCAGATAGATAGTCTGTTGGTACGTTTAGTAGTCTATGTTAGTTTTGTTGGGGCCCTCTTGGCATTGTATTTTTGTTCCATTCTTATTACTATGTTAGTTGTTTTCTTAAGGTTCTATGTTAGTGTTTTGGGGTTTTCTTGGGAAGAGTTTTCCGCTTTTTTCTACTTAATTCTATACTAGCCTATTTTATTTACATGTCAATAGGCTTGTACGTAATAGGTGGTTGAGTTATGTTTGTTTGAAATTGATTTGATTTATATTGTTGTTGGATATGTTATCTGGCTTTTATATTTCCGGTTATCCCACCCTGGGCTGTCCAGTTGGTGGGCCGTGACATATCACCTGCCCCCTTGTGGTGCAGTTCAGTTGGGGTTCCCAGTTTTTATTTTGCACAGATATTTTTTGTACGTTTTTAGGTCAGGGATTTGTCTTTCTTTCACCGTTTGCGCATTACTGAATTGTGACACTGCACACTCATGGTTTCCTGTTTGAACTACTCTAAAAGAAAATTGAAAATACATCCATTTTACTCTCCCTTCTCTCCACTCACCTAGCCATTTTCACAACAGCTGTCACATGACCAATCTAGGTCACTCTACACCACCAAGTGGAAAAGTTCAGCACTAAGCATGCACCACCCTGTGGCACAAATTAGAACTATTCCGAGTTTGTTTGTTTTCCCGGCAAGGTATACCGGCCAAGTTTAACACCCACAAACAGCCTACCCAATCAACATTCAGCAATGGGAACGCAATCGGCCTGTTTTGCCGACTGTCAAATGGGTCACCGCCCAGCATGGAGAGGTCCAAGGGTTTAAGCGCTGTGGGTCAACTCGGATGAGTCTGGCATTCAATGTCGACTGAACCAATAAGAACCATAAACTATCACCTTCCAGGCATTAACAATGAGACAATAATGATAAGAACGCACAGACAAAGCATAATAACTCCATCTTCTTAAATTATCTCACAGTCATTCCACTTTAAAAGTTAAAGCTGCATAGTCCGATGAAAACATCAAATTTTCAAAACCAAAACAATTATCTAGATTTGATTTGACATATCTAGCTTAGATACTGGTGCACTTATTAAACATTTTTTTGCCACACAAAATGGAATACTGAGGCAATTTAATCGAACCTGTTACTTAGACGTGTTTTGGCAGGCTAGCCAAAATTAATTTAGCATGTTTGCCCTTAAAATATATAAAAATTAGCCATTTACGTTAAAAGTTACTTCAAACTAAACTAAGGTAGATTGAAATCCAGTGTGGCAGTGACTTGCCCGGGCAGATTGGTGAGGAAAAAGCCCGGTGGTGGCGCTAGCAGTAGGCAACCGGGGCAAATCAGGGCAAGTCACTGATTGGAGAATAATGGTATATTGAAGTAACATGATGGAATAAATAATAATAATAATATACTCCGCCTATTTATACATGCATAATAAATTATACGTACTATATATATATATATATAGGTTAAGTTAGACGAGACTTACCTGGGTATAGTTGAAGGATAACTTCTGTTTTACCGAGGGCTGTGCCCCTTGGTAGTCGCAGTACAGGGAGATGAAGCAGTTCCGGTCTCAAGTCAATTTTTACCTAATTTGGAGGGTTAAATATGAGCTAATTGTCTATCTAGCTGTCTTACCTGAAACTAATTTTCTTTGTAAGCTTATTTAATTTTTCATTAATTTGCAAATGAATACTTCTGTATCGCAAACAGCTACCCCTGCCATAAGAACCTCAGGAATTTCCTATGTTCTTGTGCTATCGGAATAGTATAATAAGTGTCCTTAAGGTCTATGCTGGCCATAAATGCCCCTGGTGTAATAAGGTCAATAGCCGTATTAAGTGAAAACATTTTGAAGTGTTGATATTCTACTAATTTATTTAACGTTGTTAAATCTAAAATAATTCTGAATGACCCATCTGGTTTCGGCCTCAGAAAAACATTAGAAATAAATTCTCCCTGCGTGTGTGTTGCCTTCACCACCACCCCTTTTTCACACAGTTTAACAACCTCTTTTGTTAACTGCAACCTCTCCTCTTTAGAAAATCTGAACGGGAACGGAGTCCTTGTTTGAACAGGGAATTCCAGAAAGGGTATAAACACTCCTTCTATAGCCGACAAGACCCAACGACAATTTGTTAACCTTTTCCAAACCTTAGTATGATTCATTACATTGCCCGCCAATTTATGAACAGTTACCCTATCCAAATCTGAGGGGGTTTCTTGAGCAGATGAAGTAAGGCGCACTACTTCATTCCCCCTCTGTGGAAACCGTGATGTTTCTGTCCGTTGGGTGTTTGCTGACGGTTCTGCGGGGTACGGTTGTAATCGTTCCAGTTGGTAGTGGCTCTGCCTACTCCCCTACCCCTGAAAGAGGGCGAGAAGTGTCTGGCCCCTCTAAGTGCCTGTCTTTTCCTGAAGTCATTTCTGCCGCGCTTACCGCGTCCAAAGCCCAGGCTGTCACTTCTGCGCGTGGCTGGTGCCATCTGTCTTCCGCACTTACTTCCCGATTCTACCCTCTTCAGTAGTTGTGGTATCTGGCCCCCAAACATCTTGCTTTTGTCAAAGGCTTTGCCCTTAATCGCTTTCGGGGCGAGGAAGAGTGTGAACTCTTTCCCGTTCTTATCTTTAACCTTCTTCGAACGTGTTATTTCCTTGCCCGCGTCTGTTGTGACCGCCTTGAACACATTCTCGTACCTTCTGTACGTCAAGAAAGTACTGGCTGCAGCCAGTAGCTCAATCGCCTTGTTAAGGTCTGAGGCAAGTGAAGTGAAAACCTTCTCCTTCAGCATACGGTTGGCCACCGGAAGAATAGCCGTCAGAGCTGCTAACACTGCCCTCTGGCTTGTGTACATCACATTCTCTATTTTCTTTTTGTCCTCCGACATTGGGACTTCACTGTCCATTTCTTTAGGGCAAGACGCCTCGATGCCCTTAACGCCTGTGAATTTCTCCGCCCCTCGGGGTATCACCTCAGCTGGCTTGAAGGTGTGGAAGTGACCTTCCAACGCCCTCCTTAACAAAGTGCACAGTCTCACTTTCTTGTCCGGTTTCGTTGGCCTATTCTTAACCGCCAGATCAAACTCTTTTGCCAGTGCTCCCGTGTGATTAGTGTCAGAATCAGAATCCTCTGATGACGAAGAGCTTGAGCTTGAGGAAGAAGACGAGGATACGCGCTTCCTCTTTTTCTTGCCCTTTTTTGTCTTCTTATCCTTCCTTTTTCCCCCATTAGCTCTTTTTCTGCCCTTATTATACTCGTCACCCTCCGATACCTCAGAGTTTACTTTCTCCACTGATTTAACGTGTCTACTATTCAGAGAAGACTCTGACTCACTAGTGCCTGGTGACAACTCATCCCGCCACATGGACTCATCTTCTGACTGTAAGTCTTGCGAGCCTGTCTGATCTCCCCAATTGGTCGACGGTTCTGCCAGTCTTTTCTCCAACAGAGAAGTGAGCCTGTCTTCCAGACTGGCAAGCTGTGCAGCATCAACAAAATGATTCACCAATTGGTCCTGGGCCGTCTGAGTCTGCGATGTAGAAGGGCCCGGATTCTCACTCGGGCCATGCACCGCAATGTTATTACTGTCCGAATTACCAGACTGCCCCTGCCCAGACTCAGTGACAGCAGCCCCTTGCTGCGCTCTACGTGAACTCTGTCTCGCCGCCATCTACAATATACAAGCGTAGAACCAAATCAGCGCTAATTGTGACGGTAACGGCAATTGCATCTACACTCATAATATTACTCTCTAATGCAATGCCCGGCGACACGATATGTGACACCAATCGAGAACTTCAGTGGTCTTGAAGTTTTTTGGGTAAATAGTTTCCTATAAACCACCCGAACCATCCCAGTCAAAGACCCATGCCGACCTAGTCGAACACGCACATTGACAATGGAAGTCGAGACAACTCGATCAATAAGCCTGGTGGTGACCATTGGGTCCCCTAACCTATATTCCGTCAGCCGAAAATGAATTTCATAGTCGCACTTCAAGATTGTAGGTATAACCAAGACTAAGTTCATAGAGAACTCCCCAAACCGCCGTCATTCAGCCGTACGCTAAACATGCGAACGCACCAAAACAGCGGCCATATTAACCCAACGGCAAAACACGCCGTAACCCGATCCGGTAACCTACATAATTAACTAGGTCATAACGCTAACGTTTTACGAGTGCAGCGCGCAAAATCCTCCGGCGCTAATTAAATAATACCCACTCATATCCTCCGGATCGGTATAACCATGTAATTACCACATGTCTTTAATCTATAACCCTTCATAAAGTTAAATAACACTTTTTGGGGTTTAAGACCAACTTAAACTCCCATAAAAAGATAAAAACGTACCTTGAAACAACTCAGCGTAATGTCTGAGTCTGTTGGATTTATGCTAATTGACTTGAGACCGGAACTGCTTCATCTCCCTGGGCTGTGAATGCCTTGGTGGCAACAGCCCGAGGTAAAATATATATATGTGTGTATTATAATGGATTATAATAATATAAAGAACGAAACTGAATCCAAGGTTATTTATTATTATTGTATTGTATTGCCTTTCGATATCTAGTATTAGGAGTCGCGCACTTACCTTGTTATGCGCGCCAGTATGGGGCGCTACGTGAGTCGCGCGGAAATATCACGAAAAACGGACTCACTTCTGCTACCAACCCTGTTTATATATATATATATATATATATATATATATATATATATACATATATATATATATATATATATATATATATATATATATATATATATATATATATGTATAATTATAAATAAGATCGCTAAGGACGATCTATAAATATTGATGTTCTTCACAATCTGAAAAATGTAAGGAAGGGGGAGAGGAAGAGAGGGAGAGCAGAAGGGAGGGAGGGAGAGAGGGAGAGAGAGAGAGAGAGAGAGAGATAGAGAGAGAGAGGGGGGGGGGGAGGGGGGAGGGGGGAGGGGGGAGGCAGGCAGGCAGACAGGCAGGAGGGGGGAGGAAAGGAATGGCAAAAGCCATGTTGGGGTCGCTTTTCAGGCTATAACATTGGTCACATTTTATCGATGCTTTCATGTTAGGATTAGGGACTGTGTCGGGGCGGGGAGGTCAAACCTAATCTTAGCATTGATAGGACGGAGACAAACATTGACCTTTGTGAACCGCCCATTAAATTTACAGATACGATTAATCAAAACTCAGCATAAATAGCTCCGTGAAATTAGGAGTTGAAATTTAGGAGTTGAAGTCAGCCCAAGGGAGAGAGACATCAACCGGAAATTTAATCAGTAATGAGTTGAATGACAGCTTCCCGTTTTGGTAGGTCGTGGGGTTCGAACTCCTCATGTCGAGTCAAACCAATGGCTTAAAAAACTGATACCTGTCGCTACCTAGCCTGGTACTCAGCATTAGTAGGATAGGGCAAGGACTGGTTAGCTCAGTGTCAGGATAATATGATGTGAGTGGGATATCAGGTCATAGTGCTAGTAGTGTGGTCTCCCAGTAGGGCAGCACTATAAAGTCACCATGAGTGTGCACTGTCACAAGGCGACATCCGTCCTGATATGACCATAGACTTCGCTAGGATGTAAAACAACAAACAAATAAACAAAGCATTGAAGACAAGAAAGAAAATGGAGAGGAAGGGAAAAGGGTGAGGGGGTGAGGGGGAGAAGGAGATGTAGAGGGGAGGGAGAAAGGCATGATGATGATGATGATGATGATGATGATGATGATGATGATGAAGAAGAAGAAGAAGAAAAGATAAAAAAGATAAATGAGTAAAGAAGAAGAGGAAGAAGAAAAGAAGAACAAAGTATGTAAAAAATAAATAAGTAAATATATAGATACACACAAACTTCAATAATACATGCTCGAGCACAACAATTTCCACAACTTTGATGACAATGGTGACGTGGCATACTGACCTATGTTTGGGATGTAGAGGAGGCAGAGGAAGCTCATTCCGATGACGTTATTGAGGAGGGTGAGGTAGCCGCCAATGATGCCTTCAGCGACTGGGTAACACATCTCACTCGACAGTTCATAGAAGAGTGCCACACCGCTGTTTATGAAGATGCTCGCAAAGATGGTTGAGATGTACATCGAAGCTGTCACACAACGAAACAGGCAACTTGTTATAAAGGTTCGACCGCCTCATCTTACCCAGGGTTCATACCCATTTTGACATATCACATTCCAGGACTTTCCATGACCTTTCAGTGCAAAATTCCAGGATGCTTTCAAGATGTTTATTAAATTAATGTGCCTCAAAACACATGTATTCATAGTCGATTCACTGGGTAAGATGTGAATTGTGAATAAGCATGTGAATTAACGATGACTATATTTATGGTTTTAATCTAAAAATCAAGAGGCAAGATAACAAACCCACAAAAATCACTTTTAATACAAAATATCACTGATTAAAGTTTGGGTACGTCGGCGAATATAGGCTTTAAAAAAAAAATACGGTCATGATTTTCCATTTTCAAGGACTTTCGAGGATGTTTAGACAAATTCCAGGACTTTCCAGGCCTGGAAACCTGAATTATCAAATTCCACGACTTTCCAAATTTTCAAGGACCCGTATGAACCCTGTTACCGTCTGACAATGACGGGTATGAGAGCAACAATATAACAACATAGAATGTAGATCAAATAGCCACTCAAAATGGCACTGCTCAAGAGTTTGTTTGACAAATATAATTATCAATATATATCATATCATATCATAACTAAACAATAGTTATTTTCATGGCTGCTTCCAACTTGTATCACTGTAGAATCTAATGCTCGCATCTATGGCTGTCTATGTAGGCTATGAGGAAAACAATACAGACAAAGAGAAAGGAAGGGAGTAAAGTATGATAGAAGAAGAGAGAGTCCAGCCCTCTGGTTTATTGCTTATATAGTTACATGGGTTCATTGTAGAGTATCATACCACCTCCTTCACACAATGGGAATCGAGCACTCCTGGCCCTACCAATAGGGATCCAGCATTCCTGGTCTCCATGGATACCAGTGGTCTGCCCACCACCAGTAGCGTATTTCCCCATGGCCACCACCAACCTTGACCTTTTGAGTGTGATGACCCCTACCCGAGCATAAGGGCGAGGCCCTGAGTGCAATCACACCCAGACCTGCCAGCACCACTATGTCTATTTACATCACTACTCAGGCACCACCAACCCATATATATATATATATATATATATATATATATATATATATATATATATATATATATATATATATATATGCACCTGGTCACATACACCGATCAGTAATAGAAAATTTGCATTCCCCCCTTGCTGAGTATCGGAATATTTTACACCACTACATGTTTTAAAACACAAACAAGACGCCTCGGAGAAATTCCTGTTGTCACGCTAGTCTGAATGACTTTAGCTGTTGGTCGCCTCGAAAATTGCAATGGAAAAGAATAGCTCTGATTGGCTGAAACCACTGAATATGTCAGCCATTTTCGAGGCACTTTTTGCCTACTACCTGAAAAGGGAGACGTCTCCGAGGCGTACCCTCAACGCAAATAAGGCAAAAAGACATTGCAGAGCTCCGAGGCATACCCTGAACGCGGCCCAGGTGTTCGAAGTTCCGCTGGTTCCTCAGAAAGGACTGAAGCTGTGACACAATACACCAGGTCACAGCTTCAGCTTACATGACAGAAGGCTGGGATAGTCCCCCTCCCAGCCATATCCTTTACGATATTTTAAACTCGCTGATATAAGTAGCCATTTGATACTGGAACCAGGAAGTCCACTTCCTGTTCCATACTAAAGCAATTTTCTCCCATATTTAGACTACATCAAAGCAGCTAGATAAAAGATTCACCCCCATACTTCTAGTACAGGGGTGAAAACCAACCGATTAGAAAAACTGGTGAAATATTTCGACATGCTGGGGAAATGAACTGAGCTGATAAATTCTTAATTTAAGAAGCAAAATATATTCCTCACATAAATCTTCATATTTACCCGCTACTTCTGATTTGAAAAATATAATAAAACATGTAGTTAAAAAATAAAACCGACGGCATTTTATCGCCGCCATCTTGTCTTTGTGCATTCTCTCATTTCACCAACTCTGCGCCGATATATGTAGCCATTTGATATTGGAGCAAGGGGTTCCACTACCGGCTTCATACTAAAGCAGTTTCCGCCCATATTTAGACTACGTTATGGTTCACCCCTGTACTGTAAGTATGGGGTGAATCTTTTATCTAGAAAGCAGCCAGCGAGCCTCCCGACTCGTCCCATGTCCCTGTGTGGCGTGCTCAGCCGTGTACCATGCTCAGCCGTGTGCATAGACTCAAACTCAAGGCATTGTCAATGGTCGTGAGTCACTAACCTTATGAATTTAATATAATGTTTTTGGTAAAGATGTTTTCTATATGTGTACCAAGCGATTTGTTTCTAGGTGGTGTGGTTTTAGAGCTATTTCACTTTTCCTGGATTTTCTGTATGAGGATTGCTCACCAGCATTGACAATGCCTTGAGTTTGACGGTACGCGCAGTGCAAAACATTAGTTTTAATCAAAATTAATAGAAATCAAGAACCATAACCTTATAAATTTAATATAATCTTTTTAGTGAAGATGTTTTCTATATGTGTACCAAGCGATTTGTTAATAGGTGGTGTGGTTTTAGAGATATTTCACTTGTTCTGTATTTTCTGTATGAAGATTACTCACGACCATTGACAATGCCTTGAGTTTGAGTCTAATCACACGGCTGAGCACGGTACACGGCTGAGCACGCCACACCCTGTACTCACCCAAGTTGTACGAGATGTACTGCTCGTTTATCATTATTATCCACCAGAGGGCGCCACCAGCGAACACGTACAGACCAATCAGCATCTGCTTCATATGGCCCGAAAGAATGTCCGAAAACCTGGGGTGAAAACACAGATGCTATTTTTAGCACACTTCAATTTTTATTTTTACATTTTAACATATGAAGAGTTCAAGCGCAAAACCATGTAAATGCTAATCCAAAAATTAAATTGGAATTTTACCTGAAGGTAATTTTAATTGTCACTAGTTCCACTTCGCTTGTTCTGAAACAGCTCTGGAGCAATGAACAAAACAACAGGAATGTGAAATATGAACCTTTTGAAGGTTTGACTCCAATGGTTATCTCAATTTTTGAATTGCCATTTACGGGTTTTGTGCCCGAACTCCTCATATATATACAGTAAAACCTTTCTAAATCAACTGACCTTGGGACTGACTTTAACTAGTTTAAGTGGTCCATTTAGAGAGGTGGTATTGTTGGAACACAGTTAAAGCGATCGATAGGTCTATACTGACTATAGGGGAGTGGTCGATCTGTGGAGGTGGTCGGTTAGAGAGGTTTTACTGTATATGGAATATATAATAAGAATAATTATACAAGTATAGAGGGACGGAGGTATAGTACGTATTAATTATGGTATCTAATGTATTTGTTTGTATATATGTATATTAGCCAATCACAAGCATGCAGGTATTCGCCCCGCACCAACGACCGAAACGCCACCGCGCGGAGTTTCCGGCAGCCTGCGCCCAAAACCATCATTTGCTGTCTTTTCAATATATATATGTTTGGTTGGTTGGTTGTTGGAGTTTTACATCCTGGCAACATCTAAGGTCATATCAGCATGGGTACCGACTTGTGACAGTGCACACTCATGACGACGTTAAAGTTCTGCTCCACTGGCAAATCCGGCCGCCCAATATTCCACTCAGTCACATTATCCTGACACTGAACTAACCAGTCCTTGCCCTATCCTATTTATGCCAAGCGCCAGGCTAGGAAGTGACGAAGTATCAATTTGATAAGTTGTTGGCTTGACTTGATCGGGAACCCAACTCCCGATCTCCTGAACGTGTGATGCCTGCACTCTACCAATTCAGCCAGCGCGCCTGGTCAATATAATATATCAATATTTAGAGCTTTCACTTTAAATGTGATCGAAATATGGGGTTCTACGTGAAACATCCAAATGAGAACAGGCATAGTTTCAATGCTTTCCTCCCAGGACACATTATACTTAGCAGAGAAACAATGACATAAACAATCTGAGGGTCGGCGGTTCGATTCCCCCGTGCCCCCAGCTCTGCCAATTTGGATTTCCACCGCTGTGTATAACTTACAGCGTCATCAAAGGCCGGTTGCTCTCATACCATGTCTATGTGGTGTGGGAGGTTAAAAATCCCTTGGGTCGGTAAAAGTGTAGGCTCGGGCTTTCTATTGACCAGCAGTGGAATGAGGAAGACCAGTCGTCTATGACTGAAATTTCCCCTGCTTAAACAACTAATGGACCAAAAAAAAACAACATAGTATTAGTAGTTGAATGGAATTTCGCTATTGAATGAAAAGAACCCCCCCCCCCCCCTCACCCCAACCTCAGGAGTGTGATAAGACAGTGTTAGCCATGTTGTCATTTCAGAGCTTGCAAATTGATGTTAAAGTTGCAAAATCCAATGAGTGCATGACCGATTCTAACCAAAACACTATGGTGATGTTTTATGCTAATAATGAATCATGACTACTTTTTTTAATTCTAAGAATCGTGAATACACAACGCACGTTTTAAAACGATGCATATTTTTGGCCAAATAAGTAAAGATAATATGCGAGAGAATTCTGTATTTATATACACTTTGCTATGCCTATATTCTGAGGTACAACTTGTTATGCACATATTATTTAGGATGCAGTCAAACACTGATTGTCCATCTTTCCTGATTGTCATAGTCTAGTATTTATTCCGATACAACTGCCTAGCTAATTCATGTCTGGTGTTAGGTTACCTTATTAACTCACTCGCAATGTGTTTATTGTATATCCTACTCAGTAACCTTGTTTCTCTACTTGCCGGTCATGCACTATCTGTAACGATTGAACTCACTACTGCTTGTTATCCAGGCCCTGAGCGCCTTGGGTAACTGCTCCACTGCTCTAAACTATGCTACTGAAACGGTGGGCGATGTCACGTGACCGCGCGCATCCCCACTAGCTGCCTCATTGTACATTCATTTTTCATCAAACACATTTGCAACATTTCAAACATAAATTAAACGAACTATTTAAAGTAAATATCAAATTAATTATCAATTTGTCGCATACCATAAACACCGAAGTTGTTGCTTTTAACTTAGCTACAAATAAAAAGAAAACCGATTGGTTTATATGTTGTTCTAATGGGTCAAAAGAATTTCTGAAGAGGGACATTAAAATAAATATTTCCAAAGTATAAAACAACAGCATAGGTGAATGATTACATAGGAGGTGCATTGTAATGTAACCAAACGATTTGAATAATAAAATAGTTTGAATGGTAGCATCACTATATTATATTCGAGATTATAATATTTGCACTGGGTTGACCATTATCATTTAAAGTATGTACATAATTCAGGGTTTTAAATCCATTGACGTGAGGATAGATGCCCGAATGCAGGTCAAGGGAAAGGGCGGGAAGGAGGTACCCGGAGGTCTGGTAGGGGGCGTCTCGAGCTTCCCGCCGTGTAAACCACAATTCGGAATTATGAGCCGATCCGGACAGAGGAAGCCCGAGACGGAGGTGGGAGTAAAGGGAGGGGTTTATTCAGGAAAACAGGTACACAAACAGTATGAAGCAACGGGGTAGTAGAGGGCATGCAAATGTTCTTGGGCAGGTCAGTCGACCTCGTCCACGTCCGCAGAGGGGCCCGGAAGGATCTGGGAGGAGGTAGGCCCGGGAGCCGACCCAAAACACAAGGCCAAGGCTCTCGGGGCGACCGAGGTCACCTGACGGGGCACGTACGGTTGCACCGCGTCGGACTCCCAGGTGCCCTCGGCCATGATGGCGGAGAGGTCCACGCCCCTCGATGCGCAGGCCTGCGCGGCACCTCGGCGGAGGCCGTGCAGGGTGAACTCCTCGGCGCGGGGCACGAGGGCCACGCCCAAGGCGGCGCGGAGGAGGGGGGTGACGTCCCGAGGCGTAAGGGGGACGCCGGCGCGGAGGAGGAAGGCCGGGGCGGCCCCGGACACAGGCACCAGGGCGACGGCGCGCCGCCAGGCACAGGCTGGGCAGAGCGGCGATCCGGCGAGGGCAGGCACGAAGATCGAGACGGCCTACGCCGGGGAGCGGATGGTCTTGGAGGAGGTGACCCGGAGGCGTAAGCCTCGGAACGGCTGGACGTATCCTGTGCAAGTGTGAGGCCCCCCCGGGGCATGGGAGGGGGAGGATGTTCGCTGCCTAGGAATGAGTAGGCGATGATGATTGCGCCACGGGCACCCGAGGTGCCCCTGGGCGCGCATGTGTCTGTAGATGAGGGGTAGCATCTCGGGTGTGACGGGCGTGGCGCGGCGGGTAGGAGCCGCAAAGAGGCGTTCGCCGCCGCGCTTCACCCGCGACACGAAGGGGGCGTCGAAGGGGGCGACCTCGCCCCCCGCCTCCCGGAGCGCGCCCCCGAGAGGGCGTTGGCGACGGAGGCCAGGGACGGCAGGAGGCGGTGCAGGTGGGCGATGAACTGCCCCACGTCGTAGGGGGCGGGGGCCAGGTGGTCGACTCCCCGCTCGATGGCGAACTCGAGGTAGCGCCTGGCGTGTCGATCACGGCTGCGCCAGGTCCCGGGTGCGAGGGCGGCGCGGTGGAGCATCATCAGGTGCTCGTGGGCGTGCGCCCCGTAGTCTGCAATGATTAAAGGTCATGTGTGAACATATCCGGTGAGTGCCGTACACGCAATCTACGGATCCCCCTGCTACGGCATTCCTTGCGGACTATGTCGAGGGCTTCCCGGGAGTAGTGCGCGCGGCTGAGTGCGTCCGCGAGGACCAGCTCGACGCCGGGCTTGTGGTGGATGGTAATGTCGAAGGAGCCGAGCGCCGCGAGCAGCCAGAGCTCGCGGGCGCACGCGCCGAGGGTCGGGTCGACGGCGCGGCCGGACTCGAGGGCGCTCGCGGATGCGGCGTTGTCGGTGTTGATGACGAACCGGTACCCGCCCGGGGCGTCGGGCCCGAGGGCGCGGACCGCGAGGACGAGGTTCACGGCCTCCAGCTCGTGAATGGATGGGTAGGCTGTCATCATCTCCTGGTCGCAGGCCTCGGAGAAGCAAGCGTTTGCAGAGAATGCGCCTCCGCCGGTGAGGCAGGAGTCGCACTCGACGACCCAGCGGGGGCGGACGGCTGGGGGAAGGAGGCAGACGCCGTTCCCAGCCGCCGCGAAGTCCCGGAACCAGCGGACGTCCTTCCGGAGCTCTGGGTCGACGCCCGCGGCTCCGGCGGCGGGGGCCGCGCGGAGGCTCCAGAGGATCCGGCCCATGAACTTCCGGGCCGCGACTATGCACGTGCTGACGTGCGCGAGGCGGCCGATGAGCCTCTGGAGGGCCTTCCTGGTGAGCGTGGGGCGGACGAGCCAGCGCTCGCATTCCTCGATGACGTCGTCCATCTTGTCATCGGGTATGCGGAGGACCATGGCCTCCGAGTCGAATTCGATGCCCAACCAGGTGAGGCGGACGGTTGGGGGGCAGCACTTGTCGGGGGCGAGCTCGAGCCCGAGGGCGGCGCAGACCTCCCGGAGGGTGTCGAACGCCCGCATCGCGTCGAGGTAGGAGGCCTCGCACCCGACGAAGTCATCGACGTAGACCGCCGTGAAGAAGCCGCGGCGGCCCACGATCCAGGCCACCCCGGTGGTGACCCTGACGCACGCCGCGCCCGAGGTCCTGCAGCCGAAGGGCAGGGCTATGTCGAGGTAGGCGCGGCCGTCGACCGTGATGCCGAAGAGGGGGGTCGAGAGGGGGTCGGCTTGGAGCTGGCGGTAGGCCCGGGAGACGTCGGCCGACCAGCAGAAAGCGCCCCGACCCTCGACGACGATACGACGGCCGAGGTCGGCCGCGGATGGAAGTCTGTAAGCGTGCGGGCGCCCGAGGTATTCCCGAGGTATAGCCAGAGTTCACGCTGCCGCCCGGGGGGAACGACAGGTCGACGATGACCCGCCGCTTCCCGGGAGTGGACTTGGGCCGCGTCATTATGGGGCTGCACTGCGAGCAAGGGGTGAACGGGGGAACCGCGAAGGGCCCGAGGAGGGCACCTCGTCGGAGCTCCTCCGCCGCGTACTCAGTCACGTGGTGGGCGAAGCCGGGGTCCTCGCGGTGGTTCTTGTAGGTGGGGGACGGGGGCCCGGCCGCGGTGTAGTTGGCCGGGAACCCAAACTCCAGGTGGTCGGTGAGGAGGACGTCGTCGTGGTCTCGAAGCATGCGACGCCAGTTAGGAATGTTCAGTCCCGAGGGGACCGGGACTCGGGCGGCCAAATAATTCGGAAGGGTCGAGACGCGGGCGGCGGCGTAGGCCGCAGCGTAGGCGGGGTAGGCGGCCCAGCCTTCACCCGAGAGCACGGGCCAGAAGGAGTCGAGGGTGGCCCTGTACTCGACGGGGGAAGGGCCGCAGGTGGGGGCCGCCGGGAGGGAGTGCTGGATGGCAGTGTCTATTACCTCCTCGACTGGCTCGTTGGTGCTCGCGCCTGGGGCGGGGGCGCCGCGGGTCACGTCGCAGATCCCACAAGCCTTGGCGGGGTCCGGGGCCGACGGGGTGGAACCCCGCGAAGCCATCGTGTGACGGCCGGTGTGCGGCATGGCGAGGGCTTCCGGGACGGTGTTCGTTCGGGGTGGCGTGGCCCAGATTGTCTGATCGTGTGTTTACTTCATTAGTGCGGGGTGTTCCCTCGGGGTGGCGCCACCGGGCCGGCGTGACGTCACCGATGGGGGGAATCCCCAGCGGCGGGAGGGTACCCCCAGCGCTGTTGGTGGTATGGGTGGAATCCTCCAGGTGGCGGCAGGGTCGCGCGGCCGGGTTGACGTCACGGGGTAATCCCCCCTCCGCCAATCCCGTGTCGTCGTGCCCCGTGACGTCATGAGGGGAACCCCCGCCGGGCCGCAGGGCGGTCGGGTTGAAGCCACACGGGGCCGGGACGGTGTTATTGTTTATAGCGGATGCGGGGCATGGGCGGCAAGCCGTCGTAATGGTAGTCCGAGGGCGGTGTGGGTGTCGGCGTCGAGTAGACAGTCGGGGCGGGGCTATATGGTCCCGCCGGCCGCCTAAAAATCCCGGTGTGAGGTCTTCCCGGGGCGCTCTCGGGCTTTCTTCGAGTAGCAACTTGTCTCGGGGTGGCCGGTAACTATCCGGCGCACATTCGCGCAGTAGCTGCAGACGTGCGCAAGCTTCTGGGAGCCCGCCCCGTGCGAGGCTCCCTTCGCGGCTTTGGTGCAGGAAGCGGGGTCTTTGTTCCAGGCCTGGCATGGCACGCCCAGCACCGCCCTATCGTAATGCTTGCGGTTGTCAGCGCCGGCCTTGTGTGGCTTCCCGGACTGCTGGCCCTCGGGGGGGGAGGGGGGGGGGGCTATTATCTCGATCCTGACCGCGTTTATTGCGGCCGCGTCCCTCCATCCGTGCGGAAGCCTCCCGTCCGCTATACGTGTGAAGATCTCTTTCAGAGTAACGCCTCACCACTGGCCATGCTAGAGCACAATTGTCCTGCGCCACCATCTCCTGATGGGCGGAGAGGGCGTCGAGTCCGCTCTCGGGGAAGCCGAGCTGGCACTCGAGGCGCTTCAATCCCAGCGCGTACTCCTCCCGGGTCGCCTCGCCCTTTTTTATCGCCCGCCCCTCATCCCCGCGTTCAACTAGATCGTAGGGGAATAAATATTTCGTGGAAATACCTTTCTTTCGTGTGTGAGTCTTCCCGTCGGCCGCCGCTACGATGAGGCGCACCGCCTTCTCCGCCGTCGAGCGCGCCCCGCGACCGTAGTCATCCGTGTCGTGTTGTCGGCGGCGTGCGGCGTGTCGCCCGGCTACGTGTGGAGCATCGCGGCGCCGGGGTCGGTGTCGCGGCGGCGTGGGTGATGGCGAGGACCATGGGCTGAGCGTTCTCTGGGTCGACTCCGACGGCGGGGTATGAGACGGTGCGGGTCCTGGCGCGGCCGCCATAGGCGGTCGAGGGCGATTCCGGGGAGTGTGATCGCGCCCGGCTGGCGCGGAGCCGCCCTGTCGCCGCCGGCCGAGGCATGGTGGGGGAGGCCGAGGGGGCCCGGCGGCGTGCCGCCGCGGGGCCCGCCGCGGTGGCTTGGGTCTCCGAGTGGCGGGCGCCGGCAGTGGCGGCGGTGAGTGCAGCGGTGGCTTCCACGAGCACCCTGGACTGAGCAGCGAGCTGTTTGCGCTGCTCGGCCGCCTCCCTCCTGTGCTCCGCGGCCTCCCTCTCCATAAGGATCCAGCGCTCCTCCATGGCGTTGATGGTGAGTTGCATCTTGGCTAATCCGTCGGACTGTCTCGCCTTCAGGGTGGGCCTCCGCACCCGCTTAGATTGGCGGGTCGGGGCCGGGGGCCGGGCCTGAGGGACGGCCTGTCTCGGAGAAGCGCCGCCATCTTGTGAGTCTGACGAGATGCTCAGGTCGGCTGGGGGCATGGGGGTTCTTTTCTTTGAGGCGCGTTTGGTGGGGCGGCCTCTCGGAGCTGCAGCCCTGCGGGTTCGCTGCATGTTTCTGTTTAACGTGGGTGACCTTTTAACTGCGTTTCCGCTTTTTAACGTGGGTGACGTGGGTGGAGACGGAGCCGTAGCGCTTAAATCTAAATCCATTGACGTGAGGATAGATGCCCGAATGCAGGTCAAGGGAAAGGGTGGGAAGGAGGTACCCGGAGGTCTGGTAGGGGGCGTCTCGAGCTTCCCGCCGGATCAACCACAATTCGGAATTATGAGCCAATTCAGGGATGAAAGTGGATTTTTTGTTGTTGGTCCATTAGTTGTTTAAGCAGGGGAAATTTCAGTCATAGATGACTGGTCTTCCTCATTCCACTGCTGGTCGATAGAAAGCCCGAGCCTACACTTTTACTGACCCAAGGGATTTTTAACCTCCCACACCACATAGACATGGTATGAGAGCAACCAGCCTTTGATGACGCTGTAAGTTATACACAGCGGTGGAAATCCAAATTGGCAGAGCTGGGAGCACGGGGAATCGAACCGCCGACCCTCAGATTAGGAGTCTGACCTAGAAAAAAGTCAGACACTCTAACCACTCCGCCACAGAGAACGCGGAAATCAAGTCCAGATTATTACACCGACGGCAAAATTCTATGAAAACGCAGATCCCCCCCCCCCCCATAGGATTATCAGTCAGGGAATCGCGGGAAAATGCCAGAAGTGAAGTTTCAACTATCCTTGCTGTGGCTATATTACCACACATACCTAACACTTTCTTATTTGGGTTTTATGTTCTAGTAACATCTAATCTCATATAAGAATGGGATTTGAACTTAACCAAGTGTTGTCATATACATCCCGATTCCCCAATATTAGGCATAATCGCTCAATTTCTTTTAATCGGGAAAATCCGCGAAATCGTGGTGAGCTTTCACCTCTGGTATATTTCATGAATTCAAAGCAGACGACAAAACCAATTTGGTGGGAAATGACACTGACCTACTGACTCCAAGTCCGGCGAGACCTCCAGCGAGATTGTACGAGATTCCTATGAGAGAGGCTTGCTCCTGTAATACACAGATCGATTTATCTGGTTCAATGAATTATCTTTTAATTAAAGACAACAGTTTCCATTCATCTCAATATGATCTTTCCTCTACCCCGAAGCCCCTGGTCTTTCCATCATGTTTACAAATCGCACCTGTGCAGACGACATTTATACAGATCGATTTATTTGGTTAAAGCAGCTTAAGCCATGTTCACACCTGGGCGTTAAGTCACCTCAACTAGTTCGCCTTATCTAAGTCGACTCACATTGGCAGTGTGAAAGCGACACTGAGGCGGATTAGGGCTGAGTCGCCTCAACTAGTTTGCCTCAAGTAAACCGCCTCGCGAGGTAGTCCAGATGAACCGAACTAGCTTAAGTGGGCCCAAGTTACCAGTGTGAACGGTAGCGGCTTAGATGAGCCGGATTAAGGACGTCACAGTCGAGACCTGAGTTTGTTGACTTTCCGGTAATTTTGGTCTATGAACCTGCTAGAGGTGCACAGATATTTTTTTCATTACTTATTTTAAGGTTTTCACTGCCGGGCCAAAGTTTTGACCGTTCCAAACCAATATGATTCAATCCATACATATCTAGGTTGAACCCACACTCTCTCGTGGCGACGTCGACTAACTGAAACTGGCGCTGGTTAGTATGGACTTGCTCATGCGCAGATATCGATTTCTGCCTTAAACCGCTCCGTGTGTGGACACGACACTAGTTCGCCTCATCTAGTTCGCCTTATCTAGTTCGGCCTAAAGTTGTGCGTGTGAACATGGCTATAGTCTGATGAAGCATCAAATTTTCAAAACCAAAACAATTATCTAGATTCGGTTCTACATATCTAACTTAGATACTAATGCACTTAATAAGTATTCGTTGCCACTTAGAAGGGAATACTGAGTCAATTTAATAGAACCTGTTACTGCAGAAGCCTATAGTGTCAGAGTTTTGGCGTGCTTGTCGAAACTAATTTGACATGTTTTCATTTCAAATATCTCAAAAGTTAGCCATTT
This sequence comes from Branchipolynoe longqiensis, assembly GCA_030323885.1. Classification (NCBI taxonomy): domain Eukaryota; kingdom Metazoa; phylum Annelida; class Polychaeta; order Phyllodocida; family Polynoidae; genus Branchipolynoe; species Branchipolynoe longqiensis. The sequence goes on along the minus strand of CM059199.1, from coordinate 71,841,331 downwards.
AAAATAAAAGTTACTCCGAACGAAAGTAGGTAGATTATGACAATGAATTTAACATATTTATGTCAGAAAAATGACAGAAACTCAAAAATATCGGACTATGCAACTATAAATGACTTGTCCTTATTAGTCAACCTTTCCATTCACCTGAAAACGATCAGCGCGGAAGTCCCTGATTTTCTGGCCACGTTTGCAAAAATGTCACCCAAGCAAACAACATTTTACATTTACAAGCAAAGCAGACATTGGATTGACTTACCTGCGTCACGCCTATTGGGCCTAGGTTGACGTTCAGAACCGAGCCCCAGACGCCGAAGAGCCCGGCCGGGATGGAGTACGCAAGCGCCAAGAACCAGAAGGACCCGTTCCTGAAGAGCGCATCAACATGAACATGATTCACGCCGTCTTTCTACTGCTTGGTTTACAGGACTTTGTTGGTTGTTGGGAGTTGGTTGGTTTGTTGTTGCTGTTTTATATCCTAGCAACATTTAAGATCATATCAGGATGTGTACTGACTTGTGACGGTGCACACTCATGGTGACCTGATAGTGCTGCCCCACTGGGAGACCAGGCCACCAGCGCTATGAACGGATATCCCACTCAGTCCTGACACTGAGCCAACCAGTCCTTGCCCTATCCTAATAATGCTGAGCGCCTGGCTGTGAAGCAACAAGTATCAATTTTTTTAAGTCATTTGTTTGACTCAACCAGGGTTTGAACCCATAGGTTCGATCCCCACGATAAACCAAAACGTGAGGCGGACCCTCAAATCATTTGGCCATCCTGTCGGGTGGGTACAGGACCATCGCGGATTGATATTGTAGTGGTCTGGACTGACCTCTCAGGCAAGGAGCCGCATAGACAGGTAGGCGTGGGTGGTGTGGTGATATCAGGGAGCCTAGGTGGTGTAATGGTTAGCACACTGGCTCGGAATGCAAAGAGGTGTGGGTTCGAGTCAGGCTCTAGGTGCAATATTTCCCGTTTTCATCACCTCCCACAACACTGGTTGCCGTGACCAGGATCCTGTACAAGCTATGCATTGTATAGTTGTTGAACCTACCCTGTGTATAAAATGTATGTGTTAGTGCATTGCCTGTATATGATCTTAATTGTAAGAATTAAAAGACTTATAATTCCAGGGGGGCGAGTGTAGTGGTCTGCACTGACCTCTCAGGCAAGGAGCCGCATAGACAGGTAGGCGTGGGTAGTGTGGTGATATCAGGGAGCCTAGGTGGTGTAATGGTTAGCACACTGGCCTGGAATGCAAAGAGGTGTGGGTTCGAGTCCCGCTCTAGGTGCAATATTTCCCATTTTCATCACCCCTCACGACAATATCAAACTAGACAAGGAACGCTGCGCCCCTCACTATAGACTCCATACTTTAAAGCTACATAATCCGATGAAAGCATCACATTATTTTTAACCAAAAACTTAACCTAGATTTCATCCTACTTCTCAAGCTCACGTGCTAGCGCACTCGTTAACGAATGTTGCCGAGAAGAGAATACTATTGTATTATTAGTTAATTTAATCATAGAACCTGTTAGTGATGATATTGACATCCATGTCAGAATTAACTTTCCATTTTTTTGTTGTTTGGTCCATTAGTTGTTTAAGCAGGGGAAATTTCAGTCATAGACGACTGGTCTTCCTCATTCCACTGCTGGTCGATAGAAAGCCTGCGCCTACACTTTTACCGACCCAAGGGATTTTTAACCTCCCACACCACATAGACATGGTATGAGAGCAACCGGCCTTTGATGATGCTGTAAGTTATACACAGCGGTGGAAATCCAAATTGGCAGAGCTGGGGGCACGGGGAATCGAGCCACCAACCCTCAGATTAGGAGTCTGACCTAGAAAAAAGTCAGACACTCTAACCACTCCGCCACAGAGAACTCAAGCATCATAGGACCCAGTCAACCATCACAGGACCCAGTCAAGCATCACAGGACCCACTCAACCATCACAGGACCCACTCAAGCATCATAGGACCCAGTCAAGCATCACAGTATTTTCATTTCAAATATCTCCAAAGTTAGAAAGGTTACTTCAAACTAAAATAAGGTATATTATAACAATCAACCTAATATATTTCTTTAAACAAATGGCAGACACTCAAAACCATCGGGTTATGCAACTTTGGGATATAATACTAATAGATATCCATGTAAAAAATACTAATTTGTAAAGTGCTTTGTAACTACACATCACAGAACCACCAACAAACCACATGGTATCACTAGGAAGCTTTCTAATCTCAGTCCTGATAGGTAGCCACAGGGGGAGGGTTATCGAGCGGAGCGGAACATAGCTCTCAGGTGGTAGAGTGTCCACATGTGAAGCTGTCGGTCATCAGATCGATCATTCTCAGTGGATCCATTTGCAGTTTGGGCTATTTTTCGTTCCAACCAGTGGTCCACAACTGGTTCATTACATACTGTGGTATGTACTGTCCTGTCTGTGAGAAAGTGCATATAAAAGACCCCTTGCTGCTTATCGGAAATAGTAGCCGATGTGGCAGCAGCGGGTTTCCTCCAAAGAAATATGTCAAAATGATGATAAGAATCAATGTGCTCTGGAGGCGTCGTTAAATAAAACGAGCTTTCCTTTTTTTAGGGGGAGGGCTATAAACTTCAATACTGGAGGAAGCATCATACGACCCACTCAAGCATCACAGAACCCACTCAAGCATCCCAGGCCCCACCCAAGCATCACAGGACCCACTCAAGCATCATAGGACCCACTCTAGATAAAAGATTCACCCGGTACTTGTAGTACACGGGTGAAGACCAGCCTTATATAAATACGAGGGAAAATAGCATTAAAATGGAAGTGAGGCTACAGTATGTGGCTCCAGTATCAAATGGCTACCTATATTATGCATATAGGCACAGAGTTGGTGAAATGGGAGAGAATGCAAAAAAGACAAGATGGCGGCCGCAGAACGCCGTCGATTTCACTTTTAAATCTTATTAAACTATATGTTATATTATATCTTTCAACTCAAAGGTAGCGGGTAAATAATAAAACATACGTAAAGAATAATTGTTGCTTGTTAGTTTGTTAAATTAGGCTCTCAATTCTTTGACCCGTTTTTTCGCCAGCTTTTACATAGGGCTGGTATGCACCCCTCCTGTGGCTACTGCAGCAGTACGGGGTGAATCTTGTATCTAGACCCACTCAAGCATCACAGGACAGTGAAGCATCACATGACCCACTCAAGCATCATAAGACCCACTCAAGCATCATAGGACCCACTCAAACATCATCGGACCCAGTCAAGCACCATAGGACCCAGTCAAGCATCATAGGACCCACTCAAGCATGCCACCTCCCCCAAATAAGGAGTAAGGACGAGTTAGTCCGATGCTTTTGAGTTTCAGTCACATTTAAAAAAAAAAAGATATTATATAGGAGATTGATCGCTAGAGTCTGCACTGACCTCTCAGGCAAGCGGTCGCATAGACAGGTAGGTGTGGGTAGTGTGGTGACATCAGGGAACCTAGGTGCTATAATGGTTAGCACACTGGCCCAGAATGCAAAGAGATGTGGGTTCGAGTCCCACTCTAGGCGCAATATTTCCCATTTTCACCCCCCCCCCACAATGCTGGTGTGGTGACCAGGATCCTGTACAAGCTACATGCTGTGTAGTTGTTGAACATACCCTGTGTATGTGTAAGTGCACTGCCTGTATGTAATTGTAAGCAGTAAAAGACTTACAATTCCAGGGGGACGAGTGTAGTGGTCTACACTGACCTCTCAGGCAAGGAGCCGCATAGACAGGGTATCTCCTGATGTTTCAATACATGCTGTGATGTATTGACATCAGGGAGCCTAGGTGGGGTAATGGTTAGCACACTGGCCCGGAATGCAAAGAGATGTGGGTTCGAGTCCCGCTCTAGGTGCAATATTTCCCATTTTCATCACCCCCACGACATTATAATCTACTTTACTTTAACTTTAGTTTGAAGTAACTTTTATTATAAATGGCTAAGTTTGGAGATATTTGAAATAAAAACGTGTCAAATTACACAAACATGTTGGACATCATAGAGTTCGGCAGTAACAGTTCTATTAAATCGACTTAGTAGTCCCTTCATTAAATGCTTAATACATGAGCTAGTATCTAAGGGGTGTAGCATCAAATCTAGGAAAGTGTTTTGGTGTAAAAAAAATATCATTCCTTCAACAGACTATGCAGCTTTAAGTGTCAACTAACAGGTTAGTTTCAGCTTGATCAAAGTCCATCCCTTAGACAAAGATAATTGGCAGGTTTTTTTTCCTCTGACTTGTCTTCTTATTGATTATGATGTTCGATTTAGATGGGGCTGAACATTAACAATAACTTATAAAACAAGGAAACCGATCTCGGACGCAGCTGAGTAAATGTTTGTTTGGAGCTTTACATCCTAGCAACATATCAGGTCATATCAGCATGGGTACCTACATGTGACAGTGTGTACTCATGGTGACTTGATAGCACTGCCCCACAGGGAGACCAGGCAGTCAGAACCATGTCCCTAAATCCCACACTGTCACATTATCCTGATACTGAACAAACCAGTAATTGCCTTATCATAGTAATGCCGAGCGCCAGGCTAGGTGGCAATTTTGCAAGTCATGAGTGGTTTGACTGGGTCGGGGTTCGAACCTACGACCACCTGCATGGGAAGCCAGTCAGAGCTTGTACGCCTATTCGTCCGCAGGTCCCTCCAGCTGAGTAGACTACATAGCTATGGCACCATACCACATGCCCATATACAGGGAGTGGACGTGATGTCATCACTCAGCAGTCAGCCATCTTGGATTATGAGCACCCTCCTTAGCCATGTGGGGAATGCATGCAGATGCAGTAAAACAGAGTTTTCTTGTGTTCTGTGAGGTTCTGGGCAGTTTACATCCAATGTGTTTACTTACAGCACTTTAGCAACAACTTCTGAGGCCAAACTGCTCAAAACAGTGACAAATAAACCAACAAATCAGTAAATAAGGACAGTGTAGGCAGTTGCAAGCCTTCTGTATGTAATCCAATATGGCCACCGAAAGTTGTCTTGTGATGTCATTACACCCCCTCTATAAGGAACCATTCGGCTGGGATTCGAACTCCCGACCTTCCGCACAGGAAGCCTGTGCTCTAGCCTCTACCAATTCGGCCACCGCATCGTCTCAGGTTTTGAATCGTATCATGATCACTTACGTTGTGAGAGCCCAGAGTCCTTCACTGAACTTGAGCCTTGAGGTGGAGGCTGAGACACTTGGCGGCAATGGTGGCTTGGAGGGGAAGTAGGCGAACACAAGGAGTAGCAGGAAACCAGCGATGGCCGCCTCTGGAAAACAGCCACTCTGATGGTTAACGTTCGAGTCCAATCAATGGCTGCCGCACACCAAACGACAGAGCAATTGCAGAATTGCATCGTAATAATAATAATATTTATAATTTTTTTTTTTTGGGGGGGTACATTAGTTGTTTAAGCAGGGGAAATTTCAATCGTGGACGATTGGTCTTCCTCATTCCACTGCTCCTTGCCCTATCCTAGTAATGATGAGCACCAGGCTAGGAAGCGACAAGTATCAATTTTTAAGTCATCGGTTTGACTCGACCAGGATTCGAACCCATGATCTACCAACACGGGAGACGGATGCTCTAACTCATTCAGCCATCCCTTTTGGTTAACAACAATGGCCAACAGTAATAACAGTAATAATAAAAATAACAATAATGTGAGCTATAAAGTATTTATGCAAATATTATTCAGGTATGTAATTCTGCTGCTTTGTTATTTACTTGTTCTACTCGCAGCAAATACTCCTGTAACCTCGTTTGATATGTTTGTCAGTAGTTTGGGTTACTCGAGGCTGGGATGCAGCCTGGAGGGTGGGAGGTCTGCCTTCAAGCAGCTCCCATAATTCTCCTCCTGCCCTCCTGGTGGTGCCTCATCTGCCCATTTCGCCTCCGAATTTGCTCAATAAAATGCAACGGTAAGTCTTTAGGGCCAGCCAGAGTCGTAAGGCTCGATCCATTACCTTTGTCTTGTCTTCTAATTTGTTATGGAAGAAATTAATAATAACAATAATTATTCCTATAAAAAAAATAGCAACAATAATCTTCTTTTTAAATAACTTGGCTAACAAAATTAAGTTAATTTTTGTCGTCTGTTACTCGAATCATAATAAATTATCAGTCAATCATTTAACGTGATGGCTTCTTTCATTCAATTTGACGATTTCCTATGTGATATCCATTGCGAATGAATGGGTGCTGTAACAATGTGAGTCATTCCTCTGGCTGGTACCTCTCAAGGCCCCTCCGTTTAATCAAAAAGCAAATTTTCCTGCCGAATGAATGCAGATACAGAGTCGCGCAGGCGCACGAGGCCCCAGAGCGCTACCGGAGCCGGCTAGGCGCTGCCCAGTAACATCAAAGCAGCGCCGAGCTTCCCAAACACATCAAAGCAGCGCAGTGCTGCACCAACACTTCGGCATCAACGGCCCACCGGACCGTTTCACCAACGACTAAACTAGCCTCAGCTTTTAATAATACTTGCGTAACATGTTACACTCCACATAAAGACCGATATTAAACACCTGTGCAATGACTCCGAAAGGACATGCAGAGACTTATGCTGCGTTCAAATCGTCCTGGTGAATATGGTGAACTTCCCACTTACTGCCGGTGAACACAACCATGTAAGCTGAGAGCGTTCATTTGACAATTCATGGTAAAGAATGACAATATGGACTCCAGAAGGCTTTTAGCTTTTTTACTATGGAGTAGCCATTATATTAACACAGAATCTAAACTTAGATACATGGAATTAATCAAATATGACTGAAATAATTAATTTTGAGCAAGGTTTTGCGGTCTATGATAAAAAATTGAACGTTTCAGGATGGGTGATAATACAGGCAAACTACAATACATGCGTAAATAACATGTAAACTGCACGTTTTTGGTAGATACCATCCACTACCATAATATACACTATGATTTGTTTTAAGACCACACTTCATGGACAATGGTTTCATTACAAACATATTTTTTGTCAATTTATTATGGAACCGTACCATGCATTTTTTCTCCATTCGCTGCCATTTTTTCACAAGTGGTGAATAACAAGCCACTTAAAAAATCTCCAGTTCACAGGTGGTGTTCACCAGTTGTGAAGTCATTTGAATGCAATTCGCCGGTTGTGAAGTGGGAAACACCATATTCACCAGTTCATATGAACGCAGCATAACTTAGTCATGGGAAATATGTGTCATTCAATAATATACCAAGGCGGAGTCATGAGGTGAATAGTGGTTAATTGAAATCAAACACCATGTACATGTCTACATCAGTCAGGTTCAATGATAGTGTCCTTATTCACAGGTCACAAGAGGGTGGGACCTGACCCCTGAACCCCACCGGCTAGCCACTTAATCAGCGGTGTGGGTGGGTGGGACGAAGTTAGGTGCTTCTCTGACCAGAGCTGTGGGAGTTGTGACTTGAGATCGGCTGGGAGGGACCCCATGATCAATTTGGTGGGAAATTCGGAACGGTCAGGTCAGGTCAGATGCCGCTAGGGGCAGCAGTGGAGTTAATCCAGCTAATCCAGTATATAGTGTGAAAGGAGGGCGCCGGGTCATTGGGAACTCGGGCCAGGGCACGCCACTTCTGGCGGATTAAGTATGGGCGGGGGGAGGTCTCCACCCCGTAAATTACCCATGTTACTTATAACATGCACAATGCTACAGTAAGCTCTATACTTACCAACATACATGTATATCATAATCTCTTGTCTTTGCTTGTCTATCACAGATGCTGAAATGTGAACGTTTGTTAAATAAATTAGCAGCACACATATTTCTCCAATTTCAATTTCAATATCATGAGAAGATGCTTTATATTACATCACAATTTCTAAAGTGTGACAGAGCAGAAAAACCTTGACTTCTTTCTCAGTCTGCAATTCCATAGGGTTAAATGAATGAGATATGTTACCTTAATACAACACGTATACAATAGAGAGCTATGAGGGATTTAAAATGAAAATACCAGTGACAAAATTCGCATATTGACAGAGATTCGCTGGTCACAGGGGTCGCTGAAGACCAGTAACTACATTAAAACCTCTCTAACCGCCCACCTCCACAGATCGACCACTTCCCTCTATCGATCGCTTTATTTGGGTTCCAACAATACCATTGTAACTCAATTCTAACCCCCTAAACCGACCACCTCCCTAAATGGACCACTTAAAGTCGGTCCCAAGGCCGGTCGATTTAGAGAGATTTTACTGTACTGTACTTCATTTATTATATTATCTCATTATTAAAATGTGCTGAAGGCAGGTAACTACTGTACATGATTTATTATATTATCTCATTGTTAAAATGTGCTGAAGGCAGGTAACTACTGTACCTGATTTATTTTATTACCTCATTGTTTAAATGTGCTGAAGGCAGGTAACTACTGTACACGATTTATTATATTATCACATTATTAAAATGTGCTGAAGGCAGGTATAACTACTGTACGTGATTTATTATATTATGTCATTATTAAAATGTGCTGAAGGCAGGTAACTACTGTACGTGATTTATTATATTATGACATTATTAAAATGTGCTGAAGACAGGTAACTACTGTGCATGATTTATTATACTATTTCACTATTAAAATGTGCTGAAGGCAGGTAACTACTGTATGTGATTTATTATATTATCACATTATTAAAATGTGCTGAAGGCAGGTAACTACTGTACACAATTTATTATATTATCACATTATTAAAATGTGCTGAAGGCAGGTAACTACTATACTTGATTTATTATATTATCACATTATTAAAATGTCCTAATGGTGAGAAGACCAGTGTAAGGGCACTGAAAATAAAATAAATTATTCAGCTGAGTAAAACAACAAAACACTAACCAGAATGGTTGCCTGAAGTGTTTCCAAACGAACCCAGCGCCACCGTTTCACCAAAGAAGTGTGGAAAGTCTCGATGTAACGGCGACGTGTTGCTTAAATAGCTCACTGTGCTGTGGTTACTGATTGGGGTAGGATGCTCGTACTTCACTATGGCTGGACCTGCAGCAAGAATAAACCAATTAGTCTTAAAAGCACCATTGCAAAAATGATCACCATCCATCTGTTTATTAAAGTTGCATCGTCCGATGAAGCATGAACTTTTCCAAAACCAAAGGAATTATCTAGAATTGTGCATGTTGGCCCGAGGCTAACATGGGTAATTTGCACACGAGGCTGGTCTATTCTTAGCTTTCCTCGCTTGCCTCTCTCCAACTGCAGTCACTCTGCTCTCGACACGCCTACTGTGCACTTCGTTTTCCCCACCCTCCCACCCACTTTCTGGGGGGGGGGGGGGGGGGGGGGGGTGAGCGCTGATCTTCACTTACCTGCACATTACCCTGATTCATGAACTGTTGTCTGGTTGCGCATTCCAGTCAGCACCTGATTCTGGCCCTGGTCGCCCATGATACTGTTTGATAGACCACTTTCCTGACTTGTTTTTATTAAATCTACTGAAATCACGCTTGCCTCTATCTCATTCTTTCCTTTCTTTCCGCAGCCGAGTGTAGCGAATTGATTCTATATATCTAAATTAGATACTGATACATTTATTGAGCATTTGTTGCCACATCAACGGGAATACTGAGGCAATGTAACAGAACCAGTTACTGATAAAGCCTATTGCATCAGAGTTTTTGGCATGCTTGCCACAATTAATTTCATATGTTTGCACGTCAAGTATCTCAAAATTGAGCCATTTAAAATAAATTTAATTAAAACTGAAGTAATGTACATTATAACAATCAATTTAATATACTTATCTCTGAAAAAAAGATCGAAACTCAAAACCATCAGACTATGCCGCTTTAATTAATGTATGTGGGATTTCAATTGTGTACAATTGGGATTTCTTCTTTCTCTGCCATTTACAAGGTATATCTGGACAATGTCATCATGAATATGGGTTTTTGTTCTCTTTGTGTCTGTGCATTTTATTTATTGAGACAATTACATAACATATGAAGATATATAATAATACCCATGACATAATCTAAAGCAACATAATACAGTGTTTTTTTTAATGTGGTTTTATGGTGAGGGGGTGGGGGGTTGATGAATCTATTTACCCTGCTCATAACTGATAAGTGTGTTAACACTTGTTTTCACCGCTGGGCAGCACTAGTCCGATTTGATTCAAACCGTTAGAATTTTATTTTAGTAATAATTTTGATTATCTTGCTTCTTGTTTATGGCTTGCAAATGTAGACAGCCCAAAATCCAGCTTTCGCTATACTTTGTGTTAATCCATTTAAGCACTATCTATTAAATCCGTGGTTATAGTGATATAGCGAATGGTAGACAGGAAGTGTGAACACTTATTTGTCTCTCTTTTTTTTTTTTTGGTACATTAGTTGTCCCAAGCAGGTGAAATCCCAGTCACAGACGACTGGTCTTCCCCACTCCACTGCTGGTCGATAGAAAGCCCGAGCCTACACTTTTACCGACCCAAGGGATTTTTAACCCCCACACCACATAGACATGGTATGAGAGTAACCGGCCTTTGATGACGATGTAAGTTATACACAGCGGTGGAAATCCAAATTGGCAGAGCTGGGGGCACGGGGAGGCAATGTGTTGTGTAGCTTATTCTGTGTGGCATTGAGGTGGTGATAATTAATGGTCCGATAGGCTAGGAGTTCTTACCGGCTTAATGAGATGTGATGGAGTTTGTTATGTTGTGTTGCATCGCGTCTCATTGGTTTTGTACTCTCCTTTTTATCACCAAACTCCCAGTGCCAGGATATGCAACACCAAATTATATAGCCTTCTTCCTCGTAAAAAAAAAAAACAAGGCCCTTGTTGTTTTTTGTTCAAGGGTAATAATATACTTGCCATGTATTATAATGTCCATTACACAAAACTGATATACAGTAAAACCTCTCTAAATCGACCGACCTTGGGACCAACTTTAAGTGGTTCATTTAGGGATGTGGTCAGTTTAGGGAGTTAGAATATGGTTAAAATGATATTGTTGGGACCCAAATAAAGCGGTCGATATAGGGGAGTGGTCGATCTGTGGAGGAGTCGGTATACAGAGGCTTTACTGTATTCATTTTCAACGTATTAAGCCAAATACATATATTGTGTGCGATGACGTCATATATTCGTGGGACAATAGAACCCTTTCTTAGACAGAAATAAAAAGCGACCAAGAATGCAGTTCAAAATCAATACCATTCCTTACGGAAATATTATTTGTAGACAGGATCTCTTAATAAAACACAAAATCTAAACTTATAATCTGCATTGTTTTGGCAACGCCAGAAGGATGAGTCTTTCTTTGTTATTGTAATTATTAAAAGAATGAATGTCGTCTGCCGCAGTAATAGTAAACAACATACATTTGGTGTTTGCAAACATAACTTTGTTGTTGTGAATATAGTTTATTCATTAAATAAAGTATTTTGTCAGTGCCGTGGCACTGGTCTTTCAGCCATTGTGACAATACAGTTATTTACAATATGTGTATACTATATGTAGTCTGTTATTGTCTTCAGCAGCTAGCTCAAGCCAGCTGAAATAACAATATTGATCACTTCAAGACTTAACACTTCAGTGAATATATTCCAGTAATGGATGAATTTCATTGACAAACAAGAACAGTGCAGCATGTTGCTAGGGGCAGATGACATCAGTGTTTGTACCAAGGCAGATCCAGTACATAAAATATGAAAAAACAAGGCTGTCAATATATATTCTGAATAAAGTAACTTATTTCATTAGTATTCCAAAGAATTTATGACATTCAAGTTAAGTTTTGAAAAAGAAATGTAAGCAAAGTCCGATGGATTCGTCCCAAAATAATGCAAAATCATTGAAAATCTGACTTTATCCGACAATTACGTAAATATCCGATGAAGGTTGGATAATCCGACTCTGTACAAACACTGCAATATTTAATCAGAGCAGACAACTATTCTCGATGTCGGAAATCCAGCCACTTTTTTCGCTCACAACGCTCGAAGGGTAAAACAAATGTCACTCACTCACTGTCATAGAGACAACACTAAAACTACCCTAACTATCACAGTAATTTGTGCTTTTTTGTGCTTTGAAAGCAAATTTCTCTTGTTTCTATTAAATAATTCAGCTTTTTCTCTACAATTTCACATTTAGCTTTTTTTTATATCAGCCAATTGGAAGTTCTTGAATTTATTTGCGAAAATAGTTTTTGAGGCCGTGATCCGGTACGGCTACCACTGGCACTGAGACTCAGAATATCCCAACTTTCACTATTATCTCTGTTTTTAATCCTTTCAGAGAAAATTGCTCTTAGGTTAAATTAAATACTTCAGATCTTCCTCTTCAATCGTGCATTAAGATATTTTTAATCGACCCAATAAAAGCTTTAAAATTTATAAAATAAATGCTCCGCATAGATATAGCATTGCTGCAGCACAAATTACTGCGTTGTTTTACCCTTCGCGAGTAGTTGCCAGGGATGTAACGTCATGCCGACATAGAGAATGGGTGACTAACCTAGTAGAAAGGACACGGAGACACCCAGGAAATTGGATGTGTTTATGATGGCGGTGGCAGTGGTTCGCTGGGAGGCCGGGAACCAAATGGAGGAGAAGAGGGCCGACCCTGAGAAGGTGACGGTACCAGCGACACCGTTCAGCAGTGCAGACACGATGGACATCCTGCAACAACCAGCGGAAATCCACATTAAAACATGGCGTTCGCTGTGGCGGAGTGGTTAGAGTGTCTGACTTTTTTCTAGGTCAGACTCCTAATCTGAGGGTCGGCGGTTCGATTCCCCGTGCCCCCAGCTCTGCCAATTTGGATTTCCACCGCTGTGTATAACTTACAGCGTCATTAAAGGCCGGTTGCTCTCATACCATGTCTATGTGGTGTGGGGGTTAAAAATCCCCTGGGTCGGTAAAAGTGTAGGCTCGGGCTTTCTATCGACAAACTGGTGAAAACAAGTCTATTCAGACTTATCCATAATAGGCAGTATCAATCTTCAAGAAAATCTCAGAATCGACTCTGAGTCGCACCCTGAACGCAGCCCAAGTATTCCATTGCCAACTGACAATGCGTATGTGCAGGAAATCTACAATGTAAACAATATCAACGTGTGTATAACCGGGTTAAACAACTTGGTCCAGCAGAAGAATCTGATCTAGTGGCCAGATAACTGTGGGATATGTTACCATGTATTACTATTAGCCTAGTCCATAGATACGGGCCTGTTTGATAGTTTGACCCTGTGTATCTGGTACATATACCTATCTGTTTACTCCCGTATATAAACTGATTGTCCCATTTGAAGGGAAATTTATATTCCAGGTCTTCAAAAGTCGGCTAATAGGCCTATATGTCACATGCGACATATGCTTAAATACTGACTTCCGGTGTAGAAGGTTGGTCGTAATGCACAAATAAAGTGCTGTTTCTTCCCCCCCCCCCATGCCTCCTCTTCCTTCTTCGTCGCGTATCAAAATTCGGCCAAGTCAAAACCAATGACTTACAAAGTTGATACTTCAATTAGTTGACACTATCCAACCTTTTGCTTGGCATTAATAGGATAGGGCAAGGAGCCATGGAGAAGTGTGTTCGATATCAGGATAATGTGACTGAGTGGGATGTTGGATCATAGTTTTGGCGGCCTGATCTCCCAGTGGGGCATTATTCTATACTTATGTGTTTTTGTTAGGGTTTATATCGTAGTATCATCTAAGGTCATATCGGGATGAGTACCGACTTCAGACAATGCACACTCACGGCGACTTTATAGTGCTGCCCCACTGGGGCTGTGGAAGACTAGGCCCCAGGCAGCATGACCATCCCACTCAATCACATTATCTTGTCCGTTAGTTAGTGCCCGCGAGCACCGCCCAGCGCGCAGGCTTGGTGGTTGTGGGTTCGAATCCATACCAAGGAATATATATATATATATATATATATATATATATATATATATATATATATATATATATATATAAAATATAATAAGGAATAATAATATTTGAATAAATGCTTTATACTCCACGTTAATGCCGAGCGCAAGGCTAGGTATCAATTGTGTAAGCCATTGCTTTGAACTCAGCCGGGTTTTGAACCCCCTGACCTTCCACACGAGAAGTCAGACAGCGAGCGATTTTAGCGATTCGTCCACTGCGTCCAATCGGGGCAGCACTATAAAGTCGTCATGGGTGCGCACAGTCACATTCCTTCAGATATGAACTTAGATGTTGCTATGATGTAAATCCCCCAACAGACAAACGGCTACTATTGTAGTAGGGCTATTCATATTCATACTATTACTTGTATGTTATTCACATATATGTAGGCCTCCCTACGAAGGACCAATTTCTGAAACTACCATAATGCTGAGTCTGAAATAAACTATTGAATTGAATTGAGCCAGATGGGATGGCCAAATGAGTTAGAGCGTCCGTCTCCCGTGTTGGTAGATCGTGGGTTCGAACCCTGGTCGAGTCAAACCAATGACTTAAAAATTCATACTTGTCATTTCCTAGCCAGGCGCTCGGCATTATTAGGATAGGGAAAGGAGCAGCGGAATGAGGAAGACCAATCGTCCGCGTTTGAAATTTCCCCTGTTTAAACAACTAATGTGCCACAAAAAATGGTACACTGACCAGAATATGATGACTTCGTGAGCGGTGATACACCGCACTATGGCTCCGACTGTCATCATGGCGGCCATGCCTAGAGCAGCTGCCCGCAGCCCTGCAGGAACACAAAACAATACAGACGGTCAGAAGTCTCCAAGCGCGACAGTACTCGATTTATATCCTCTGTTGCCCCCATATTGCCACATAGCTTTATTATGGCTATGGACTATCCGCCTCTGTGTGAGCACTGCCGGTGTATACTTCCAGTGCGTCACATCTTGGTTAGATGTCCTCACCTACAGCCGGTTAGAAATGATGTGTTTGGAAATGAGGGTGTGATGGAGTCCATCTGCAACTCATTATTACATTTTTTTAGGGAAACTGGTTCTTACCAAATATTCATTTTCCATTTTTAACTTGAAAAGTTATTTACTGTAAATTTTATTTATCATATACCACATGTGATTTTACCACAGTTGTATGCTCTTTTGGCATACATTTCTGTACTCTATTTACCTGTTTGAAATGTAATTTTTAGTCAGATATATTTCTATCATAGTACGATTAAAGCATTACATTTTTAAAACCAAAACACTCGCTAGATTTTAGTCTACATATCTAAACTTATATACTGGTGCAATTATTAAGCATTTGTTGCTGCATAGAAGGGCATGCTGAATCAATTAAATAGAACCTGGCGTTCTCTGTGGCGGAGTGGTTAGAGTGTCTGACTTTTTCTAGGTCAGACTCCTAATCTGAGGGTCGGTGGTTCGATTCCCCGTGCCCCCAGCTCTGCCAATTTGGATTTCCACCGCTATGTATAACTTACAGCGTCATCAAAGGCCGGTTGCTCTCATACCATGTCTATGTGGTGTGGGAGGTTAAAAATCCATTGGGTCGGTAAAAGTGTAGGCTCGGGCTTTCTATCGACCAGCAGTGGAATGAGGAAAACCAGTTGTCTATGAGTGAAATTTCCCCTGCTTAAACAACTAATGGACCAAAAAAACACCAAAAAAACCTGTTTCTGCTGAAGCCTACAATATCAGTTTTGACATGCTTGCCAAAATTGTCTCTGCATGTCTGCACTTCATATATCTACAAAATTAGCCATTTAAAATAAAAGTTACTTCAAACAAAAGTAAGGTAGATTATAATAATCACTCTACTATATTTATCTCAAAAAGAGAGAAACTCAAAACCATCAGCCTATGCGACTTTAGCTGCTTTGAGCGTCTGCTTCCTGCGAGATAGGTTGTGGGTTCGAACCCCGACTAAGTCAAACCAACACAAGATTCACGCTGAACATGTTAGTAACATGCTCAGCGTGAATCAAAATTTGAATAAAATATATTATTGTTGCTCAATATATTGTTTGTGATGAATTTATTTACCGTGCTCATAACGAATAGGTGTGTTTGCAATTGTTGTCACCGCTTATATGGCGAGAACATAAATTGGCAGGAAAATTGAGCAAATCATTTGTTCAACGGGTTAGACAAGTGACCTACCTACATATTATGATGAAATGGTTTCTCCGCAGTCGACAATCTTGAATAGGACCTACGTCATTAAAGCTGCACAATCTAATAGAATCATATAAACCTTTCTCAACCAAAACACTTCCCTAAATTTGATCCTACATATTCAACTTACATACAGAGGCACTTATTAAACATGTTGCTTCACCTAAGGAATATAAGATTAATTTAATAGAACATGTCATTGCCGAAATCAATAACTATCAGGGAAGAAAGTGGTCTCCGGGAAAAAAAGCGGAAATGCTGATATTCTCCCATAGGCTTAGCATTGTCAGGGAATCCCTGAAAATTCCCGGAAGTCGGGTTTCATACATATTGGCATACGCTGATAGTGCTGCGCCGTTTGAAGCATGTATTAGTAGTATACGCTGCTAGTGCTGCGGCGTTTGCACCACATATCGATATACGCTGACACTGCTGCGGCGTTTGAAGACGTCCTGGCAACATCTAAGGTCATATCAGGAAGGGCGCAACGTATTAGTATACACTTAGAGCTACATGAAAAATCCTGGAAATCCGCGAAATCGCGGAGATCTTTCATCCCTGAACTATATTTTAAACGGACCCAGTATAGGCTGCTGAGACACGAACCATACCCTGACAAATGCTCTCCAAGCATACCGTTGCAGGTTTTCAGTTTATGCAACTGTATACGTGGGGGGAGAGTGCTGAAATCGGTTGCTCCTGTTGCGTTGTACTAGTTAGTCCAGCAGCACTGACAAGGCTTTTAGACAATCATATAGAGAGAAATGTTAGAATTTACTATCTAAAGTCCTAAATATAAAGTTCAAATGTTTATTTCTCATGACCAGTTACTTTTGGTGTGAATAATTGATTAAATAATGTAGATTAATAGACTTTAAAATTTGAATTGAGATATTTCTGTGGCTGCCATCTTGGTGGTTGCCATGATTCCCCTGTGTGTGGGGAACCCCTCTAGGTCAGGTGATGAAGGAATCCCACCTATGATGTCATTCATACATCACAGACCTCAACACTCTCCTCCCACATGTTCAGTTGCATGAACTGAAAAAACTAAGCAAAGGTATGTTTGGAGAGCTTTCGATGCTGGATTCGTTTGTTTCTGGGTTAGGTATACCAGGCGACTTTAAAGCGGCCAGCTATCCGCCGCGTGGAAAACAAACGAACTCGGAAATAGTTCAGATGTGTGCCACAGGGGTGGTGCATGCTTAGTACTGAACCTTTCCACTTGGTGGTGTACAGGAGAGTGACCTAGATGAGGGTAAAGCGAGTTCAGCATCTCGGGCGCGCGTGGTTGATGGGAAGTCATCGGGATAAACAAACCCACGTGCATCATTATTGCATGACTACGTGCAGTGCAAAACGTTAGTTTCATTCAAAATTAATAAAAATCCAGAACCCTAACCTTATCAATTTAATTTAATCATTTTGGTAAACATGTTTTCTATATGTGTACCAAGCGATGTGTTTCTAGGTGGTGTGGTTTTAGAGATATTTCACTTTTTCTGTAAGAAGATTGCTCACGGCCATTGGCATTGAGTTTGCTGGAACGCGCAGTGCGAAACGTTAGTTTTATTCAAAATTAATAGAAATCCAGAACCCTAACCGTGAGGAAATATATTTGTGTAATGTGAAATATATGTTAGTACAATTACATTGCATAATTCAATGAGAAACAGATATAGATGAAAAAGTTTTTTTGTTGTTGAATATAAAAAAAGTCCTGCTGTGGAGGGGGTTTGAACCCACACAACCAAACAACTTCTAATCACATGTCCTACACTCTAACCACTAGGCCACAGAGACCACACATAATTACTACCCTCAGTTCAGGCTATTTGTGTAGAGGACATCACATATAAAACGTGTGTGTGTATGTATTTGTTTTGTTTGTTGTTGTTTTACATGCTAGCACCATCTAAGGTCATATCAGGACAGGTACCGACTTGTGACAGTGCGCACTAATGGCAACTTTATCGTGCCCCACTGGAATACCAGGCCACCAGCACCATGACCTGATATCCCACTCAGTCACATTGTCCTGACACTGAGCCAACCAGTCCTTGTCCTATCCTAATAATGCCAAGCGCCAGACTAGGAAGCAACAAGTATCAATTTTAAAGTCATTGGTTTGACTCGACCAGGATTCAAACTCACAACCCCACGATCTAACAACACGGGAGACGGATGCTCTAACTCGAATCCTGGTCGAGTCAAACCAATGACTTTAAAATTGATACTTGTTGCTTCCTAGTCTGGCGCTCGGCATTATTAGGATAGGACAAGGACTGGTTGGCTCAGTGTCATGATAAAGTGACTGAGTGGGATATCAGGTCATGGTACTGGTGGCATGGTATTCCAGTGGGGCAGCACTATAGAGTTGCCATGCACGCGCACTGTCACAAGTCGGTACCTGTCCTGATATGACCTTAGATGTTGCTAGGATGTAAAACAACACAAAAAAAACGTACGTACGTATGTACGCACATACATATGTACGTACATACGTACGTACATACATACATATGTACGTACATACATACATGCATACATACACATGTACATACATACATACATATGTACATACATACATATGTGCATATGTACATACATATGTACGTACATACATACGTATGTATGTATGTACATACGTATGTATGTACATACATACGTATGTCTGTATACATACATGCGTACATACATGTAAATATATGTGTGCGTATGTATGTACGTACGTTCGCACGTACGTGTGTACGTACGTACGTACGTACGTGCGTACGTACGTACATACAAACCTTTTATATGTGATGTCCTATACACAAATACCCTGAAGTGAGACTACTAATTATGTGGGGTCTCTGTGGCCTAGTGCTTAGAGTGTTGAACTTGTAATCTGAAGTTGTTTGGTGGTGTGGGTTCAAACCCCCATCCACAGCAGAACCCTTTTTACATTCATCAACAACAAAAAGTTTTTCATTTTTTGTGTTTCTCATTGAATTATGCATTGTAATTGTACTAACATATATTTTACATTACACAAATATATTTCCTGATTGAACTACTCTAAAGAAAATACCCCAGTTTTACTCTCCCTTATCTCCACTCACCCAGCCATTTTTAAAACAACAGCTGCCAGCAAATGCTTCTGATCCTGTTGCCGGCGAGCACCGCAATTTCAGCCAATCACAGCGCAGCTTTTCCATTGCAAATGGCCGCCGCCTATGGGGGCGGCCATTTTGGACACAACAAACTGCCTTTGCAGTTCAGACTAGCATCGCCCTGGTCCCCTACTCTCCCCACACATACTTGGTTCATTTAAACATAAAAACTAAACAAAGTTGTGCTTGGAGAGCATTTGTCGGAGTACGGGCAGTGTCCCAGCGAGCAATAGCTGGTCCCTTTAAGTATTTTGAACAGCACATCAAAATTAATTTGGGATATTTTCACTTCAAATACCTCCTGAAGCTGCGAACACACTGGACGCGTATCTCGCGCGTGCGTCAAGCGTCGCGCGTGCGTAAAAAATCAAAACGTATGTAATAAAGAGAACCCGAACACACTGGCGCGTGCGTTTGTCGCGCGTGCGTCACGCGTGCGTCACGGATCGCTTTTGGAGCGATTATTTACGCTTGACGCGTGGTGACGCGTGGCTTTTGACCGAATTTGCCCGACTTTGCCCGACTTTGCCTGACTTTGCCTGACTTTGGCTGACTTTGCCTGACTTTGGCTGACTTTGCCTGACTTTGCCCGACTTTGCCTGACTTTGCCCGACTTTGCCCTCTTCCATTCCCTCCCCTTCCATTCCCTCCTCTTTCATTCCCTCCTCTTTCATTCCCCCTCTTTCGTTCCCCCTCTTCCGTTCCCCCTCTTTCGTTCCCCCTCTTTCGTTCCCCCTCTTTCGTTCCCCCTCTTTCGTTCCCCCTCTTTCGTTCCCCCTCTTCCGTTCCCTCTCTTCCGTTCCCCCCCTTCCGTTCCCCCCCTTTCGTTACCCCTCTTTCGTTCCCCCTCTTTCGTTCCCCCTCTTTCGTTCCCCCTCTTTCGTTCCCCCTCTTTCGTTCCCCCTATTTCGTTCCCCCTCTTTCGTTCCCCCTCTTTCGTTCCCCCTCTTTCGTTCCCCCTCTTTCGTTCCCCCTCTTGTGTTCCCCCTCTTGTGTTCCCCCCTCTTGCGTTCCCCTCTTGCATTCCCCCTGTTGTGTTCCTCCCTGTTGCTTTCCCCCCTCTTGCGTTCCCCCTCTTGTGTTCCCCCATCTTCCTTTCCCCCTCTTCCATTCCCCCTCTTCCATTCCCCCCTCTCCCATTCCCCCTCTTCCATTCGCCTCTCTTCCATTCTCCCTCTTCCATTCTCCATCTTTCATTCCCCCTCTTCCATTCCCCCTTCTTCCGTTCCCCCTCTTTCGTTCCCCCTCTTTCGTTCCCCCTCTTTCGTTCCCCCTCTTTCGTTCCCCCTCTTCCGTTCCCCCTCTTTCGTTCCCCCTCTTTCGTTCCCCCTCTTTTGTTCCCCCTCATTCGTTCCCCCTCATTCGTTCCCCCTCTTTCGTTCCCCCTCTTTCGTTCCCCCTCTTTCGTTCCCCCTCTTGTGTTCCCCCTCTTGTGTTCCCCCCTCTTGCGTTCCCCTCTTGCATTCCCCCTGTTGTGTTCCTCCCTGTTGCTTTCCCCCCTCTTGCGTTCCCCCCTCTTGTGTTCCCCCATCTTCCTTTCCCCCTCTTCCATTCCCCCTCTTCCATTCCCCCCTCTCCCATTCCCCCTCTTCCATTCGCCTCTCTTCCATTCTCCCTCTTCCATTCTCCCTCTTCCATTCTCCATCTTTCATTCCCCCTCTTCCATTCCCCCCTCTTCCGTTCCCCCTCTTTCGTTCCCCCTCTTTCGTTCCCCCTCTTTCGTTCCCCCTCTTTCGTTCCCCCTCTTTCGTTCCCCCTCTTCCGTTCCCCCTCTTTCGTTCCCCCTCTTTCGTTCGGGAACGGAAGAGAGGGAATGGAAGAGAGGGGAATGGAAGAGGGGGAATGGGAGAGGGGGAATGGACGAAGGGGAATGGAAGAGGGGGAACGGAAGATGGAGAATGGGGAATGGAAGAGGAGGGACAGAAAAGGAGGGACGGAAGAGGAGGAATGGAAGAGGGGGAACAAAAGAGGGGGAACGAAAGAGGGGGAATGAAAGAGGGGGACCGAAAGAGGGGGAACGAAAGAGGGGGAACGAAAGAGGGGGAACGGAAGAGGGGGAACGAAAGAGGGGGAACGAAATAGGGGGAACGAAAGAGGGGGAACGAAAGAGGGGGAACGAAAGAGGGGGAACGAAAGAGGGGGAACGAAATAGGGGGAACGAAAGAGAGGGAACGGAAGAGAGGGAACGGAAGAGAGGGGAATGGAAGAGGGGGAATGGGAGAGGGGGAATGGAAGAAGGGGAATGGAAGAGGGGGAACGGAAGATGGAGAATGGGGAATGGAAGAGGAGGGACAGAAAAGGAGGGACGGAAGAGGAGGAACGGAAGAGGGGGAACAAAAGAGGGGGAACGAAAGAGGGGGAACGAGAGAGGGGGAACGAAAGAGGGGGAACGAAAGAGGGGGAACGAAAGAGGGGGAACGAAAGAGGGGGAACGAAAGAGGGGGAACGAAAGAGGGGGACTGAAAGAGAGGGAACGGAAGAGAGGGAATGGAAGAGAGGGGAATGGAAGAGGGGGAATGGGAGAGGGGGAATGGACGAAGGGGAATGGAAGAGGGGGAACGGAAGATGGAGAATGGGGAATGGAAGAGGAGGGACAGAAAAGGAGGGACAGAAAAGGAGGGACGGAAGAGGAGGAATGGAAGAGGGGGAACAAAAGAGGGGGAACGAAAGAGGGGGAATGAAAGAGGGGGACCGAAAGAGGGGGAACGAAAGAGGGGGACCGAAAGAGGGGGAACGAAAGAGGGGGAACGAAAGAGGGGGAACGGAAGAGGGGGAACGAAATAGGGGGAACGAAAGAGGGGGAACGAAAGAGGGGGAACGAAAGAGGGGGAACGAAAGAGGGGGAACGAAATAGGGGGAACGAAAGAGAGGGAACGGAAGAGAGGGAACGGAAGAGAGGGGAATGGAAGAGGGGGAATGGGAGAGGGGGAATGGAAGAAGGGGAATGGAAGAAGGGGAACGGAAGATGGAGAATGGGGAATGGAAGAGGAGGGACAGAAAAGGAGGGACGGAAGAGGAGGAACGGAAGAGGGGGAACAAAAGAGGGGGAACGAAAGAGGGGGAACGAGAGAGGGGGAACGAAAGAGGGGGAACGAAAGAGGGGGAACGAAAGAGGGGGAACGAAAGAGGGGGAACGAAAGAGGGGGAACGAAAGAGGGGGACCAAAAGAGGGGGAATGAAAGAGAGGGAACGGAAGAGAGGGAATGGAAGAGAGGGGAATGGAAGAGGGGGAATGGGAGAGGGG
The DNA here is from genome assembly GCA_030323885.1 of Branchipolynoe longqiensis. Taxonomy (NCBI): domain Eukaryota; kingdom Metazoa; phylum Annelida; class Polychaeta; order Phyllodocida; family Polynoidae; genus Branchipolynoe; species Branchipolynoe longqiensis. Next base: position 71,818,751 of record CM059199.1, on the reverse strand, counting down.
GAATGGACGAAGGGGAATGGAAGAGGGGGAACGGAAGATGGAGAATGGGGAATGGAAGAGGAGGGACAGAAAAGGAGGGACGGAAGAGGAGGAATGGAAGAGGGGGAACAAAAGAGGGGGAACGAAAGAGGGGGAATGAAAGAGGGGGACCGAAAGAGGGGGAACGAAAGAGGCGGAACGAAAGAGGGGGAACGGAAGAGGGGGAACGAAAGAGGGGGAACGAAATAGGGGGAACGAAAGAGAGGGAACGGAAGAGAGGGAACGGAAGAGAGGGAATGGGAGAGGGGGAATGGAAGAAGGGGAATGGAAGAGGGGGAACGGAAGATGGAGAATGGGGAATGGAAGAGGAGGGACAGAAAAGGAGGGACGGAAGAGGAGGAACGGAAGAGGGGGAACAAAAGAGGGGGAACGAAAGAGGGGGAACGAGAGAGGGGGAACTAAAGAGGGGGAACGAAAGAGGGGGAACGAAAGAGGGGGAACGAAAGAGGGGGAACGAAAGAGGTGGGAACGCAAGACGGGAACACAAGAGGAGGGAATGGAAAGGGAGGGAATGGAAGAGAGGGAATGGAAGAGAGGGGAATGGAAGAGGGGGATGGGAGAGGGGGGAATGGAAGAGGAGGAATGGAAGAAGGGGAATTGAAGAGGGGGAATGGGGGAATGGAAGAGGGGGGAATGGGGGGGGGGGATGGAAGAGGGGGGAATGGGGGGATGGAAGAGGGCGGAATGGGGGTTTTATATGGGACGTGTGTACCGGCCTTTAGACGCGTGGCAGACGCGTCCAGTGTGTTCGCTAGCTAGCATATTAATATGAAAGCTGTTTCAAACTAAAATAGTCGATTGAAACGACCAATCAAATATACTGACCTAAAATAATAAATACCGTTGATTATGCAACTTTGGTCGTAATGATTTGCATTAAATGTACCTGTTTACTGTTTTTCCCCCTCAATAAACACTTTCTCACCTCCAGCTGCCTGTCTCTCCACCCGTTTGTGCGAACCATTCGCAGATTGTCAATCTTGGAAGAGCTCAGCAGTGCCCCCTTTCAAACAAATAAACTGGACTGCTTTCACAATAATATAACAATTTGGGCAAACAAACAAGACAATGAAGGACGCACCCACAACGTCCATGACGTAAGACGCCCCGAAGACGGACAAGGCATACGTCAGGTTGCCAAGGGTTACGAAAAGTCCGATCTCGGCGTCCGTCCAGCCAAACACCAAGCTGGCCGAGTCGGACACGGGGCCCCATGTGTTCCACAGGATGTTCTGCGTAACATTCAGCAGGCAGAATATGCCAAGCACATACCTGCAGGAAAACAAATTAAATGCAAATTAACCTAACGATGAAATGTATACATGCTAAGGCCCTGTCACACCTGACCCGATTGTGGGAAATGGACAGAAACCGAACAAAGTCCGTTTTGTGTCCGTACAAGTTTTGAACATGCACAAAACTAGGAACGGATGCCACCGGACTGACATCTACAGTTCTTGTCCGGTTTGAGTCCGTTTAGTCCGCTTACTGTCCGTTGGCTATCCGTTCATGTCCGTTTTATGTCTGGTTCATATCCGTTCGTCCAGCGGCCTTTGACCCGATATCGCAACATTTTGACACATTTTAATACATTTTGATACTTATGACGCCCGGACTAGACAATTCTGTCCGTTGCTCAATCTGGCGAGGTGTGACAGTCGCTTTACTGTTGTTGTTTTATGTCCTAGCAACATTTAAAGCTGCATAGTCCGATGAAGCATCAAATTATCAAAACCAAATTAATTAGCTAAATTTGATTCTACATAACTAACTTAGATACTGGTACTTATTAAGCATTTGTTGCCACATAGTAGGGAATACTGAGCCAATTTAATGGAACCTGTTGCTGCAGAAGCCTATGGTCTCAGAGTTTCGGCATGCTTGCCAAAACTAATTTGATTTAAGATCAAAGTTACTTCAAGCTAAAGTAAGATACGTTGTGATGATCAATTTGATATATTTATCTCAGAAAAATTACAGAAACTCAAAACTATCGGACTATGCAACTTTAAGGTCATATCAGGACAGGTACCGACTTGAGATACGTTGCCAGTGTGCATGACCAACCCTTCAAAAAGTTGCCGACTATAATTTTCTTCTGTTGAAAATATTTCAACTTTAGAAATAAATCATGATCAAGGGATTCGTGGTAAAATAAATTTATATAAATTCTTTTCTTAATTTAAAAAAGTCCATACTTTCCTCCCATACTTTTTTGCTTGCTTACACTTTAAAGAAATTATTATTAGGTTTAACTGTACACACTTTCTTTCCCCGGTCTGACATGTGCCACGGCAGAATTCGTGGGGGCGTGTTGTGGGCGCGTGTAGATCTAATCAAAAGTATATATCGCGAATGTAATCGTATTGTGCGGTAACCAGCAACGAACCTGCGGCTTCGATAAGCTGATACAGACTCCCGTCCTGCAGTTGTAGATAAGTATATATCCACAACTCACAAAGTATATTACCCCTGTTGATAGCCTCTGTTGTTTATCTAGATTCTATCACCAAATGAAATAAACCGAAGCGCATAATCCAGACGACCAAATACAGAGGTGAACTTGAAGTTGAAGTAATTTATTTAAACTAAAAGTATTCCTCCATCTTTAAATTGGTTAATCAATCTAAATAAACAACGCCCACAGTGAGTCTCGATACATGATCGAAGTTATACTTCTTCATATTCCGCTGGGAACGGGATTGGTTTGTCGTTGGAGTTTTACGTCCTGGCAACATATCAGGTCATATCGATTAGGACGGGTATGACTCAGGACCACTCTTGGCAACTTTATAGTGCTACCCCACTGGGAGACCAGGCCACCAGCACCATGACCTGATATCCCACTCAGTCATATTATCTTGACATTGAGCCAGCCAGTCATTGCCCTATCCTAATAATGTTGAGCCCTAGCTAGGAAGCGACAAGTATAAATTTTTAAGTCATTGGTTTGACTCGACCAGGGTTCGAACACATGGGTTCAAATCCCACGATCTACCAAAACGGAGGACGGACGTTCAACTCATTCAGCCATCCCGTCTGGTCGTGGGAACGGAAAGGTTACTTTCAAAGTGGCATATATTATATAGTATTGTTTTGATGCAAACTAGAATGGACAGATGTCCGGCTTAGCCTAGGCTGGATATTGTGGTTTTTGAGCACTTTGCCCTCCCATCTGGCACCACTTCAAACAGGATGTTAATTTGTACTCCCCTTTTCTTAAAAAGAAAAAAGAAAAGGATTCTGTTGAATTTATCAAATAGGCCTCTATAGGCCAAAAAAAGCATCACGTTAGAAATTTGTTATTCAATAAAATAACTAAAGTGATCATCTGTTTGCATTTGTTGTCTTTGCAATATCATAAATGCCAAATGGGGGGAAACCATGAGGTAGAGAGAGAGAGAGAGAGAGAGAGAGAGAGAGAGAGAGAGAGAGAGAGAGAGAGAGAGAGAGAGAGAGAGGGGATCCCGGGCCTGTGACTGGCCTGACCTAGTCCTAGGTTAATTATGTCTATGTGCCTAGTCCTAGGTTAATTATGTCTATGTTACATATAGTCTATGGCTACGTATACACATTACAATGACAATCGTTACATGTTGCCAGGACATAACACTTCAAGAGCCAACCTACCAACAATGACAATGATTGAATGAAAGTTTTCTTTTTTTGATAGTTTGGAAATAGCCAATGGGAATGTTATAATATTAGTTTGTCGCTGGCTTCCAAACTATATGGCAATTAGATCAAAGATTCACCCCGTACACAACGCGCGAAGGGTAAAACAAATGTCACTGTCATAGAGACAACACTAAAACTACCCTAACTATCACAGTAATTTGTGCATTTTGGTGCCTTGAGAGCAAATTTATCTTATTTCTATTAAATATTTCAGATCTTTCTCTACAATTTCACATTTAGCTTCTTTTTTTTTATCAACCAATTGGAAGTTCTTGAATTTATTGTGCGAAAATAGTTTTTGAGGTTGTGATCCGGTACGGCTACCAGTGTACCACTGGCACCGACACTCAGAATATCCCAACTTTCAATATTAATTCTGTTTTTAATCCTTTCAGAGAAAATTGCTCTTAGTACTTAGGTTAAATTAAATACTTCAGATCTTCCTCTTCAATTGTGCATTAAGATATTTGTAATCGACCCAATGAAAGCTTTAAAATTTATTTTGCAAAAATAAATGCTCCGCATAGACACAGCATTGCTGCAGCACAAATTACTGCATTGTTTTACCCTTCGCCAGTAGTTGCCAGGGCTGTGACGTCACGCCGACATAGAGAATATCTGAGAGAAGAGAAGGGCGTACCATCTCCGAGCGTAAACCTTCTTGGCCAGCTGGGGGCCGGAGTTGTTGTCGGCGCTTTGCTCAGGGTGGGGCGGGTCGGCGAGGCTGTCTTCAGGCTGGTCATCAGCGTCGAGTAATGGCGCCCGATCAGCCGCCTGTCTGACAGAAACATCCACCGCCATCCCACAGTCTGCTCCTTCCTCGGCCTTAGCTCAGCCTTTCCGTGAGAGGATCCGTGGTGGCACGGTAATTATCCTCACAGCCTTAAAATCGTTAGGTGACCGTCCCAGTGTGCAAATGTCGCGTCTGCCATTTTGTACCCGTGTTGATCACGTGATCCGAGGAGGCGGGGCTGGGGTGGTGTCACGTGCATTGATGGGCGTAGAATTCGCGCTTTCTTTGTCAAGCTCTAAGTGTTAAGCCCCAGTCACACATACCCGGATCAGGGGCCGGACGAGCCCCGGACCGTCATCCGGGGTGATCCGTGGGTGATCCGTGGGTGATCCGTGCTGACCCCCCTTGATCCGGCCTGATCCGTGGCTCGTCCGGGCTCAGCCATGGATGTTTTTAAATGTTTAAAACATCCGGGGCGGTCCGGGGGATTTTGCGATCCGGGCTCAATCCGGCCTGATCCGGGGGTGATCCGGGTATTTCAGGGGTGGTGCGGGTATTTCGGGGGTGGTCCGGGGTGGACCGGGCCTGTCCGGGGGTGGTATGGGGTCATTTTGAGCCACGGTTTGACCCGGACCATCCCCGGACTATTCAGGACTCCCCCCGGCCTAGCCACGGACCACTGCCGGACTGCCCCCATAGTCCCGGGGTTGTCCGGGCGTGATCCGGGTATTTCGGGGGTGGTCTGGGGTGGACCGGGCCTGTCCGAGGGTGGTCCTGGGTCATTTTGAGCCATGGTTTGACCCGGACCATCCCCGGACTACCCCCGGCCTAGCCACGGACCACTCCCGGACTGACCCCATAGTCCAGGGGTTGTCCGGGGGTGATCCGGGATAGTCCGGGGGTGGTCCGGGATAGTCCGGGGGTGGTCCGGCCTCATCCGGGTTAATCAGGGGCCGGTCCAGCCCAGTCCGGGGCCATTCCGGGGGCAGTCCGGGGGTGGTACGGGGCGGTCCGGCCTTTGGTCCGGAGCTCGTCCAGGGCTCGTCCGCGAAAGTGTGACTGCGAGGCAAAAATTGGCGAAAACAGTGATTTTATCCGTGGCGGTAAGGGACAGTCCGGGCCGTTGGGCCGTGGGTGGTCCGGCTCAAATTTCTGGGGCTCGTCTGGCTATGTGTGACTGGGGCTTTACCAGAGAGGTTGTATATAGATCTATATCTATATACACGCTCTCTGGTGTTACTGAGCACGACGCATATGTATCTGGATCAGTGTGTGTGTGTGTGGGGGGGGGGGGGGGTTGCATATGTGTATGTTGGGGGGGGGGGGGGCAGTGGCAGATTAAAGCCTAGCTCACACCTACCCAGATCAGGGGCTGGATGAGCCCCGGACTGTTAACCGGCATGGTCCGTGGCGATCCTTGGCTGGTCCTTGGTGATCCGGCATCATCCAGGGTCGGCCCCGGATGTTTTAAAACCATGTTTTAGCCCTGGTTTAGCCCGGACTAGCCCTGGTTTAGCCCACATTAGCCCCGACAGAGCCACGGACCACTCCCGGAGTGCCCGGATAAGACCCGGACAGGCCGGATGACCACGGATTAACCACCGATCGCCACGGATAGCCACAGATGACCACGTATTACTCACAGACTACCCCAGGATGAGTGAAGCATTTCAGGCTATCATCCGGGTGTTGTCCGGGGCTCGTCCAGGGGTTGTCCGGGGCTCATCCTGGGTGATCTGGGCTTGTAGTCCGTGGCTCGTCTGGGTAGGTGTGAGAGTGAGACAAAAATAGCGATTTTATCCGGGGGCCTGTCCAGGACAGTCCGGGGGAATGGTCCGGCTAAAAATCCAGGGGTAGTCCGGGTAGGTGTGACTTGGGCTTAACTACTACCTGAGATAAAAATTAAAAGTTTAACAGATTCACCCTAGCCCAGAGTAGGGGCACAAATTGGTCGTAATGCTCGCACAAACTCTGAAAGCTCCCCCGGAGCTCCTTAGCATTAGGTTTATTTTCCCGCTTCCTTGTACTTACTCTGTTTATTTCCTCAGTTACCAGCCTTAAGCTTATTTACCTTTATCCTGTACATACTGTCTTGTTTCCTGAGGTGTTTTCAATAAAGCGCCTCTTTTCCCACCCCCGCCTTGCCTTCTTCCTTTTCGCGCATCAGAACTATTCCAAGTTTGTTTGTTTTCCCAACCACCTAACCGATTCACTATGTATTAAATGTGGAGGTAGGCCACCCACACTGAGGTGAAAGAGTCACCCCGCACTTCTGCGGTAGGCACAGGAGGCTATAAGTACAGGGTGAAGCCTTTCATCGGATTCGGACAGAGAAAGCCTGAGACTTGTGTGGGAGAAGGAGGGTTTTATAAAGTACATTCGGAAAATTACAACAGGTTATGATGAGTTCTATTTCTTAATTGGGGATAGTTCAGTCCATTTGGTCAATGTGATATATGTGTAATAGATGTCCAGACACGTGGGTAATATATGCTAATGAGATGCATGATGTTCTAGACAGTGAGTGAGACAAAGGAGTATGTAAAATGAGATGACGTCATGGAAAGTTTAGCCGGCGGTTCAGTGAGCCCTGGATGGGAATAAACCATTCAGTATCCAGAAGTCAAAGTGTTCAGACGTTGTACTTTCACAGTCAATGTCAGCTGATCGGAAAGGGAGTACCTGGGAGCACGAGGAGGTAGACCCGGGAGCCGACCCCCACGCAGTGGTATAATTATAAAGAGGGTGGGTGGATGCGGTAAAACTATACGCTTTGAAATCTGACCCCGAATGCAGGTCGGGAGGGGAGGAGGTGGAGGAGCGCGCATGGGCCGCTTGGTGATGTGATCGTCTCAGGCTTCCTCCGCAGCATCAACCACAATTCGGATTTATGGGCCGATTCAGACAGATGAAGCCTCAGACTGGTGTGGGAGAAGGAGGGTTTTTATTAAGTACATGGGGGAAAATTACAACAGGTTATGATGAGTTCTATTTCTTAATTGGAGATAGTTCAGTCCATTTGGTCAATATCAGATGATGGGAGAGGGAGGACCTGGGAGCCTGAAGAGGTAGGCCAGGGAGCCGACCCAAAGCGCAAAGCCAAGGCTCTCGGGGCGTCCACGGGCACAACCTTGGGCCCGTAGGGGAGCAGGCCTGGGCGGCGCCCCTGCGAAGGCCGTACAAGGTGTACCTGGCGGCCTCCGGGATACCTGCCGCCTCCAGGGCCCTGCACAGCAGGGGGCTGACGTCATTTATGTACCAACAAATTGTACTGAACGGCTGGAAGACCAGTGCTCTGGCGCTGACAAAAGACATTATTCACTGAATAAAATACATTTAGTACCAAAAATATATATATATATATATATATATAGTATAGTTATACAAATCTTACCTGGGTACAGATGATATATAACTGTTGTTTTCCCGTGGTACAAGCCTCGGATAGTCGTGGGCTAGGGAGAGGGAAGGACATCCGGTCCAGCAATCTTTACCTACTTGTTCAGGATAAAAATGATCTTCTACAATATATGGATACTATAAATGTTTTCCTTTTGGCACAAGCAAACCTAATAGTCGTGGCAGGGTGCGGTGGGCGGGCCTACCCCACGACTATCCGAGGCTTGTACCTCGGGAAAACAACAGTTATCCATCATCTGTACCCAGGTAAAATTCATATAACTATACTATTTTACCTCGGTACTTCACCTCTGGCTACTCGTAGCCCCAGGGAGATTCTACATAAATTCATTTTTATCCTCTTAAGGCCCTGTCACATTATGGCATATGGGGTTAGCGTATGCCGGCGTATGCGGTTTTCGACCCATACACCATCATACGCTACGCACGAGGTCCCAGCGGCATCTGAAGCGTATGCCCAGCGTATGCCTAACCTATGCCTAACCTATGGCGGCGTATTCAAAGCATATCCCGACCTATGCGCAGCGTACTGTGATGAGGTTTGACGGTTGTGATTGACAAGTTCAGCGTACGCCCAACCTATGCGTAACCTATGTTGGCGTACGCATAGCGTACATCGAGCGTATGAGCAGCGTATGAGGCATACGTCGAAAAACTTTGAGCATGCTCAAAAAAGATTTGGACGGACGCGCGTATGACGGCGTATGCGAAGCGTATGACGGCGTATGGGTCGAAAATCCATACGCTAACGCCATACGCCATAGTGTGACACCACTTTTACAGAACGTTGGGGGTACGCAAGAGACACCCGGTGGGTGTCAATCCAGCGTATGCCCAACCTATGCCGACGTACCCCATACCTATGCCGGCGTATGCATAGCGTACGCCTAGCATATGATCCATACGCTGCCATACGCTGAAAATTTTGAGCAAGGAAACAGGCTTGTTGGAGGATCGGCGTATGACGACGTATGCGTAGCGTATGGCGGCGTATATGACGTAACGCGCTTACGCCGCCGTACGCTCCCACAAAAAAACCTAATGTGACAGCCCCTTTACTACTTCTTTATAACTATAAACTTTTTCTATTCATCTGTACTAACCAGTGTACCATATATAGTATACCTTATTGTTTAGTACAAACATTCAATACATCATTACAATAAACAATTGTTAATTTGTTCTCACCCATCTTGTTAATTGGTGAGCAGTTGAGTCGCCAGGTCACGAGACTTTTCTAGTCGTTTGTTGTAATGTTTAGCAAACAACCTAGCCGTCTTCCAGCCTGCATGGGCGAGGATTCTCTTCACTGAGATTCCTAATTGTCGTGCCTTTGAGACCATCGCGCCTCTCATTGAATGAGACGCATAGCAGTCAGTATTGACCCCTGCTTCTTTCAACACCAAAATAGTCCATCTCGCGAGTGTGTCCCTCGAAATGGCTTTGTGTGGCTTGATAAAACTTATCAACAGTTGTCTAGAGTTCCTTATTCCTTTTGTCTTGGATATATATTCCTTAATCATAGACACAACACAAATATGTCGATCCTCTGGGAAGCCAGTGAGATGCACTGAAGATAGTGGATCCCCTGTACGGTTTGATTTTAGAAGTGTATCTAAATCAAACATCGCCTCCTTCCTGTCTATCTCCAATCCATCTAGAGATAGCGCCACAATAGTTTGGCCTCTGTGTCCAGTTACTAATAACAGTAAAACTGCTAACTTATAACCTAACTTTTTAACAGATAAATGTCTATTAGAAGGCCAATTCTTAAATAGCTTAAAGACTATTGAAACATCCTAAAATCTATTATATTTTGGCTTTGGTGGGTTTCTTTCATACACCGATCTAATAAACCACGTCACTACTTGATGTTTACCGATTGACAGTCCATCTATCCTCGGTAAAATAATAGAGAGAGCACATCTTGCTGCATTAATTGCACCATATCCTAACCCTTTGTCCTTAAGCGTTCTGAGAAACCTAACAACTTCCGCTAAAGTTGGCTTCATCACTCGAACATCTTTCAATAAACAATGTAAACTCCACTTTTTCAAATAACTTGTGTACAATTTAACCGTTCCTTTCCTCCACGCATGAGCTGTAAGTCTCTGTTGCGTTATTTTATCAAGTCCAAATTGTTCTAAATATTTATTAAAAAAAGGAATGCCACCAATGGGGTTGTTGACACGTCTCCGTGTGTCATTAGTTGTCCTTGATGCTGAAGATTTTGTTTTGTCCTTGGTATTTTCAAGCTGTCTCTCACTTCTATTGCTATTGCTGCCAGCCAAGGCTGTGTGTCCCAATCTGGCACTATCAGAATGGCATGAGCGTGATCCATTCTGATCTTCCGTACCACTCTGCTGATAATGCTAAACGGTGGAAATATATAATAAAACAAATTATCATTCCAGTCCATGGAAAAACCATCAACTCTCCAAGCATCAGGTTCGGGATGCCAAGAGACATACATTTTAAGTTTGTTGTTGTTCCGTGAAGCAAAAAGATCAACTTGTGGCTTTCCCCATTTTTGACAAATATATTGAAAAATATTATCATTCAACGACCATTCTAAATGATTATGAAAATTTCGGCTTTTCTTATCTGCTAATGTATTCTGACTTCCTGGGATATGCGCAACAGTAAACCAAATCTGGTTTTCCTGTGCCAAATTCCAAATGAGTTTGGCCATGTGATTGCACGCTTTTGAGCGTGTACCCCCCATATTTCTAATATAGGCCATAGCCATCGTGTTGTCTGTTAACACCCGTACATGAAACTTAGGAACTCATACCAAACTTCTCAAGCCTAAGTAAATCGCTCTTAATTCCAAAACATTAATGTGATCGGAAGCCTCATGTTCTAGCCAACGTCCTCCCATTGCTTGCCTATCTCTATGAGCTCCCCATCCGTCTAATGACGCATCTGTAGTTACTACTGTATTTGGTTCCCCGATTCTAATAGGATTAGGTGAATTATTCAAATGTGTTAACCACCACAAAATATCTTCAATCCCTTCATGAGAAATAGTCATTTTCCTCTCAAAATTACCTTTCGTACGAGCCAAACCTGAATTCTTATCAATTTCCAGTGATTTAATGTGAGTCTTGCCATATAAAATAGCTGGAGCATAAGCCGTCATTAAACCTACTAAAACAGGTACCAAAACAGCTACTTGTCTAATTTTTGGTTTATTCAAACTAAGCAGTTGTTCTGCTGTCGTTTTAAACTTATCTACCTTTTGTTGTGTAAGTGTTATGGTCATCTTAATCGTGTCAATAAAGAAACCTAAACATTTTAAGTTCTTTGTTGGTTTAAAAATTGATTTTGTTTTATGAATAAAAAATCCCAATGTCATAAACGCTTGACGAAGATCATTTACTGCTTTCTGACACGCTTGTTCAGTGTGGGCAACAATGAATGAATCATCTATGTAAGGAAACATAATATGTCCCCTTCATGCCATCCGTGAAAAAATTGTTTTTAACAATTTTGTAAATAATCTGGGTGCACAAGCTAGTCCATTTGGCATACATGTATACTCATACAAAGTTGGTCATTCCAAATAAAACGTAGCAACTTCCTATCTTGTTTAGCAATAGATATGGTATAATAAGCATTTGTTAAATCAACACTCACCAGCCAAGAGTTTGACGTAACCAAATCCCTTGCTGTCTCTTGCGAAAATATCTTAAAATGTTTATATTGGACCATTTTATTGAACGTAGTTAAGTCCAAAATCAATCTAACCTCACCATTAGGTTTAGGTCTAGAAAAAATATTCGAAATAAATTCTCCTTCTTCATGATTAACTTTTTCTATAATACCTTTATCACAAAAACTTTTCACTGCACATGTTAATTTACGTTTTTCATTTGAGTCAAAACGGTAAGGGAAAGGCACTTTAGTCTGATTTGGGTCATTCATTAATGGAATCCTGACCCGTTGTACAATACTCAAAATTGTTTGATTATCGGTGATGTTTTGCCATTCAGGAAAATAATTGCTAATGTTACCCGCTTTAAAAACGCTTACAGTTGTTTGCGTAGTTGCCTCTACTTGTTCCCTGGACGGGGGAACTGCTTCTGGTGAGGCGGGTTCTGTTTGAACGGCCTGTTGCCGTCGTTCCAGCCGAATGATTGCCTCTGTCCCCTGCCTCGGGATGGTAACCGTAGCTCCCACCTGTTGCAACGTGGCCTCGGTTCCCTGTGCGGCACCCCCGAAAATCCTGTTTTGCTTTCCGAAAGCGGCCTGGGTTATTTTCAACTTTCTTCCCATCCAGATGTTTGCCACACTTGGACCCCATCTCTACCTGTTTAAACAGGTACTGCAGCTGACCCCCAAACATTTTGGTCTTTTCCAGAGGTTTGCCTTTGACAGGTTTTGGGGCAAGGAAAAGCGTGTATTCCTTCCCATCATTATCTACCAAGGTTTTGGGGCAAGGAAAAGCGTGTATTCCTTCCCATCATTATCTACCACTTTCTTTGATCATGCTACCTCTTTTCCAGCATCAGTGCAAACTGCCTTAAATACATTCTCGAATCTCCGGTACGACAAAAAATTACTTGTTGCTGTGAGCAGAGCAATACTGGAATCCATATCCGCACTGAGCGTTTAGAACCGATTCTCCGTCATCATCCTGTTTGCCACCGGAACCATTGCTGCTAGAGCCGCCAATACCCCTTTGTGTACTGTGTGTAGACAGGACTCAAACTTTTTCCCGTTAGAAGTGTCCACGTATGGTCTTCCTCATCAGTGTGCAGGTATTTATTTTCTTTTTCTTTTCAACCTTAATCCTCTTCACCACTTTACTACCGATCTTGGCATAATTGCCAACTCGCTCGGTGTCAGACTCTGAATCCATTGTTGTTGAGTCTGTCGATCTATCGGAAGAAGAAGACCTGCTTCTTTTCTTCTTTTTCTTCTTAGACTTACTCTTCTTTGTCTTTTTGCGTGCAGGGACTTTGGCTCTGGCTCGGTAGTATTCATCTCCATCCGAAGATTCTACCTTGGTCTTACGTTTCCTCTTGCGAGAAGGAACGTTGACTTCGTCTGACTCGTGAGAGGACAGTTCCTCCGACATGTCCTCCCATTCGGATTCGTCCGAAACGACTTGTTTATGCCGCCTTTGTTGCGGCACCTTTTCGTCTAGCCGTTGCTGGACAAGCCGGGTCACCCTATCGTTCGCGGGAGTGAGTTGACCCCATTTCAGGCGTGCCTTCACCTTCACTCAGCACGTGCGATGCCTCGGGGTTACTCCGCTTCGCCGCAAAATACCAACAATTTTGTCAGAACGCGAGGAAATAGGTGCAACACAACATATATATATAGGTACTAAAAACCGTATTTACACCGGCTTTAATACAGGCGTTTGTAAGCTAAAGTTATGTCGTAAGGTTTCCGGCTGGACAAGCCAAACTGAACCAGACAAGGGGTCGGGACCAGTGTACTGTTAGCCCACACTCTCTGTCACGTACACTTCTCCCTCCTGCAGCTACTGCACCAGCAAGTTGGAGAAAATGCTACGAAACTCGGAGGTACGCCTAACTATGGGGAATCCATAAAAGAAACCCAAGATACAATCCAAAGTGAATCCGTAAAAGAAACCCAGGATTTATCTAAGCGATGACTGGCTCTGGCCAGTCACCTCTCCGTTCGGCAACGGGCAGCAAAAAACACGATGGCCGACACCGGTCAGCCCCCTCTCCATTTGGCAACAGGCGACATTTAATAACACAAAACTATCATAAAACTAACTAAAAAGTTTTACTTTCGCATTACTAATGTAGAACATTGCTTCATACATCATAATATGTCGCAAACCAACATACTTACTCGAATTTCAGTCGTTTAGGTAATAAACCGCTGGAGCTTTATCCACAAAGTCCTCCCGTTGTGAGTAAATTATGCTAATTGCTAGACCGGATGTGCTTCCCTCTCCCTGGGCTACGAGTAGCCAGAAGTGAAGTACCGAGGTCAAATATATATATATATAGTGGGTGGCTCAGCAATATTAAATTAACGTATGTTAGAAAGTCAAATCTAGATAAGTGTTTTGGTTTAGAAAAGTTGATGCTTTCATCGGACTATGCAGCTTTAATGATGCATAACTCACATTACATCTTTTTCTTATTTAAACAAACCATTTTTAAACACCCCCTCCCAACAACATTGCAAGTGTTACTGATAAGGAAACAAAGCATATTCAACACAAACACTTTCTCTCAAGTATAACAGCTGAGTAATTTTATTGACTACTTACATACTCAACATCTCTTTTTTTCTTATTCTCTCTGACAGATCCTGTTCTATTTTAATCTCTCTTGTAGACCCAAACATGGGCTAATCTCTGCCATGGTTTCAGGGAAATAACAATAACATGTCCCTGCCTCCCCACAGCAAAGCATCCGCAATACAAGAGCTGTTGTAAGTGCAACATTTTTCTCCCAGCATAACATATCGCAATTTCTAGCCAACACTAGATCTCCACAGAGAAAATGGGTTTTTTCCACTCCATCGATTATGTTCACAAAACTCCACCTTCACCTCTGGATTAGCTTAGTGTGCTCTAATCGTATCAACACGGACACTAACTTTATAGTGTCCGACAGCTACAGTTATTCCACTTCACGAGCAGTTTCCCACTTTTCTAATGACCCACGTTACCCTACTTTCCAAATGATCCAATTTACCCCAATTTACTGATCATGTAATTTCCCCCTTTCCTATTGATATAATTTAGACCACTTTCCTGATGACACAATTTACCCCACTTTCCTAATGACACAATCTACCCCACTTTCCTAATGACACAATTTACCCCACTTTCTTGATATAATCTACCCCACTTTCCTAATGACACAATTTATCCCACTTTCTTGATATAATCTACCCCACTTTCCTATTGACACAATTTACACCCACGTTTCTTCGCTTGTGATGTTTTAATTTATTTTGTTTAAATCCAACTTTTCAAACCACTTGCCCAGCCATCTTAATTTAATTAACACACTTTCCTAGCATTGCACCCCCCTCCCCCCCCCACACACAGACACTTCTTCAGCACGGCTATTAGTATTATACCACTTCCCTAATAATGCTACGCTCTCCCCCCACCTCCCACTTTCCTAACGGCCCGATGGATCCCACAGCACCGCCATATCCCCCCACCCCCAGCCCCCAACACGTCTCATCTATAAAGTCACCACTGTTTGCGAAGATCACATTTTGTGAAATAATTTGGACACAGTTCAATTTTCCCGGTGGAGACCTAGGAGAAGGCAACACTGCTATTAGTGCTAATAAGAGCAGCTAAACATCAACGATATCACTGCCTGCTGTATATGATGTGCCATTGTGCATAGCCTATACACAGTATAAGCTACACCCAGTGGAATACAGTCTGCTAACAGGGTAACACTGTACTTAGTGTGTTTAATGTTTGAGAACTTACAGTTGTAGCAGGAGTGCTAACCGGGAATGAGCCGGGAATGGCAACCAGGGATGATAGTGGTTTCAGGCAAAAGAAAAGCGGAAATCAAGCCGAGATTATTATCCCGACGGCAAATTTCCATTTACACCTATATCAAAAATGCCCCCAGGATGTGAAAAAACCCGGATATCCGCTTAAAAACGGAAAAGTATCATCCCTGGCAACAGAGGGTGTAAAACTAACAGCTTAGTACATACTCCTCACACATCACTCATGAATTGGACATTTGGAAGAGAAACAACCCCCTCCCCGCCCCCACAAAAAAAAGGTTTACACCACACACACACACACAAATCCCAACATATTAATCGGTGGCTTAACTCTAACGCCCAATACCAGATTCGCTAAAGATTTTTTTTGGCAAACGAGGTAAAATTGTGAGAATACTTTTGAGCAAATCTAATAAAGATGAACATTATGCATTCGGTCGGTTTTTTTCATTAAAAAACCCCACAAAAAAATAATTGTTTTGTCACAAAACATATTTCTACATTATGCATTTGATGGTTTCTTTTGAAAACCATTCATTTCTCACAGAAAATACTTCTAAGGCCCCTGAAATGTTACATAAATTAAAATTAAAATGCGATACAAATTATTATTATCATTCAAAAAAGTAAACTATGCGTCTATTAAGGTCTGTCCCATTGCAGTAGATAATTAGACGTAAATTCATTGAGCACAAACGTTTATACTAATTTTCTTCAATGCATTATCTGAAACAAGCATCGATATAAATCAATCATCAGAATAAAAGAAAACGAAGCGAAAATAAACCCAGTCACAATTTTAAATATTATAATATAAACGCTAAACACAGAAATTGCACATATGGAACCTTGTAATGAATCAAGACAAACATTTAAAAAATAATAATAACAGAATAAGGTAAATGAGAAAAAAACGAAAATAAAAATGTAATAGATCAGTATTCTTTTACCGTATAGGGAAATGAGATAGGAAACGGTGCTTAAAAAAGTGGTTATTAATGAATAAAAAAAACACCGGATTTAAACGCCAGTTGGGGAGACAAATAAATAAATAATAATAATATACATAATCAAACGTGCTTAAGCCGGACGGGGGGGGGGGGGGGTAGAGGGGGGCTGGTGGGAGGAGGGAGTTAAGAATTTTCATGTGAAAAAGCACCCCCCCCCTCCCCACCCGAGCTAAACAGTGATTATTCATTGTAGTACATCTCAATAAATCAACATAATACAAACTAGTATCCAGGGGATTTCTCAAAAGGAACATAATGAGAAAACATTGCTAGTAGCAAACCCTACTTTCCACCATCATCTACGTATACTGATATTTTATGGTGTTTTGTTGAGTGCTTAAAAAAAAAAAAAAAATAATAATAATAATAAGAATAAAAGTATTAAAAAAAACAGATTTGAAACTCTTCAGTCCATCATCATCTATGTACTGATATTTTATGGTATTTTGTTGAGTGCTCAAAAACTAATTTAAACTTGTTTTCCTGCTAAACCCACCCAGATTTGAATATGGCTATGGACCCCACACAGGAGATGGCAGAAAGTGACCGGTCCACCTTTAAAAAAAAAAAACCCACATAAACAAAACATCTTATTTAGCATTGGTGATATGAGGAACCGGCTTTACACTGAGGCGAACACTCTTCAAGTTCAAGTTGGATGACTAAAGATTCAACAGCCACACTGTTAGTGTTTCAGTAGTGACTTCTCTTGTTGGTTAATATTCTCAAATCAGGTGCTGATCCACAATTCACCGTTTCACATTGCTAACATTCACAATGCCTTTACACCGTGTCCATAGAAGATGGATCAATGTCACAAGAACTGCTTTCATATTTTTTAAATGTATTCTCTTTTACATTTATTTTGTTATAACGCTCACACTACCGTAGGCCACATTTCTAATAAGTTCTTTGGGGCGCACAGTCCGATGGTTTTGACTTTGTGTAATTTTTGTTCAACTTGTCAAAACTCTGAACTCACAGAATGCAGCAGTAACAGGTTCTATTAAATTGTAACTCAAAACGACAGGATTATGCAACTAAGGTCATAGGTAGTTCTAGTACCAGAATGTACCTGCCTCAGCAAGTGCCTTAAAGATCAGGGATGAAAGTAGTCCACACCAAAATAAAAGCGGAAATCTATGCATTCATTGAGGTTGTCTGTAAACCAACAGCGAATTTCCCCGAAAATGCGGATATTCTCCCATAGGCTTAGCACTATCAGGGCATCGCAGGATTTCACACATGGTGCTGCAGCATTTGAACAACATATTAGCATACGCTGACAGTGATGTGGCATTTAAACAACTTAGTGTCTACCCATACGTGACCGTACGGGTAGAGTTGAAGTCTAGGCGTACGTGCGTGCACTGCGCGCGCATCTGTAGGGTTAGGGTTAGGGCTATTTCCACCAAATTAAAATCTTAATTTATTATATATATTTAAGCAATGTGCATGTACGCCTAGACTTCGATTCTACCAGTACGGTCACGTACGCTTAGCAACTGCTAAAGATACGTGAGAAACGACCGCGCATGCGCACGTACGCCTAGACTTCAACTCTACACGTACGGTCACGTACGGGTAGCCACTGCCTTTAAACAACGCATTAGCATATGCTGATAGTGCTGCGGGATTGCAGTACAATTAAAATCATGGAAATTCGCGAAATTGCGGAGATCTTTCATCCCTGAAAGACACTTCTGTCTGTCAGTGTCAGTTTTGAAACAAGGCCCGCTGATTCCGGAGGACATGCTGTAGTGTGACTTGCTAGTCACCACCTCCCATCTGGTCCCGAGGACATGATTCCAGCATTCAGGGAAAGTTAGGTAGTACCAAATGGAATTCAAAATATCACAGTGGAAGGGTGCTTCACCTTCAACTTTAAAATTGCATAGTCCGATGGTGATAAACAAAAATAAAATAATGTCATTTTCTGAGGTTTATCGTCATAATCTACCTAACTTTAGTTTAAATTAATTGTTAATTTAAAATAAATAACTTGCGAGATATTTAAAGTGTAAACATGCCAAATTAATTTTGGCGTGCATGTAAAAACTCTTGACTCCATAGACTTCAGCAGGAACAGGTTCTATTAAATTTACTCTGTATGCCCGTCTATGTAGCAAACAAATATTTAATAAATGCACCAGTATCGAATTGGATGTGTAGGTTCAAATCTAGATAAGTGTTTTGCTTACGAAAATTTGATTCCTTTATCGGACTATGCATCTTTAAATAACCCCACACAACCGAGCTCATCACGTGTTGTTGTTGTTGTTGTTCTTCTTCTTCTTTTTCTTTACAATGCCAGTTCTTCTTCTTCTTCTGTGTTCTCTGTGGCGGAGTGGTTAGAGTGTCTGACTTTTTTCTAGGTCCGACTCCTAATCTGAAGGTCGGTGGTTCGATTCCCCATGCCCCCACCCACCTCTGCCAATTTGGATTTCCACCGCTGTGGATAACTTAGAGCGTCATCAAAGGCCAGTTGCTCTCATACCATGTCTATGTGGTGTGGGAGGTTAAAAATCCCTTGGGTCGGTAAAAGTGTAGGCTCGGGCTTTCTATCGACAAACTGTCTAATGGTGAAAACAAGTCTATTCAGGCTTATCCATAATAGGCAGTATAAATCTTCAAGAAAAAAACAAAACAATGCCAGTGTACACACGTAGATTTCTGCATCCCTTGAGCAATACCTTAACAATGCAAATCGGCCAGGTAATGTTTTCAACACGCTATTCAGCAATAAAGGACCAATATCACTTTGGAAACACTGCTTCTCGTCTGATCACCAAAGTTAAGCAACATTGAGCCTCGTCACTACTTGGATTGGTGACCAACTGGGGATACAAGGTGCAGTAGACATCCTGATACAGGCTTATAGTTATAGCCTAACGAATCAGTGGTCGATAAGTATAATTCAAAGCAACTAGATCTTCAAGCCATTTGGAAGATCTTCAAGTATATTTTCTCTGATCACTCATTTGCGATATTAATGTCTCATATTATAAATCTCATTGGTGTAACTAAAGATGACACAAGAAATGTAAAACCTAATACCTTTCTCTTTGCTTTAAACCGGCCGTCATTGGTAATTAATCTTCGGATTGTAACTCACTAGCTTTTCAATTTTAATTAATTTCTGTTTTAATTGAGCGAGTATCACACACCAGTCACGTTCCCAATAGCAATACTGTTCCTGGTATCCAGTGTGATATTTAAAGTAAAGAAAAACACACAAAAACCAGCAAAAACACTCGTAAGTAACACTTAGGAAAAGGGACCCGATTGCACTTCGACGAGTGTCCATTCTTAATGAAAGCATCATGTTTGAGGCATTATGTTTGTACCACAATAATCAATGCGGGATATCTTTTCCTCTTAAAGTTGCATAGTCCGATGGTTTTGAGTTTCTGACATAAATATATTAGGTTGATCATTGTAATCGACCATACTTTAGTTTCAAGTAACATTTATTTTAAACGGCTAACCATTGAGATATTTGAAGTGCAACCACACAAAATTAATTTTGGCAAGCACGCCAAAACTCTTGACCCCATAGGCTTCTGTAGTAACAGGTTCTAATAAATTGCCCAAGTACTCCCTTCTATGTGGTGACAAATGTTTAATAAGTGCACCTGTATCTAAGTTAGATATGTAGAATCAAATGCAGATACTTGTTTGGTTTTGAAAATTTGATGTTTTCATCGGACTATGCAGAGTTAAAAAGAAAAGAAAGCCTGTGATGTAGCTAGTGAGATGCAATGGTTCAAGTCTCCAGCAGCAAGTACTAGCGACAAACGCTCACACAGTAGTAGCTGATGCTAGCAGACACACTATGCATAGTGACACATTTTTTAAGCTTTTGTGAATCAATGAATTAGATTTAGAGTCAGACCTGCCAACCATTTCTATTTCCGCCGTTCCAATGCTTAATCTCGATCATTCTAGGAAAAACTAATTTTCCAGCAAAATTCCGAATATTTAGTTACTACTGTTGGTCTAGTTATATTACATGCGATGGCCTTTGAACATAGAAACTATATCTAAATTTGAATTAATTGAGTAGATCTCGGTCTTAGTTATTCTTCAAATTTGTCATGGAAAGTTTTCTTCGGCCAATAGTATCATATGCATAACAATTGTATTTGTTTGGTGCTGTGTACGCGTGTGTGTCCATGAAGAAATATTTAAATGAAACAAATGCTGATAAAGATATGCGACATGAACTATTACGATTTCCGAACAATCTATTCTTTTTTTCTTCTTAAAATGAAATGTTGGCAGGTCTGTAGATCTATCTCTCCATTAGAAAAAAAAAGCAACAAAAAGCTAACTCATATGCTAAATTCTAGAAATAATTACCCTAAATAACAGCATAATAATCAAATCGAATAAAAACACCAACAAAATCCCCCACAATAATACAAGTCTAATTCTAGATAGGGCCAATGGTCACCTCAGTCTCGCTACGATTGTTAATTGAAACAAAAAGCACAGACGTCATTTGGTGATAGGCTCGAGTCGAGAAAGCAGGTAGCTGATAGCAATAATACACACACACTGCAAACAGATCAACACATATCCAAATATAGACAAGAGGGAAAAACCCGCATAGATCCCATACGCAACGATAGTGTTCATCAATCACTAACACTATATCAAACCGTCCCTGGCGATGGGCGTGTGGTTGGGGTTTCAGGCCATTGGCAGACAAAACTAACTTTTGTTATTTAAAGTTGCATAGTCCGATGGTTTTGAGTTTCTCTCATTTTCTGAAATATATCTATTAGGTTGATGGCCACAGTCTACCTCACTTTAGCTTGAAGCAATCTTCATTTTTTACTGGCCAACTTTGGGAGATATTTGAAGTGCAAACATGCTAAATTAATTTTGGCAAGCATGCCAACACTGACTGACACCACAGGCTTCAGCGGTCGCAGATTCTAATAAATTGGCTCAGCAATTCCTTCTATGTGGCAACAAATGCTTAATAAGTGCAGCAGTATCTAAGTTAGATATGTAGAAACAAATATAGAAAATTGTTTTGATTTTGAAAATTTGATGCTTTTATCGGACTATGCAGCTTAGATTGAAACCAAAAGAAACGCCATGACTACATGCACTTTGGGCGTGTTGTAATACATTGTAATGTATGCAGGGTGCTTTGTTTGTCAGTGAGGAGGAGTATGACCAATGTAAACAATTGTCACTCTCTCAGACCCCCACGTGGATAGGTGTGAATTGTGACTAAGGGACCAGCGTTCACACCAGGGGGCGCGAGAGACGCTGGGGCATTTGCACCACAGCCTAAGGGGGGCGTACAATTACCAGCAAGGGACAACTGTCCAATTGCAAACATCAACAGTAATATCATCGATTTCTACAATTATCTTCTCCTTATCCGAAGAAGCAATGTACACGGCCATGTAAGACCTGGATTTTTTGTTTGTTTGTTTTTGTTACGTTTAGTCTAGACTAGAATGGGAGTTGGATTGAACAACACCGGGCAGATGAGAGAAACCGTGAAAGAGAGAAAATGGAAGCAGGCAACAGACAGTCAATATTCACCATTTCTTTTTTACCATTTCTTTTTTAGTAGTCACTGCTCTAAAATGGGATTCTTGCATTGGAATAAGGGGCTTGGTCAAAATGTGTTTAATTGTTCATGGAAGGTTTTCGAGGAAAGTTTATTTTCTAATAGCGTGCGCCTCACCTATCCACTCACAGAGTTCGTTTTCTGAAGCCGAGTGGAAGTTCGTATATTTTGCTAATATAGAAAAACCTCTCCAAATTGAACGACCATGGGACCAACTTTAGATGGTCCGTTTAGGGAGTGTTTTTTTTCTCCAAATCATTACAATTGTATTGTATGGGCGATCTTTTCGGACCCAAATAAAGCGAACGATATAGAGAAGTGGTCGATCTGTGGAGGTGGTCAGCTACAGAGGTTTTACTGTACAGTAAAACATTTTACTGTACAGTAAAACCTCTCTAAATCGACTGACCATGGGACCGACTTTAAATGGTCCATTTAGGGAGGTGGTTGGATTAGGATTTTAAAAGAATCCTTATAATGGTATTGTATGGGCGATCGTTTGGGACCCAAATAAAGCGATTGACATAGGGGAGTGGTCGATCTGTGGAGGTGGTCGGTTAGAGAGGTTTTACTGTACATGTATTTACAAAGCCCCATATGCAGTAAGTTTAGTATGTAGGTAGTGACCCGTTTCATTACTACGTCTGCACCTACTTTATTTGATAATACCATTCATCAGTAGATGTGGACTACCAGTATATTCAAATGGCAGCACACTAGAGGGATGTGAAACTACATTAGCTTAGAGTAAAACACAATTTAATATCAGCTATTGTGTTTTATCCAATCCCTGTCAGCAACCAGACAACAGGTTGAAACACAGGTTCACAATATTATAATTTGAGCCATTATTTTCACGTGGGATTAAACATATTTTTTTTTTAAACATAAATTGGTTTGCATATTAAATATTTGTTAGTTAAATCAACAATGTGAGTATTTATAACATCCCCAAATAGAATCTAATGATTTTTTTTTAAAGATGAAAAGAAATAATGCCAGCTGGGATAAAATAAGAAAATGTGGGATTATAATGGGGCCACACAGTTCGCGGTTTTCACACCCTTAAAGTTGAATAATGGGTTTCACACCATTAATATCAAATCATTTTTTTCACACCCATCATGTTGAATAATGGGGTTTCGACACAATAATATTGAATCATAAGTCTCCATACCCTTAGGCCAAATACACATTTGTTATTGGTGATCGTCCCCGCCCGTGCCTGAAAAATCACCCGCCCCTAAATCTTTTTTGTTTTAAACTGGTAAAAATGCGCCGGGCTAACAGCAATTCAACTTTTGTATAAATTTGAGTCAATGGCTACCGGAACAGGAGGCGGACCACTCAACTCTTTCAACCATCGCGTCTGGTTACGTATTACGTCTAAGTACAAAATAAAAACCGCTTGCCCGACCCTGATTTTTATTTCAAAAGGATGATCACTAATTCTTTTTGGATTATTTGGCCTTAATATTGAATCATGTTTTTCACACCCTTAACATTGAAGCATGTTTTTCCCACACCGTTAATGATTAATAATGGGCTTTCCACCCTTAATACAAATCATGATCTCCACACCCTTTATGTTGAATAATGATTTATCCACACCTAATGTTAAATAATGGTTTTCACACTATTAACATTGAATAATAGTCTTCACACCCTTAATATTTGAATAATGGTTTTCACACCCTTAATGTTGAATAATGGCTGGCGCAGCTAGCGACACCTTCCCAGGCAGATGCCGACCTTAAATCGGACCAGATTACTGCGACAACATATTTATAACTATATCACACATAGCCCCAAAAGGCCTACAGTAGTTTCATTTAAAGACCTATTAAGCACCTTTTTAAAATTATTTCTCCTTTTTTTTTTTTTTTTTAACAATCAATAATACACATTATTTAAGAGTAAGCACCCAATCATGATTTCTATAGCGCTATATCGATTAGCCATATTCTATTTACAGTTTTCTCCTGGCTTAAAAAACAAAAAACACCATCCCATTCTCTTTTAGTTACTTACAAAAATAATTAATTAAATGTCGGTTTCTTCAATGGATATTTACAGGGCATACACTCGATTTATTTAACTACAGAAAAGAAAAAGTTAAGAGAAAAATAGAGAAAAAAAACTGGCTGATTGTTCCCCCCCCCCCCCATCCCATTATTTCGGTGGATATTATGCTGCTAAAAAAGCAGAGGGCAGACGGGAATGCTTTTGTAAAAAAGTGTCGGCCGGCTTAGTTGCGTAGTTTGTGCGAGTGCACGCGCGACATGCTGGCCGTTCGTGACTGGTTCCTATAAACCTCACTAATCCTATCTCAGTCCGCAAGTCTACAGAAATACTGGAAGAACATACTGGCGTTAGGCGCAACACTGACCTGCAACGCCAGCTAGGAAGACCATTTCCCACCCACCCCCAACCCATCCCCTTTTCAGTGTCCCATCTGCTTTCCTTTTCTTTGAGACTGCGTTAGAGGAGAAAGAGAATATTTCAAAGATACTTCTTTCTATTAAGCTGGAATTGCTTTTTCAATTTTATATCACACAACAAAATTGCTGAAGCGTTATTATTTTGATATTCGACACCCAACATATAACAGATAGATTGAGGGTTGGTTTAAGTTTGTTAAAGTTTATCAAAAAGCGAGCAAAATATAAATAGCACAGACAAAAATGGTGGGCAGGAGGGTAGCGGACCGGAGGGCAGGGCAGGGCAGAACTGTGCTATTATCATGATATTCGCCAGCAAACGTAACAGATTGGGTGTTTTCTTGCGCGAGTTTTGTCAAATATGAATTTCCAAGCCTAGATTTGGACAACAACAAAAACAACACTGAAAAAGCAGACAAAGTCAAAGTGGGAGAAAGAAAATGGACCCTGAAGTTCAAAGAATGTTGACAAATTTCACAAATTTGAGAAAGAAAACATTGTTGGGGGTGGGAGTGGGAGTTGAAAACGCGGTTTAGTGTCCAAAGGTTGATGAGAAGAATTGTCGTTGGTTTATCAGGGAGGAGGATAGAGAGGGGGGGGGGGGGGAGGAGGAGGATGGGGATGGAGAAGGGTAAGGGGAACGGGGGGGGGGAGAAAGGGGAAGAAAGGGGAGGACTCTGGTCAGGGGATATTTTTTAATAGAATTATTATGGTTTAACAAGGTTTTGGAAGAAATGGATTAGAAAAACTCGGTCACAAATAAGTAGCTCGTGGTTTACTAAACCAGATAGGTGTATGGTTATGATTATGAAGCACAACACAATGAGGGATAATCGGGGCAAAATTCAGCAAGGATGGCGACTGAGCCACAAACATAAGGATCAGAGCGAGGGCGGCTTAATTATAGGCAGAGGGCTGCGTTCGTTTCAGCGCGCCGGTTTCTCTCTTCTTGCAGAGTTTGCAGTGGCGCATCCAAAACACACGTCATAGGCAAATGACGACCTCTATCTATACAAAATGTTCAACCTTGTCGACGTTGGCAGATGGAGAAGCTTTCGCCTGAGTCGCAGAATCCGCCTCGTTCCTTTCAACCGGCTCAGACAGGCTTCCGTCTGTCACCTCTGCACTGGTGCCCTCACCCACACCCCCCACACGAGGGCCTATGCTGGCGATGGCTCGAATAGGCATCACTCCCAAAGGGTCCTTTTGGCACTCAGACAAACTCTCGGCTGCAGTAGTGAATGTGATCTGAACCTGATTCTCACTAACAATCTCCAGGTGCCGCCGTTCCTCACTGCCACCTCTCACCTGCTGGGCAAGCAGTGGCGGTGACAGAGGTGGTGGCGATTCACTTGACGAGCTTCGCATGAGCTTCTCGAAGGCCGATAGTTCCTTGTAGACGCGCTGCAGCTCGGAGTCTTCCTCGAAGGAGTACCGACGGGACACACTGATTGGTGCTGTGGCAGAAACAGGGGCGTTGTCGGCCACCGGTGCAAAATGAGTCAAGTCTGCGCATGCCTGCGTAGCCTCCACGTCACCGCGCTTGTGCGGAAGATCGTCCATGTTTATTTCACACGACCAGCACGCATCAAACTCTGCATTGTCTATCACCAATTCTTGTTGAGAACTGTGCTTTCTTTCAGGATCCTCAGAGTTCTTAACATTGGCCATTGCATCATCACCAATTAGCAATTTCAATTGTTGTGGCCCCGATTCTGTCACCAAGCCCTTCAACTCATCACCACCAGAGGCCTTCAAGTTTTCCTCACAATCTGCTGAGTCAATCTGGCAGTCATTTTTGTTTTGGTGCACACTCTCAGGCTTATCGTTTTGCACCTCAATGAACTCTGGCTTAAAGCTCATATAGTTCTGGAGGTAGCTCAGCTTAGCTGGTAGAGTCATACTCTTAATCTTGTCTACCTCGCTGTCATCTTGTCGCGCGAGGAAACTCACAAAGTCGCCTGTCTCAAGCATCAAACTCTCAATTTGGTCATCACCAAGCACAGAAACACTGGCCATGCTGCCTGGTATGCTCTCATTGTCGGATGCCGCATCATCGAGAAGGTCGTCGCGACTGCGGTTCGGCCGGAGGAAGGGGCTTTTGAAATTCTTGGCCTTCTGAAGTGTCTCCATGATCTCCATGTTGGTTCTGGTGCTCTCCACATGGGCCTCTGGGGAGTGTTCCGTCTCCGGTGAGGTCACAGCAGTGGTCTGAACCGATGACGGACCAGATCCCGGTGACAGTACATCGATGCTGGACACTGTCTCAGAGATGGTCTCTGTGTCATCCGCTGCTGCGCCGACAGTCAGGTGCTGCCGTTCCTTATTATCGCCAACTGGAAGTGGCTGTTTAAAGAGAGACGCTGGGGTCGCCGAGGTCGTGACCCCACAAACCGTGGTCGCGATGGGCTCCTCAACTGGAGGTGCTTTTATCACACCAGCCACACTTTGCGCGTGACTGTCCACCTGTACTGGTTTCGCACTTGCTGCTAGTACTGGTTTCGAACTACCGGTTTCGCACTTGACCCTAGTAGACGTATCGCCATTACTGACCACCTGTCCTTTCGCATCCCTGACTAGATTACTTGCAGCGGCAGTAAACACATCATCATAATTCATGGCCCTGTTGGACGCCGCCATTACAGTCCCTACCACCTGATTTCCCTGAGTGGGATCACTATTCTCATCTAACATCTCACTGACACCAGTTTGAGTCTGACTATTTGTGCGATTAACAGTCATGTGACCATGCTTAACAGTCACATGACCGTGCATGGAGCCCGGCCCTTCGCCATCACGCGAGATTGGGTTCGGTTCTTCAGCGCCGACTCCGGCTCCACGCGTCCCCATCTCCTTTCGGAGCCTCGCGTCTCGCCGCTGCTGATGAATCTCATCGCTAATGCTTTCTAGGCTCTTCAACGCATCCGAGTACATCATCTTGGCATCAGCCACCGCCTGTTCCAGCATCCCAACCCGCCGCTTCTGGTCCTGTGTGATTAGAACAGTCATTTTCTACAATTTCACTTAATTTGAAGGGGAAAAAAAAACAAAGAACACATGCATTAGTTTTGTAAGTTAATGGATTCTTAAAATAAAAGTTATAGGGGTGAAAACGTGAGCTACACAACTTGATTAAAATTAAGATTATATTAAATCAAAGCACTTGAGGAAACAGAACCTAACCTGAGTAAACTTTAACCGCAAACAACATTAAATCATTAAAATCAATAAAATATCAGGACATATAATTTTATAACATACTAACAATAATGTACACTCCCCGTCCCTCATCACACACACAAACACACTCTTTTTCTCTCCCACACACTGTCTACCCCCCCCCCCCCCCCCCCCCCACATACAATGATACATACAATGATACATACAATGATACATACAAACATACACAAGACGATTCATGCACCATATCATCAACCTACCTCCATCGTTTGGTTGAATTTTGCCTTTTGTTCAAAGTATGGCCTACAAGTGAAAACAAAGATATCGTTGCGACAGCAGTATTTTGTTTGCTTGTAAGTAAGTACCTGGTCATGGCGACAAAAAAAACCGGCAAAGCTACAGAATGGTTCCTTTACTAAACACAACAAGATCATGCTCGAATACAGGCACGGTACAGGTAAGAATACAGGGTGCATACCCATTTGGACACATCAAATTCCAGGACTTTCCACGACCTTTCAGTGCCAAATTCCAGGATGTTTTAAAGACATTTATTAAATTAATGTGCCCCGAAAGACAGCTGTATATATATATAGTCGATTCACGGGGTAAGATGTGAATTGTGAATAAGCATGAGAAATAACAATGACTATATGTATGAATTTAATATAAAAATCAAGAGGCAGGATAACAAACCCACGAACATCACTGATTGAAGTTTGGACATGTCAGCGAAAATAGGCTTTAAAAAGAATATGGTCATTATTTCCCATTTTCAATGACTTTCAAGGATCTTTAGACAAATTTCAGGACTTTCCAGGCCTGAAATCCTGAATTATCAAATTCCCGAACTTTCCAGGTTTTCAAGGACGCGTACGAACCCTGGAAATAAAAGTCAGGTGGAACAAATGTCACGTTTAGGTCAATCTTCCCTCATCCTAGAGAAAATATTCACTGCCTGCAGGGAGGAACGACAACCACGTCTAAATCAGAGCAAAACTGCTTCGGTAGCAATCAACTGCAAACGAGCAGTGGAAGTCCTGGTTCCAGTGCACAGTGGTTCTCTATGTTGGCGTAGAATTGATGAACTAATTGATGAGAATGCACGAAAATCGAGAAGGCACCCATTGGATTCTTCCCGTTGAAATTAAAATATATATATTAACCCAGATGATTTCATCAATTCTGCACTTCAAAGATAGTTGGTGGTCGTCGGTGAGGAGTAATTTGTAGTTCAAATATGTTGCTGCATTTAAATTCTGGTCGTATATGACGGTTGGTCGTTATTCAGAGTGGTCACATAAGAGTGGGGGGGGGGGGACCATTGTACTGCGCAAACCAATCCTTGCCCTATCCCATTAATGCCGAGCACCTGGCTAGGTAGCGACAAGTATCAACTTTATAAGTCACTGATTTTATTTGACCGGGAATTAAACTCCCGCCCTTCCGCACGGGGAGCTTGCGCTCTACCCATTCGACTACCGCGTCCGGTAGCCACTCAGGAAGGCTCAGCCGAAAGGCCGGCAGCCGTGCTGATAAGAGCACAGATGATGCCAATCAATCAACCAGACAACAAAATGAGAATAATATTTCCAATATTCACCTAGCGATGAAAAAAAGTGTTAACACACTTATCCGTTATGAGCAGGGTAAATAAATTCATTTTTTTTAAAAAGGGTAAAAAAGAAGAAGAATAATCATGGCGAACCTCGACTTTGTGATGTTCCGCTTGAGTTCCTTCTCGAGCTGTTTGACATGCTGTTCGCACTCGTTGAAGATGTGCGCAGTCACCTGATGCGCAATCTCACTCTCCAGCCGCTCTCGCTCTGCATCATTCACCTACAGGGCGGTGGGAAATGTACCTTTTAGACCAGCAGCTACCACAATGCGCCTCTAGCGCATGGACAGGATGCCCTGATCGTGGTGTACAAGTCTGGAGGGCCACAGCGGATGTCACGTTCCACAAAGTCACATTCTGACCACACGCAAGAATGCCTCTTTAAACGCGTCTACAATAATCAGGGGCTTTTTTAGCGATGCTCTATCTTTGTTGTGAATTCGTTTAATTACTAGATGGGTCATTAAACATGTTGGCTGCAGGCTAACATGGGTAATTTGCACACGAGGCGCCGGTTCTATTTTTAGCTTTCTTCCCGGTTCGCATACACCTAGCCCGGCACTTCTTCCCTCGCTGCGCTACACGACACTTCGATCACCCACCCTCCCACCCACGGTTTGAGCGCTGCACGGGGTCTTCTCTTCACCTTCTCGCCATGAACTTTGACAAGTCCGAGTTGCTCAATACATGTACATGCTGAACTGAACTGAACTGCTCAGGGCGTCTGGGTCCTCGTACCTGGCCCTCACCGCCTTACCGCTGCTCTGTCAGCCAAGATTAAATTTTATTAAATTAAAATAAATAACATTAACCGTTCATATTCTGCTTTGTCAATTCATTGTATGTCTGTGTGTACGAGTGTGTGAATTCTTAGAAACTGCACCACATTTTTGGTTTCCACGTTACATAGTTAATGATTTTCCTTTTTTTGGGGGGAGTAATAAGTCAAATAGTTATTGTTGACTCTGTGTATTAAGCATGTTGAGAAACCTGAAGCTGAGAGACATTAAGACCGACTCATGGACGCAACTCTCACAGCAGAGAGCTAAATGAAGAGCGACAGTCAAGTAATGAAAGCAGTCTTTGTCGCATCGCGACCGACAGCATGATGATGATGATGAATACTACATGTATTTAATATATCCCACAAAATGTATATGAAATATGCTTATATGATTTTGTGCTAAAGTGAAAATATGGAAATTTGGATATCGACACCATAAACTACCTAAACGTTTTTTTCAACCTTTTTCTCGTAAGAAATAATTTGTTGGGCTTAACCGTAATCAATCAAATCTTGTTTGAATTTGTTGTGTGTGTTAAAATGATGTTATGAATGTGTGTTAAAATGATGTTATAGATGAATCACCACAAACATACGTACTTGACGGTGGTACCATGTCAGCAGGGACATACATACCTTGATGGTAGCGTGGTTGAGCATCTCTTGCCAGGCAGGATCAAATGGCTGGCCCTTCTTGAAGAAGCCCTGCTCGGCGAGGAAGACCATCTCCTTTGCCGCCATCTGCTGACTACAGGCGCGTTCAAACCGAAGTGCAACATTCTGCGTCTGGATCTGAGCCTGCAATGCCGAGCACCGAAGATATCTACTGCTTATTGAATATTGAGGTCTACTTACTACAGATATCAAATCGAGCTTTAGGAATAGACGCTTTCCGCCACCAATCAGCCCCCTGACAGCAATGGCAGAACTAATGTGGGTAGCAGCTCAATTTACAGCATGCCGGTTGATGTCTTACATCCTAACAACATCTAAGGTCATATCAGGACGGGCACCGACTGGTGACAGTACGCACTCATGGCGACTTTATAGTGCTGCCCCACTGAGAGACCAGACTACTAACACAATGATCTGATAGCCCACTCAGTCACATTATCCTGACACTGAGCTAACCAGTCCTTGCCCTATCCTAATAATGCCGAGCACCAGGCTAGGAAGCGACACATACATTTTGTAAGTCATTGGCTTGACTAGGCCGGGAATCAAATTCCTGACATTCTGCATGGGACCCGTACAACTTACCTCCACCCCTTGACAGTAAAATAGGCTGGGTTTGTTTCCCCACTACCTGTGCGTTACATCTGCTGGTTGCACATTCACCGACACATCTTTTCTGAGTTAGTGGCCGCTGGTCCTTTTGTGTGGACTGAAGCTGGGACCCAGCGTGTTTACATACCAATGGACACCTAATGCACTAGATAAAGTTGGTTGGTTAGTGCTGTTCTACTGGGAAATCAGGCTGCCATCACCATGACCCGATATCCCAACCCCGTCACATTATCCTGACACTGAGCTAACCAGCCCTTGCACTATCCTATTAATGCCGAGTGCCATAGTAGCAAGCGACAAGTATCAATTTTGTAAGTCAGTGGTTTGACTCAACCAGGAATTGAACTCCCTGATCAACTATTCATTGTTATTAACTGCTAATATCAAATTCTGTTATTTATGAGCTTGATATTCACCGCTAATATCAAATTCTGTTATTTTTGGATGAGAGGGGAATCCCAAATCTAAAAATAGCCACGAGGTTAGCTATCCTCATGACTTGTCGCATTCATGCATACTACTTTACCAACATTGCTAACCCCGAGATAGCTAACCCGGTGTTACAATCTAACACTGCTTTATGCCTACAGCCCCAGGAGGCTCACTTACCTCCTTTGCCCTCATCCGTGCATCATAATAGGGCCGCGCCTTTTCGATGCAGCGTCCAAGCTTTTTACTCAGCGCATTGAGTCGCTGAGTCGACTCTGTCAGAGACTGACGGAAACTCGCCCGGGCCTCCTGCATGTGTTAAAAAACACACAAGAAAACACAAACACTTAACATTTAAAAGAAAGAAATTAAAAATGAAACAACGAATGGCCACTTTCACTGACTCTTGATTCATTTCTGGGAATTGCTTGTCTGTTTATTGCGATTCTTGTCTTAGCAACATTCACGGTCATATCAGGATGGGTACCGACTTGTGACAGTGCGCATTCCTGGTGACTTTATAATGGCTTTTAATGCTACATCTGTGGGATGCGGTGTCGCCAGACACGGTAGTGGTCCAAGTGTGCTTTCTTTCTTCTTTTTAAAAATGTTGTACGTCTTTGGTTTGTTCATATATCAAGAGCTGACATCTATCAATTCAATGTCAACTAGACTGGGTGGGATGGCTGAATCGGTAATGGCGCTAACTGGCGTCCCCTGCAGAAGATCGTGGGTTCGAACTCCGACCGAGTCAAAGAAATGACACAAAGAATTGAGCCAATGAGTGGTTAGCACAATCTCAGGATAATGTGGCTGTGTGGAATATCGGGTCATAGTGCCGACGCCCTGGTCTCCCAGTGAGGCAGCACTATAAGTCGCCATGTGTGCACACTGTCACAAGTCGGCACCCGTCCTGACATGACTTTAGATGTTGCTAGGACATAAAAAGAAACAAAAGCTACCAAACGAATGAAAGTACCAAATGGACCACCACTCCCGAATGTGCTGCCACCTGCCGGTCGTTCTGAGGAGCTTGGGTCAATGTTTGTTGTTATTTTACGTCCTACCAATATTTTACATCCTACCAAGTGGTATGCAGGTATTGCAGGTATTGCAATACCTCAGGGAGTTTGACGCCACTGCCTTGTGGTACAGGTTCTTGACAGAACCGAAGGCTAAGGGAGCAAACCCTAAACAGAAAACCATGTCACTGTGGCAGCATTAAGGGCGGTTGATGTATGGAACTCCCAAGATCTCCCGACCAGCCATTGCAGGGAAAAATAGTTTTGCGCATGTCTTGACATGTTCTTCCCGGTGTGAAACCTCTATTTGCTCCCCGAGAGAGTGCCGCTGGTAACTTGCAAAAGCCAGCAGCACTTCAACACTTTTGCAGGAAGCTTTCATGAAATATACAAATAAGGAAATACTTGAACGGACGGGGCTACCCTCTATGGAAGATCTTCTGATCAAAAAGAATCTCCGGTGGACTGGACACCTCATGAGGATGTCATCAGACAGGCTTCCAAAGCAGATCCTCTATTCTCAACTGTCTTATGTTTACAGAAAGAGAGGGTGCCCTTGTCTCCAGTTCAAGGATACCATCAAGAGAAACCTGAAGCTGAGAGACATTAAGACCGAGTCATGGACGTCACTCTCACAGCAGAGAGCGGCAGTCAAGTAATGAAAGCAGTCTTTGTCGCATCGAGACCGACAGCATGATGATGATGATGATGATGAATATCTAAAGTCATATATCAGGACAGGTACCAACTTGTGACAGCACACACTCATAGAGACTTTATAGTGCTGCCAGACCCGGAGATCAGGCCGCCAGCACCATGACCCGATATCCCACTCAGTCACATCATCCTGACACTGAGCTAATCAGTCCTATTAATGCAGAGCGCCAAGCTAGGAAGCACCAAGTATCAATTTTGTAAGTCATTGGTTTGACTCGACTGGGGATCGAAAACCCGATCTCCTGCATGGGGGGCATGCGCACTACCACCGCCTCCAGTCCTGGGTTAATGTAACTGCCATCGTGTAGTACTAGTAGGATTGGGCCTTATTAGGAACTACTACAGTGCCAAAATGACAGTTGAAGCAAGTTACTACACAACTGTTGATTTGTGAGTCTGGTGAATGAAGTATTGTACAGGTAGGAGCTGAAAGTTAGCGATGTGGGTGCAACTAGGTGGCGCCACCAGTCGAGCTGAGTTAGGCCCGACCAGCAAATGACTCTTAGTCTTACTAGTGACAGGGAGGCATGCACAGTATATGACTGTTAATCAGGGATGAAAGTGATCTCCGGGAAAAAAAGCGGAAATGCGGATATTCTCCAAGAGGTTTAGCACTGTCAGGGAATCGCAGAAAATTTCTGGAAGCGAGGTTTCATATATATTGGTATACGCTGATAGTGCTGGGTCGTTTGAAGCAGGTATGTTAGCAGATAAAAGATTCACCCTGTACTTGTAGTACACGGTGAATGACAACGTAGTGTAAATACGGACGAAAATAGCTTTAGTATGGAACAGGAAGTAGAATGCCTGCCTCCAGTATCAGATGGGTACTTATATCGGCACAGAGTTGGTGAAATGGGGGAGAATGCAAACAAACAAGATGGCGGCCATAGAACGCCGTCGATTTCACTTTTAAATCTTATTAAACTAGATGTTTTATTATATTTTTCAACTCAAAGGTAGCGGGGAGATATGAATATATATATAAAGAATATGTGTTGCTTCTTAGATTGTCAACTTAGGCTCTCATTTCATTTCCCCGTATTTTCGACTGCTTTTATATAGGGCTGGTATTCACCCGTGTACTGCGAATACAGGGTGAATCCTTTATCTAGTATGATAGTACTATATGCTGATAGTGCTGTAGCATTTGGAGCATTTATTACTGGTATACGCGGATAGTGCTGCGGCCTCTCCACCACATATTAGTATAGATCTACACTGATGGTGATGCGGAATTGAAAAATCCGGGAAATCCGCGGAATCACGGAGATCTTTCATCCCTGGTTAATAGATTTAATCTACTTCCGGATAACGATAATAGTATAATGGCCTATACAGCACACATACATATGAAGAGTTAAGATACAAAAACTGACAAACGCCATTCAAACCATGACTTTTAGGTTTGAGCTGAGGGTGCCATCATTCCTATAATCAAATTTGTTGCCCCCCCCCCCGCCGAAACTGGACTAATCCCCGATATAATGCACCACCCAATATGAAATTGATACTTTAATTGGAAAGTGCACAACAAATTCCATTTGACAAAAAACAGCTCAAATGGATTTGTTGTTTTTTGCGCATGAACTCTGAACTCTTCATATATGAAACCTATCTACATCGACCGACCTTGGGATCGACTTTAAGTGGTCCATTTAGGGAGGTGGTCGGTTTCGGGAGTTAGGATATGGTTAAAATGGTAGTGTTGGGACCCAAATAAAGCGATCGACATAGGGGAGTGGTCAATCTGTGGAGGTGGTCGGTTAGGGAGGTTTTACTGTATATACATATATATACATATGTAATAGTCTGCACTGACCTCTCAGGCAATTAACCATATAGGTAGGGATGGGTACCTTGGTAATATCAGGGAGCCTAGGTGGTTTAATGGTTAGCACACTGGCCCGGAATGCAGAGATGTGGGTTCGAGTCCCGCTCCAGGCACAATATTTCCCATTTTCATCACCCCCATGACACATACATATAAATATATATTATATTATATTATATTAGAGGACCTTGTACAATAAATACTCACATCAAGCTCCACTTCCAAAGTGTTGATGTCTTCTGAGGACTTGTTTAGTTTCTCCAGCTCCACCTGAATAATTCAACATCATTGCAACATTAGGCGAGCCATGACTGGTAATTACACCTGACAATGGCACAAGTCCTTCCACTAAATGTTACTTCCGGGAAACAGCTTACTAAGCATAACAGGGCCGCGTTCAGAGTCTGTCTCGGAGGCGCCTTGGAGATGGCCGTGATGTCACGCTACTCTGAACTGCAAAGGCAGTTTGTTGTCTCGAAAATGGCCGCCCCCATAAGCGGTGGCCATTTGCAATGGAAAAGCTGTGCTGTGATTGGCTGAAACCACTGAATACGGCGGGCATTTTCGAGGCGCTTTTCATCTCCATTCCGAAAAGGGAGGCGTCTCCGAGACGTACCCTGAATGCAAATAGGCCAAAAAGCATCACCGAGACATCTCCGCGGCGCCTCCGAGACGCACCCTAAATGCGGCCCTGGTATAAGGAAACCACAATAACTGAATTCTCAAATTTCTTTTCACAAAAAAAGAAGAAGAAAAGGGTGGGTGGTGACAATGAATTCCGATCAAACCATAACGATTTATAAACCAAAGCAATAGCTTATATTTGATATTACATATCAAAATTAGATACTAGTGCACTTATTAAACATGTATTGCTGCATAGAAACAAATATTCGAAACTAGAGTACAATGGTGTTAGTGGGAGGTGTTACATTTACAAACAAAAACAACAGTCCCAGAACGGGACTCAAACCCTCATTTAAAAAAAAAAACAATTCCAAACTGTAAAGTGCACAACATATTATATTTGTGTCATTACGCAGTGAGGAATCACACTCCTAAAGAACTGAATTTAAACAATGTTTTGACATTGCTGACCAATATTATAATTAAGAGTTTTAATTATAAGCACAGATAACCTTGTATGGTTTCAGCAGTTTTATATCCCAGCAACAACTAAGGTTACATCATAAAGATGCTGACTTGTGACAGTGCACACACCTGACCACTTCACTTTGCTCGCCCACTGGGAGACCAGACCATCAGCACTATGACTGGATACCCTGCTCAGTCACATTATTCAAATACTGAGCAAACCAGTCCTTGCTCTATCCTAGTGTAGTAGTCTGTACATGAGCTCCACTATGATGCGGTGGCGGCAGACACTATGCCGCATACCTACACAGTTAAACTGAACTGAGCTAGGTGGTGGCATGCTAGCCACCGGGCAAGGCCCCAACTGGGATGCCCTCTACTGCGTGTGGTTAGCACCCACCCCACCCACCTATAGAGGTGACATGGGACCTAGCGAGTTAGGGGGCGGGTCAGTTGACTGGTGACACCAGGGAGAGCGGATAGGTTTTGGAATAAACCAGTTGAAGTGTACTGTTACTCAATCTTGGCATTCTTCCGTGAGTGCGTGGCAGTGTGAAGACCGTGGGCTATCACACTATTAATACTGAGACTCAGTGAGAGCCAGGCTAGGTAGTGTCAAATATCAAGTTTGTAAGTCATTGCTTTGACTCGGTCGAGGTTCGAGGACGCCAGCTTCCACCCTGGAAGCCAGCCAGCCAGCGCTCTTGCCAATTCAGCCAACACGTCCAGCACCAGTGGTCCCAGGGACAATTAAAAAAATCCCTGAAAAACTAGGAGGGTTTGGGGGAATGCCCTCTCCTCTGGAATTTTTGTGTGTAAAACCTAGGATTATAATGGTGCATCCGGCACCTACTTAGCCATATTTTGCCCTTGAAATTCCAACTGTTTTAAGACTTGAGTTCCATTTTTTTGTGTGTGGGGTTTCGCAAACAGGATTTTGTCAACTCTGATTTAGAAATTCAGTTTTGTGTGTGCAGAAATCAGTGATTTCGCTGAGAAATGGGATCCCTGAATACACAGCTCGGAATGAGGGGGAGTTAGCAGTAATGGAGAACAACGCGTACATATTACTATTTATTTGTCCATGAGAACTGGGGTAAAGATGTCATGTCTGTTACATCAAGTCTATGCAAAGTCTAAAATAGGTATTTCGCTGGTCTCTCAGTAAGGACTGAAGCTGCGACCCAGTATGCCGGGTTGCAGCTTTTAGCTTATATGGCTTACACTAGGTATCCCAAGTGATTTTTAAAAACAGGTCTGAGTTTAATTTAATGGATTTCATCTGTTAGGATATCTAAGTTGAAACAAAATGATACTTCATTGCATTTTTATGTTTTGTGTGTGTTTGCTCTAATATTAAGGAAGATATGGGCGTTTTTAGGTTGTTACTTAATCGGGGCCATCCGAACCTAAAAAGATAGCATTTTTGATGGTCCCCAAAATTAAAACTAGTCACCCTATCTCACTTCTAATGTTTTTTTCTGGTCATTCCATGACCTGTATATAGAGAACATAGAGATCTAGGGGTATGAGATGGTTACATTTCAAGACCTATATGAATCTTCAAAAATGGTAAAAACTACAATTTCCCATAACTCACCATTTTTCAAATTTAGCTGTGAAGCACTTTTGGAGGTGGGCTTGTGGAAACAAATGTGCACCCCAGATGGATTATTCTTATTTCTCTCTGACTTATAGGTGAGTCTTGCCACCGCTATATTTTTTCAGGACCACATACAATTGGGAAAAGTTTATAGAAATAGGTTCAAAATGCTCCAGAGCTCAATTTGGCAAGTGATAAAATCTGGTAAAAATGTGTAACTTACACTTTTATTATGGCTTACAGTTACACTCGCCCAGCCCCATCCTTCACTATAGTCCCTATACTTTAAACTCACGTTGCACCGTTAACCACATGCCTCCTATAACCAAACTTGGCAGGGTTATTGATATATGGGTCGTTCTCAGAAATTGTGTACCAAAACTGTGACATAAGTACCAACAAATCATAACGCTTTAAGATTCCTAATATGCAAGTTTACGCAATGTTTGTGTTCTATTGCATCTGATAATTTGAATTTAAAAAACCACCATAATACACAATATTTAAGTAGGTCAAATGAGTCATACCAATAATTAGCAGCGTAACATGGAAACCAAACTTACTCCAAAACAGAATACTTTCCTCACAAAGCTTGACATATTTAGGGCATATTACATGCCACATGCTTTATATGCAGCAAATGTAACAAGTTGAAACCTAAGCCTATGTTTTGGTGTGTTATTTTATCAGATTTAAACTAGTGTTTTACATGACGTTAAAAATGGTTTTCTTTGTGTGTGCAAAGTACTGTACATGTGTAAATCTTCTTTTTTCCCCCTTACAATAGTATTACACTTAAATAGGATAAGGTAGTGCCATGGATGTAAAACATAATGAACATTTATTTTGTTTTGACCTTGAATAAACACATTTTATGATCTGATTAATCATGTAACATGGAAACAAAAGTACAAACTTACCCTAATTGAATCAAACACACACACAACACATAAAAATGCAATTTAAACAAAGTTTGTGACACTTTATTTTCAATCATGTTGACAATGTCACAAATTGGTGGTGTAATTCTCTATTGATTCAGTCACATCCATCCCAAATAACATACATAATACTGGCACTCAATTATCTCTCACATCAATTGGCCACAACACGAAATCAAAATACTGATATTTCAATGAAAGGTTGCTTTGAAATACAGATTTCAAATAGAGCACCCCAAGTGGTACACATATTTGAGAGAACGACCCATATATGCATTTCTTGTTAATGTAGCTAAGCAAAGCTTGTTTATATTTAATGACGTCTCTAGAGCATATTGATTTTTATCATCGGCTATTGGATCTCAAACATATGGTCATTCTGACATATTTCTTTGGAGGAAACCAGCTGCCACCACATAGGCTACTCTTTCCGATAAGCAGCAAGGGGTCTTCTATATGCACTTTCCCACAGACAGGACAGCACATACTACAGCCTTTGATGAACCAGTTGTGGACCACTGGTTGGAACGGAAAAAAGCACAAATTGCAAATAGGTCCACTGAGCAGTATCGATTGGATGACCCACATCATCACAGGTGGACACTACCACCTGAGCTACGTCCCGCTCCCTTCGTAAGCTATAGCTGTGACCCGACGTGTTTAATCCTAGCTTCTGTCCTTCCTGAAGGACATGCATAATTTGGAATACCCGTTTTAAGAAACCCCACCTCTCTCAATACAGTAGTTCTCAGTTCCTCCCCACCCAGGACCGGGCGCAATGGCCAAATCGGTAGAGCACAGGCCTCCCGTGTGGGAGATCAGGAGTTCAATTCCCGGTCGAGTCAAACCAATGACATACAAAATTGATACTTGTCACTTCCTAGCTCGGCA
Source organism: Branchipolynoe longqiensis (assembly GCA_030323885.1). Taxonomy (NCBI): domain Eukaryota; kingdom Metazoa; phylum Annelida; class Polychaeta; order Phyllodocida; family Polynoidae; genus Branchipolynoe; species Branchipolynoe longqiensis. Next base: position 71,778,951 of record CM059199.1, on the reverse strand, counting down.
GTAATAGGATAGGGAAAGGACTGGTTAACTCAGTGTCAGGATAATGTGACTCGGTGGGATATTGGGTCATGGTGCTGGTGGCCTGAATTCCCAGTGGGGCAGCACTATAAACTTAAAGTCCCCATGAGTGTGCATTGTCACAAGTCAGTACCCATCCTGATATGACCTTCGATGTTGCCAGGACGTAAAACTCTAACAACCACCCAATCCCCAGCCAAGTCCCCAAGGGCTTCCAAATGGGCGGAAGGAATAGTAAATGAGCACTGGACATGTACACACCTCACATGATATAAAAAGTAAATTAATGCAGTAAACAAGAGTATTTAACAGTGGCATGACACCCATCAGGTTTACAAAACTAACTAGTCACTGTGGTAGCATATTGCACAAAATGAAACTAGATCCCACTATAAATGACACATTTAAAGGTCCAGTACAGTACTTTGTAGTCACCACTCACCCCACCATACGGTAGTCAGGACCTGGAACTAGCGTTTGTGAGGCAAGAACCAGAGGCAAACTGGACAACTTATAATTAACATATTATTAACACATAGCGAGGGGCGGGGCACCTCCCGGCGCGCAGACAAAGTGTCTCGAACCATGCCATTTCATGCCATATCCCAAAATAGTGGCACAAATTAGGAGTGTGGAAATGGTTGGTTGTTGGGAGTTTTACGTCCTGGCAACATCTAAGGTAATATCAGGATGGGTACCAACTTGTAACAGTGCACACTCATGGCAATTTTATAGTGCTGCCCCACTAGGAGACCAGGCCACCAGCAGCATGACCTGATTTCCCACTCAGTCACATTATCCTGAACATGAGCCAACCAGTCCTTGCCCTATCCTAATACAATGTTGTGTGCCTGGGTGGTGGAAGCGACAAGTATGAATTTTTAAGCCATCGGATTGATAGATAGACTAATGGCTGGGGCACTAGACCCAGAATGGCAGAAGAGTAGGCCAGAGTATCGCTCTATGCGTAATGTTTCCCGTTTGAAGTTTGGATCCTGGTCGAGTAAAACCAATGACTTATAAAATGGGTACCTGTTGCTGCTAGGCGCTTGGCGTTATGAAATCAGGACAGGGACTGGGCACACAGTGTCAGGATAATGTGACTGTGTGGGACATCGGGTCATGGCGCCGGCGGCCTGATTTCCCAGTGGGGCAGCACTATAAAGTCGCCATGAGTGCACGCTGTTACAAGTCGGTGTACATCCTGGTATGGCCTAGGGTCTTACTGGGGTGTAAAACTACACCAACCACCCAGCCTCCCCCGGCCCTCTCAGAGGACTGTGGTTGGACTCTTAGGCTGCCTTGTTCCTCCTCCGCCCCCTCCCCCCCCCCCCCCCCAATTCCTCTGATCACTACACACCGGAACCCAACTCCCGACCACATGGGACTGCTTTCAGTGGTGCCCATTCAGTGCTGCAGATTTGCAGCCTTCAGCGCACCAATGCGACTGAAAACTCCCCAAAACAACAACAACAACAACATTTACAAAAACAACCCCTGCGACACAGATAATTCAAAATAAATCAAACACACACAAAATAAATCAAAGAGTTCACAAAATTTCCATTTCTTCTTTGACCGAAATTTGATGCTAAACAAAACGATTATTACTGTGAACATTTCTCCTCAATAGCAAAACAACTAAGTCGCATAACTTAGTAATGAGTGCCATAAATCATATGCGAAATAATGTAATTATATAGATATTATTATGAACGAATATACATCTATGTCCTGTATCCTTTTTTTCTTGAACTGCCTATCATGGATAAGTTTTCACCATTAGACAGTTGGTCGATAGAAAACCTGAGCCTACACTTTAACCGACACAACAAATTTTAACCTCCCACACCACATAGACATGGTATGAGAGCAACTGGCCTTTGATTTCGCTGTAAGTTATACACAGACTATCTATGTTCTTTATCAAATTATTCTATGCTTTATTATCGAATAGCTGCTCGCACAGCTATTCGATGATAATAATAATATCCTATACAACCGTCAACCCATACAAATGCCGGTTGGCATCCCATAGATCTGAATATCCTTTGGTCATTAATCGTTGGACGGGGGCACAATGTAAATGCAAAATAGCCTGAAATGATGCACATATTGGATAGAGAACAGAAGAGAAACTGTATACTCTAACAGACATGGGAAGTAGACCCCCCCACCCCAACCCAATGTAAAACAAGAAGAAATTTGAGCCTTATTAAGAAGAGCAGGACTACTACCTCATATAACTCATACAAATAAAACATCTAATTTTAATTGATACTGACAGTGGTCCCCCTCTTAAACGACCACCCTGAGCAAGAACCACCTGCCATACACGGCCAGAATTCCAATGTAGCAACATATTTTAACTACAAATCAAATTACCCTCACCAACGACCAGCCGCCTAACGCGACCAACGACCACCCTTTCCCCCTTTCATGCAGGGTTGGCAAATTTATTCCGCCTGCTGGGAAAATCCGGAAGAAACCATGGAAAAAACCGTCCTGGAAGAAATAGTTTCTTCCACCTAAAAATGGAAGAAAATGGAAGAAACTCTTAAATGTATATAGTTTTAACTCATTTGGGATGAATCTAAACACTGTTTAACTTTAAGCAAATGTAAAGCAGTAGCAGTCTGATAAGCAGCAAAAAAACAAGTTGTAGGCAGCATATGGGTTGGGTGGGGTTGGGGATACATAAAATATCTGGTGGAAGAAACCCTGACGCTCTAATATTTGGTTGGAAAAAATACTTGATATCAGCATCCAGTGGAAGAAACCCTGACACACAAATAGTGGTGATACCAACATCTGGTGGAAGAAACACTGACACAAATATCTGGGCGAAGAAAAATATTCACACCTCCTTTTATCTCATGCATCAAAAGGGGCGAACTTTAACACCTTTTATAGGTACCTTTGGAATTGTCCAGTCAAAGCTTAGGAACAAGCTTGGCACAAGGAAAATGCAGAAACTGGTGTTTTGGTACAGGATGCTGAGAGGCATGTTTGATCTGGACTACTGATATGCCACAATAAATTAAGACTGATCGTAGATGAGCAAAGACTGAAGTCTGTAAGCTTTGGGCTTCGTAAGTTCTGACTGTACTTTGTTGATAATGACTATTTTTAAAATAGCATCATTGTGGTGTGGCGTCTGTAAGCGATATGCTTATAATATTTACTGTTAGGTGCTGAGTGTATTTGAATGAATATTGTAAACAACTGATTGTAAATAAATGATTTTAAATTATTTGTGTTTGTGGTTGTTTGATATATGTACAGTGTACACGGTATCCATGTGCCATAGTTTCTTCCACCAGACATTAATGCAACTATAGATTTGTTTTATATTTCAATTTTCTTCCGGGTTTCTTCCATTTCTTCTGGAAGAAAGGGGACGAAATACTTTCTTCGAGGTTTCTTCCACCATCCTAGAAGAAATAGGTTTCTTCCGGAAGAAACCCAACCCTGCCTTCATGCGACCATTTTCCCCCCTTTATGCGACAAGTATGGTTATGTGGCATTTAAATTGATATTTTAAAACCAGTGTGCTTATGTGATGTTACTTAATGTGTTATTTTAAAACCAACAAGTATGATATGATATTTACATGTGTCACTCCCTCTCACCCTCTCAGCAGCGACCACCTCCATTATACGACCACATTCTCTTTGCAGTAGGGGTGGTTCCTTAAGAGGGGGACCACTGTATTGCAATTTACCTATGATTATATTTTCTTTTGCCACAATTTTCACAATGAGCTTTGACAGTTTTTATAAATGTCAGTTGACACACATTTCACACATTGTAAGCTTTTATATTCTGTGTAAAAGCGATGGCTAAATAACAATATAATAGAATACATTTAAAACACTTCTTGCTATGCATATGGCCTTTGTTGCTGACACAGCATAAAACCACTAACAACCAATCAACAACCCTCCCTTTCCTCATCATATGTCCGCACCCCCAACTCCCACATACATGGATAGCCATATACCACTTTGTTAAATTGATACAAAGAATGAGCTGACGTGTCACACACAAGTGTAAGTTGTACCTGCAACAGTGCAAGTAGAGAGACAGGCCGATTCATTACCTTAAAGTTAAATTGTTTACTGCAAACATAGAAAATATAACAAAGCATGTTGATATAGAAATATATATATTTGTTTTTAACGGGCGAGGGGTTGGTAGGATGGGTTAATAGAGAAAACCACCCGCACGGAGTAATAGAACAAATTCAACACACATCAGTTAAACGATTGGTTACATCCTCTTGCACTCACACTATTTTAATAATTTGTCCCGGACTAGATAGAGAGCAACATTTGTTTCTCATATTTTTAACTTCATACCTACTTTATTGTAGTATGGATTAAAATTGCAGGGGCATTTCCAAACAACATAAATTTGAATCCTTCTAGCCTCTAGACAAACACGAACAAACAGAAGAATATACAGTTTACTCTGTCAATAATGAATTTCTGTCAATAACGGCAAAAAGTGCTGGTCCCATCACGACACCCCTTTAATTTAATAGCGAGCCGCTTATCACCCATTTGATCAATATTCTGTCAATAACGACATGCCATATAGTTGTTCTAACATGTGTACCATGTGTTTTTTGCCATTTCCTCACAATTGAATGAAATCCCAATGGTTTAATTTAATATCATTGCCTCTGTGTCTAATGGACAAATGTCTTATGCACACAACGAGCTATTTCCCCCCACCTATTTGATCAATATTCTCTGACAATAACGTCATGTAAGGATCGTCCTAGTCAGTCAAGTATAAAAGAAAAACATTTGTTTCAAACCATTCCATCAGTCAGTCTCTGCCTAGAACGAATATCTCTCTATAACGGCATCTTGATCCAGTCCCATGGGTGTCCGTTATAGACAGAGTAGACTGTATATACATAGCGTTTTATATTCATAATTTTAATTGGTAATTGATTATCGTGTTTATGCCCCTAGAATCAATTACAAAGCCCACATTTCAGCAACTATACCCTTACGAACAGATGACATGTAAGGCTGTATATATAGAATGTGTTCCTATGCACCACACACACAGTAAATGTCTCTAACACAAGTATAGTACAAGAACCCAAATATAACTTCAAGCTCTTCATAGAGACTATTGAAATAGCATGCGACAAAAACATCGCAAGGAAATCGAACCGCAGTTAAAAAAAATATATATATAAAAAAAATCCCTCGAAATAGAAGAATTCTCATGAGGAAAAGAACAAAAACCAACAACCAGCTAACAACAGCTACCTCAAAGCAAAAACATCCAAAAATACACAATATTGAGAATGAACTCAAAAGAAGCTATGATCGAGATCGGGAACAGGAGGAAAGAAAAGCTGTAGAAACAATTAAAGTCAATCCAAAATACTTCTAAAGTTTCGCAGCAAAATACTCTAAGACAAAATCAACAGTGGGTCCCTTTATTGGCGAAAACGAAAAATGTGTCAATGACCCCAAAGCCATGGCAGAAATGTTAAACCGACAATACCATAATATAAAGACACTGGGCAAGAAGGTAAACACAGAGTTGGGCTGAGACTATTTATTAGTTCTCTGGCAGGACTTATAATATGCCCACCTGGGGAAAAAAAGCGTAGGAGAAGTGAATACAATTCCGGCGCTGTACAGGTGGCGCCCCATTCGCGCGCACCGGGTAGGGTTGGCGCGCGACTCACATAAGTAGTGAAATACAATCGTAATAATATATACAAGGAGAACCTTATGCGTCGTTATTTTTTATTATTACAATTAATTATAATGCACATGTTCAGTGAACCGAAACTGGACAAAATGGTTCATGACGCCAAAACATTCTTCCAAAACGCAGAAAGATCAATGCCAACACTAGAAGACTTTGACTTCACCCCTGCAGACATTATAAAGGCAATTGACACAATATCATCAAATGCAGCACCAGGGCCAGAGGCATTCTCTGCAAAACTACTAAAGGAATGCAAATATACGCTGGCTGAACCGCTGTACATCATCTGGCATACCTCTCTGGATACTGGCCAGATACCATGGATTCTCAAACAAGCTATGATCACACCAATACATAAAGGAGACAGTAGAGCACAGCCAAAGAACTACAGGCCTGTATCACTCACCTCCCACCTGAGTACGGGTCCGCAGCACCCTCGACCATTTGGTGCGCATGGAGACCTTCATAAGAGATGCTTTCCTTAAGAAAGAGCACGTTGTGGCCTGCACACAATTTTCTATTTGAGCAACATGACGAATCCAGGTATGAAGCCAGGCCGAATTACATCCGGCCACTGAGGCTCCGAATGAAACCTCATTTGGAGGCCTTGGGCGTGGATTTGGACGTGTTGGAGGATGCCAAAGTCCCAGAACATCCCCCGTGGTCTTTGAGGAAGGCATCGGCTATCCTCCGACTCACGAAACTGAGGAAGTCTGGGACACATCCACTCGAGTACAAAGGATGCAGAGATTCAAGGCCAGTTTGCAGACCACCTCTCCATATACACTGATGGTTCGAAAGACCAAAGCTGGGTAGCTGCTGTGGCAGTGTGTCGACGGGAAAGATTTGGGGTACGTTTGCCCGATCAGAGCTCGATTTTCACTGCAGAAGCCCCAGCACTCCTCCTCGCGTTGGAGTGTATCGAGGTATCCAACCACACTAACTATGTTATATACAGTGATTCGTTCTCTTGCCTCCTGGCTGTTGCTGGACTGAAAACGAATCACCCTATTCTAGCAACGGTCATTTATAAAATGAACCAACTGACAACGGATGGGTATGACATCCACCTGTGTTGGGTGCGTGGCCATGCCGGCATACAAGGAAACGAACGAGCTGATCGGGCTGCGAAGAAGACCCTGAACTGTGATCTTGAACCGTGTCTGATCCCTCACTCTGATCTGAAACCAATAATAGCCACCCACATAAAATCCAAATGGCAACATGAGTGGGATGAAAACATTAATAAACTTAAAGAAATTGAACCATCTGTGGGAAAGCCATCACAGACTCATGCGGGAGGTCGGCGGGACCAAGTGGTCCTTAGCCGCTGCTGTATTGGCCACTTGTGGCTTACACATGCTTTTCTGCTCAAGGGGGAACCTCCCCCTGAATGTATTGGGTGTCAGTCCCCGCTGACACTCAAACACATTTGACTAAGTTGCGTTGATTTGTTGGCCCTGCGCCAACAGTTCTACACTGCAGTCAGTATGCATGACCTTTTTACTAAGGTAAAACAGAAAAACATCTTAGCCTTTTTGAGGGCAGCTGGACTGTACCACCTCATATAGTTTACCAAATAGATTCTATCAATTATTATTAAAACTTTTCTTTTTCTATGGGAATTTGTTTCCCTTGACAATAAATATATGATTGTGAGCTTTCTAATTTAATGAGTGTCTATTGGCACATAATTGATTGTCTGCTTTTACATGTAAAAGCGATGGTTTGAACAAAAAACAAACATCTCTCACCATGAATATGGCCTATGCTGCCGACACGGCGTAAAGCAACCACCAATCAAACCCACCTGACTAAAACATTTGAAAGGGTTGTTCGATCAAGGCTGGTTGACTTTCTAGGAGAATAATCTCTTTAACAACATTCAGCATGGATTCAGAGCAGGGAGATCATGTCTATCCCAACTACTAGAACACTGTGATGAAATCCTACATGAGCTAGAAAAGGGTAACAATATAGATGTTATCTACTTAGACTTCGCAAAGGCATTTGACAAAGTGGACCATGGAATACTTTGTCACAAACTAAAATCTCTGGGCATAGGAGGAAAACTGGGAAACTGGATACATAACTTCCAAAAGGGCAGAACACAAGCTGTCAATATAAATGGAGCTAAATCTTTACTTCTGGATATCCTCAGTAGTGTACCACAAGGACCTGTAGTACTAGTAGGACCATTTCTCTTGCTAATCCTCCTTATCGACATCAATGGGAATATATCCAGCAATGTCTCCTCTTTTGTGGATGACACTAGAATCTCACATAGAATAACATCAGAGGAAGACGTAGCACGACTCCAATCTGACCTACAAATAGTATATGAGTGGCAACAAGAAAACAACATGCTCTTCAACGAGAAAAAGTTTGAATTACTCAGATATGGAAAAAACCAAGACAATAAAGACACGACCAACTACACTGGCCCTCTCAGAAATCAAATTGGAGAGAAACAATGCATACAGGACCTAGATATTATGATTAATAATACTTTGAGATTCACTGACCACATCACAAAAGTACGCAATAAATCAAATGTGTGGATGGATCCAACGTACCTTTAAGACACAGAACCAATAAACCATGCGAAAACTTTGGAACAGTCAAGTCCAACCACATCTGGACTAGTGTAGTCAGCTCTGGGCTCCGCACAAAATTGGAGAAATGCAACAAGTAGAAGAAGTACAAAGAAAATACACCAGTAAAATCCACACTCTATCTGAACACAACTACTGGGACAGACTCAAACTACTCAAACTTAACTCACAAGAAAGAAGAATGGAAAGGTACAGAATCATATATATCTGGAAAATAATAGAAGGAAAAGTGCCCAACCCAGGAATGAAATACCATATATCTCAAAGGAAGGGAAGACTTTGAGGATTAAAAAAATAGGGTCACAAGCTAGGTGTGCGATCAAAACAATCAGAGAAGGAAGCATGCCACAAGACATAAGAAACGAGACAGACTGCAGCACAGACAGCTTCAAAGACAAACTGGACAAATATCTCCAAACCATCCCAGGATATACAAACCTGACAATAACGGACACCAACTCATTGCTGGAAATGACATAGCTGCCCGCAATGACCACTGCATCCACACTAGATGACCAAGGCGGAATCACCGACCTGGGGCCATATGCATGACGCGGTGTTAGCAATGTTTGGTGTTAAAGCCTGACACCGTTTCGCTATCACCGAGGTCAGGAATTGTCAAGCGGTATGTAGATGAGCCTAACACTTTCATGATAGCTAAATGTGCAGTTATTTATAGATTTGGGAAATCCCTCTGTAGCAGCAGCGTTAATATCGCCTTTATCGGTTCGAATTTGCGGTTAATTTGATAAAATTTCACTTTTAGAGTATGTAATTTTGTCAAATATGATAGCATTGAATAGATTTGGGCCTAATTGGTAGCTACTACCGCCGGGCACCGACTAGCCTTGTTACTGGTGAGCTTGTTGCCGGCGAGCACCGCTATTTCCCAATATCGCCGCCCGGGAAACAGCAGCCTTGTTACTGGTGAGCCTGTTGCAGGTGAGCACCGGTATTGCAGAATATTGCTGCCGATTCGGCGGCCGGGAACCAGCAGCCTTGTTATTGCTGAGCCTGTTCCCGGCGAGCACCGCTATTTGTTTTGTGTACATTCGTCGATTAGACAATATTAATATCGCTGCCGATGTAGCTCCGGTGTTAATATCGCTTCGAATTTAGGGTTAATTTGATGAAATTTCACTTATTGCATATGTAATTCTGTTAAATATGATAGCATTGAATAGATTTGGGCCTAATCGATACCTAACACCGCCTGTAAACCTGCTATGTATCTGGTTTAGCTTAACCTAGTTTAAGCTTGTGGTGTTAGGCCTATCACTTACTCTTGCATACCACTTTTCGCCGCTAAACGGGGGATTCCCACCAAACACCGTTTTGGCTCGCTAACACCGACCCATGCATATGGGCCCTGGCCTGAGCACCACATGCTCGAACTGAACTAAACTAAACTAATAATTTCATAATATATTCAGCAATAACCATTGCATTAATAGTAATAATACCGATTCACCCATGTGTATATATAGACATAAACAGTACCAATACTCATAGAGGTGGAAAATGAATTCACCAGAATCCAGCAACCGGAAACAGGTATTTCTGTGGAACTCTGCTGGTCTGCAGCAAACAGGGTGGACGAGAGCTATTGGGTGTTAAATCACACAATAATAAATATAAAAAATTCTCCGACTTGTGACTGTGAGAGCCCATGAAGAATTATTTATTCATTATTATGCAATATATATACATGTATACAGTAAAACCTATCTAAGATGACCAACCACAAGAGTTGGAATATCCTTACAATGGTATTGTTGGGACCCAAATAAAGCGATCGAGATAGGGGAGTGGTTCATATGTGGAGGGGTCGGTATAGAGAGGTTTTCACCATCATCATGATGTCGGTCGCGATGCAACAAAGACTGCTTTCATTACGTGACTGCCGCTCTCCATTTAGCTCTCTGCTGTGAGAGTTGCGTCCATGAGTCAGTCTTAATGTCTCTCAGCTTCAGGTTTCTCTTCATGGTATCCTTGAACCGGAGACGAGGGCGCCCTCTCTTTCTGTAACCAGAAGAGAGTTGAGAATAGAGAATCTGCTTTGGTAGCCTGTCTGATGACATCCTCATGAGGTGTCCAGTCCACCGGAGATTCTTTTTGATCAGAAGATCTTCCATAGAGGGCAGCCCCGTCCGTTCGAGTATTTCCTTATTTGTCACTTTGTCCTTCCAGGTTAGCCTCATGGTTGAACGCAGATGTCGCATCATGAAGGCATGCATCTTTTTCACCTGTCGTCTGTACACTGTCCAGGCCTCGGCTCCGTATAGTAGGGTGGATAGCACGATTGCACGGTAGATCTTGCCTTTGACCCGAATGGACACATGGTGGTTGTTCCAGAGTCTCTGGCGTAGTCGGCCGAAAGATGCGCTAGCCTTGGCCATCCTCCTCTGTATTTCAGCATCAATGTGTCCATCACTTGATATAGTGCTCTCGAGGTAGGTGAATTCCGGAACAGAGTTCAGCTTGTTTCCGTCAACCATGATCTCCTCCTCTCGGGTTCTTGTAGAGTTGGGTTGGTACAGCACCTCCGTCTTCTTGATGTTAATCTTCAGGCCGAACTTCTTTGATGCATCGGAGAAAGCATCCACTATTTTCTTCAGCAGAGTGGGCAACCAGTGCACTGTCATCTGCGAATAGCAGCTCTCTCACCAGTATCCGAATAGTCTTGGTCTTCGCTTTGAAGTGTGCGACATTGAATAGGTCAGTGCTCTGTCTGGACTGTATATAGTTGCCATCCCCCATGTCTCGGAAAGCCTCTTCGGGCATTGCTGATAGGAAGATGGAGAAGAGTGTGGGGGCCAGTACACAACCTTGCTTGATCCCATTGGTAACCCCGAACGATTCCGAGACTTCCCCTCCAACACTAACGTTCGCCATCATTCCTGTATGTAGAGCCTCGATCATAGTTGTGAACTTCTCTGGGCATTCATACTTCCTCAGTAGCTGCCATAGCCTGGTCCTCCCGACTGTATCAAACGCCTTAGTGAAATTGACAAATACCATGTACAGTGGTCTGTCCTGCTCAATGCACTTTTCTTGTAACTGTCAGAGACAAAATATCATATCCACGGTGCTCCGATTACCTCTGAAGCCACACTGTGACTCCGGAACTACATCAGGTGTTACATTTCATGAAAGCTGCCTGCAAAGGTGTTGAAGTGCTGCTGGCTTTTGCAAGTTACCAGTGGCACTCTCTCGGGGAGAAAATAGAGGTTTCACACCGGCAAGAACATGTCAAGACAGGTGCAAAACTATTTGTCCCTGCAGTGGCTGATCAGATGTTGGGAGTTCCATACATCAACCGCCCTTAATGCTGCCACAGTGACATGGTTTTCTGTTTAGGGTTTGCTCCCTTAGCCTTCGCTTCTGTCAAGAACCTGTACCACAACTCTGCAGGGCAGGGGTGTTAAACTCCCTGAGATATTGCTATACCTGCATACCACATGAGAGGTTTTACTGTATATATATATTATGGTTTCAGCCAATCAGAGTTCTTCTTTTCAATTGCAAATGGCCGCACCCAATGTGGGACGAAATTTTCTGGGCATCCGACAGCTAAAGTCGTTCAGACTAGCCCGACATCCTGTGTTGCAGGTTTAAACCACACCCAGTTTAAAAAGGGGGATTTTCAAAACATATATACAGACTTGCTTGTTCACGGTGGGGGACCAAGCTAGCTCAAGTTGTTCAGACTAACATGAAACGGGGGTCGGTCCTAAGCATTGCTTATTCATATTACCAATACTATAAGTTATAATATTGTGTCATGTTGAAATGTAGATAAAAGATTCATCTCATACTTACAGTAAAGGGGTGAAAACCAATCCATTGGAAAAACTGACGAAATTTGTTCACATGCTGGAGAAATGAACTGAGCTGGTAAATTCTTAATTTAAGAAGCAAAATGTATTCTTCACATACATCTTCATATTTACCCACTACTTCTGAATTGAAAAATATAATAAAACATGTAGTCTAAGGAACTTTAAAAGTAAAATCGATGGCATTCTATCACCACCATCTTGTCTTTTTACATTCTCTCTCAATTCACCAACTCTGTGACTGAGTCAGTGTCGATATGAGTACTCAGAGTAGGCTACTCAGTAGCCATTTGATACTGGAGCAAGGGATTCTACTTCCTGTTTCATACTATAGCAGTTTTTGCCAGTATTTAGACTACATTGTCATTCACCCCTGTACTGTAAGTATGGGTAGGTACATCAAATCCCGCTTGGTGTGCTGCGGTATAGCGGTCTCCACTACTGCAGCTGAACTGTTACCTGGTTTCTATATGCCTATATTCAGAGGCGCTCTTTAAAACCCATTCACAAATCCTATGCAAATGACTCGCCATACAGGATGACATCAGAATTGACCAATCACAACCTGGTTTACATCTGGGACAGTTTCTAGTGCATTAGGGGATACCTCTCATGGTTTTACAAGTTGTTGAAGTCAACCACTGTTGAAAAAGTCATAAAACAGATCAATAAAATTCGAAAATCATTCTAGTAGTCTGACAATCCTCAATATTTAGTTATTTATCTTTCATTTGATACCTATATTGTGTATATCTGTCCATTTGGTTAGACACTACAGTGCTTTTAAATTTGTGTGCGCATCGGCGGCATCGCCGCAGTGGTAGCTGCTCGCGCTGATTTCCCACAATTTTCAGTGCGCACAAAAATGCAGATTCAGGGGTTTAACTATGCTCAAATTGTGGTGAATCTACTGCTATTTTGAAGTGTACTAAATTGCACAGGTTTCAGTTTTCGTTCGATTAAAATCAATAAAGAATTCACAGAACTGAGAGCTTTCTGAAGTTTAAGTTAATTCTGCAATGGGGACTGCTCACGCTAAATTCCCGCCATTTTTAGGACGCTCGAAAATGCAGAACAGATAAGTAAAATTCGAACATCATTCTAGTAGTCTGACAATCCTCAATATTTAATTATTTATCTTTCATTTGATACCTGTACTGTGTATGTATCCATTTGATTAGACACTACAGGGCTTTTATATTTGTGTGTGCATCGGCAGAGTCGCTGCGGCATCGGCCCATGGTGGTAGCTGCTCACGCTAAATTCCCGCCATTTTCAGCACGCACAAAAATGCAGATTCAAGGGTTTAGCTCTGCTCAAATTGTTGTGAATCTGCTTTAAAAAACAGCTACAGTTGACTCATATTGTAGTACCTGTGGGAGTGATTGTATAACGGTTGCCATGGAAACCTACATTTTCCTGTGATCTAATTTTTTGTGATCAGTTTTGATAAGCTGGGGTGATTTGCCTTACGAATAAGAACCTTGGTGTGAAGTTTGATCAGGATCTGACCATTAATAAAGAAACTACAAAGAAATGTACCTATCCTGGAAGACAAATGGTCACAACTTAATAGCTAACCAATAGAGGGAGTGCACGTGACGTCATTACTTAGCAATCAGCGGTGAGTGGGCTGCCATCTTGGATTACGAGCACCCTCCCTAGCCATGTTGTGAATGCATGCAGATGCATTAAAACAGAGTTTTCTTGTGTTATGGGAGGTTCTGGGCAGTTTACATCTAATGTGTTTACTTACAGCACTTTAGCAACGACTTCTGAGGTCAAACTGCTCAAAACAGTGACAAATAAACCAACAAATCAGTAAATAACCACAATGTAGCCAGTTGCAAGCCTTCTGTATGTCATCCAATATGGCCACCGAAAGTTGCCTCGTGACGTCATTACACCCCCTCTATAGGACAAAATGTTGATTTCTAGGAAAACTAAATCATGGATAACTTTGGAACAACTAATCATATTTACTCGAATTAAAGAACCCTTTAATCTATTCCGTGAACTCTGTCTGTCTACCGATTTGCAGTACTGTGCAACAATTTTACAATTTTCATGTGATGCGAATCTTTTATCTAGTTTTTCAATTCAATTCAATTCTTTATTTCAGACTCAGGATTATGGTAGTTACATAATTTGGTCCATAGTAGGTAGATATAAAAATTAATGTGAATAGGATATAAGTAATAGTATGAATGCTACCATACTAACCAATATCAAAATGTTGGTCTACATACAGTAGTTTGTACCAATGCCTCCATATGGCAGACGTAAATCTGAGATCACTCTCTTCTATTTCTACAAGTCCCTGTATTATAACATTTTCTGACTTGTCAAGTCTAGTAATACATTTGAATGTTAGATTCCTGATAACAGCCTGGAAGGCTGGCACATCAATATTGGCAAACAGCTGACTAGCACTGTGATACCTAGGTTGCCGGAGTAATAACCTCATAATGATATGAGAGATAAAGCGCACAACATATGCTGGGAAATACCACCAGATACAGACATAGAAACTGCATGGAGAACAATAGCCAACAACGTTAAAGAGCTCATGGACCAGTTCATACCGAAAACCAGACCGACGCACAATCGGAAGAAAAGACCGCCATATATGACGGCTAAAGCTAGAGATAAAGTGAATGAGAAGAAGAACACGTTTAGGACATGGAAAAGTTCTGGAGACGGAAGGGATTACCTCAAATATGCCAAGGCCAGAAATCAAGCAAAGTGGGCATGTATGCAAGCGGAAAAGGACTTTGAGAAAAGAATCACCAGCGAGGCAAGGACAAACCCAAAAGCATTCTACAAGTATGCACAATCCAAGATGAGGACTAGAGTGAGGATCATAAACCTGACCGATGACGGTGGTAACCTAGTAACAGATGACAAAGAGAAAGCCAATCTGATGAACCAGTTCTTCTCCTCGGTATTCACGGATGAAGACTTAACGAACATGCCAGTGTTCGATGAAAGGAACTACGACCATCCACTGACTGACTTCCTCATCACTTCAGATATGGTGAAGAAGAAACTGGAGAAGCTCAACCCGTCAAAGTCACCAGGACCAGACGGAATGCACCCTAGAGTTCTACGAGAGCTTAAAAACCAGATAGCAGAACCACTCTGCCAGGTATATAGATTATCACTAAAACATGGGATCCTCCCGAAGGAATGGAAAACGGGTTGGGTGTCACCAATACACAAGAAAAGCAGCCGGCTGAGACCATCAAACTATCGACCAGTAAGCTTGACTTCAGTAGCATGCAAAGTGATGGAGCAGACTATACGCGACGTAATTATAGAACACCTGGTCAAAAACGAGCTGCTATCTTCTTGTCAACACGGGTTCATCAAAGGGAGATCATGTATCACTCAACTACTCGCAACACTGGACCACTGGACAGATCTTATGGATGGTGGAGGTGACGTAGATGCTGTCTATTTGGACTTCTCAAAATGCTTTGATTCAGTCCCCCATGAGAGATTGCTAATGAAGCTGGACAAGTATGGCATCAAGGGAGAATTGTGGAAATGGGTAGCAGACTTTCTCAGGGGCAGACAACAACAAGTATCTCTCAGAGGATATTTGTCAGCCATAGCTGCAGTTCTCAGCGGTATCCCACAGGGCAGTGTATTAGGGCCGCTATTACTTGTAATTTTCGTTAACGAGATGCCTGACATGGTACACACATGCATCCAGATGTTTGCGGATGACACAAAACTATTCACGCATATCAAAGACGAGTCTGGTGTAGCTAGACTGCAAGACGACCTGAATAACCTACAAGCATGGGCTGATGCATGGCAGTTAAGATTTAACCCCGACAAATGCAAAGTGCTCCACCTCGGACGAAGCAATCAGAGGGCAAACTATAAAATGTCTACAGCTGCAGGAGAACAGATAGAGTTGCAGAGCACGGATCTCGAAAAAGACTTGGGGGTCTGGATAGACCCGAGCCTGACCTTCTCTATTCATTGTGAGACCCAGGCTGGGAAAGCCAATAGAACACTCGGCCTCATAAGACGTACTTACACATACCTGGATGAAGTCAGTCTGACCAAGCTATACACATCCCTGGTGAGGTGCAAGCTAGAATATGGATATCCAGCATGGGCACCAATGGACAGGAAGGACAGTGAACTTCTCGAGAGAGTACAGAGGCGCGCAACCCACCTAGTACCAAGCCTGAAGAACTTCTCTTACGAAGACCGCCTACGAGCACTAAACCTGCCAAGCCTATACTAGTACTACAGAAGGGCCCGCGGAGACCTCATTGAGATCTACAAACACCTCAGCGGAACTTATACAGTCAAAAACCGGTACATCATACTCGAGCCAACACACGGTCTGATAACCAGAGGGCATAATAAGAAGATCGTCAAACCCAGAACTAACAAGCAAGTTCATCAAAATTTCCTCACTGAAAGAGCCGGGAACACTTGGAACAGATTACCAGCTGATGTAGTGAATGCCCCAAGCTTAAACTCTTTCAAAGGACGCCTCGATAAGCACTGGTTAATTTACCGCTACAGTCAGCGCTCGCCGCACGAAAACTATAATTTCACTAGGTCCCACTTAGACAGGCCAAAGCTGCTAACAGGCACTGATGCCTAATTTCTTAAGCAGAAGCGGATAAGATAAGATAAGATAAGATAATGTCATTATAATATATGCTACATTCAGTTTTCTAATGATATACATTCTATAGTTCCACCAAATCTGGGCAGTATAGTTGAATTGTCAATTGTGTAATTCACCAACTTGACTAAGACTAATATAGTAATTCAGTAATTGTGCTCTCGTCTAAATACTACTCTTCTAGTTCTACTGCCTAGATTATAGATTCATCCGGTACTTGTAAATGTAACTTGTAAGTTCTTAAAGTTGTAGCTGCGACTGCGAGTACCGGGTGAATCATTTATCTACTAGTACTACTGCCAAGCAATCCCAATTGCGATGAAAAACTATATCAATAAGTGGTTATTTCAATGCGCTTGTAAACACCCAAGATATCTTAGAACTGCTTCCCAATAAATTTATTTGTTTTGACGAGCGTCACCCGCTGTCCTGAGAGGCTGAGTGTCACTGACACTGTGACTGTCAGTGTCACTGCAGAGGCAGTGACAGTCACAGAACACAGTGGCGTCAGTCGACTATGACTATGGCACTGTTCACGAATGGGTTTTATACGCACACAGACAGGTCGATACATGCAATTTGGGAACTAGATATGAACACAGGAATAATACCCATAACTCGAACATGTACCCTACCTGAACTCGCGGGTCTAGCGAGCCATCTTCAAAGTCTTCGCTGGCAGTGGAGAGCTGTTTCTCCACTGCAGCTGCCATCTTGGAACCCGCACTGTTGACATCTCGTCTTCTCTTTTTCTCGCTCATCGCGAGACCTGGGCCGCGTTCGGTGGCGTAATCGATTAATCAACTCGGGTCACCAGAGCCACCTTTTGGCGCATGCGCACATCCTACACACTCGGGTCCAATAATCGAATACGCTTCTCCACGCTCGGGGTGGAAAAAATGGTGGCTTAATCCAAAACCTTTTTTTTTTTTTTTTAATAACCGATATAACTACAGCAAAATAAGATTTAAAGTATTTTATGATGGCATATATAGTTAATCATATTTCCATTTCCTGTTTTGTTGTTGTTTTTTGTGTGTTTTTTTTTGTCCATTAGTTGTTTAAGCAGGGGAAATTTCAGTCATAAGCCGTGTTCACACACGGGCGTTAAGTCACCTCAACTAGTTTGCCTTGTCTAGTTCGGCTCACATTCGCCGTGTGGACGTGAAGCTAAGGCGGATTAGGGCTGATTCGCCTCAATTCTAGTTCACCTAATGTAAACCGCATTGCGAGGTAGTTCAGATGAAGCGAACTAGCTTAAGTCGGCCCATATTGCCTGTGTGGACGGTAGCGGTTTAGATGCGGCGGATTAAGGACGTCACAGTTGAGACCTGAGTTTGTTGACTTTTCGGTAAATTTGGTCTATGAACCTGCTTAGAGGTGCACAGATATTTTTTTCATGATATATTTTAAGGTTTTCACTGCCCAGCAGAAGTTTTGACCATTCCAAACCAATACGATTCAGTCCATACATATCTAGGTCGAACCCACACTCTCTCGTGGCGACGTCGACTAACCGAAACTGGCACTGGTTAGTATGGACTTGCTCATGCGCAGATATCGATTTCCGGCTTAAACCGCCCCAAGTACTGGATGTGTGGACACGACACACTTTCACGCCTAGTTTGCCTCATGTAGTTTGCCTTATCTAGTTCGCCCTAAAGTTGTGGGTGTGAACACGGCTTATGTGCTGTCCTAATTACACGACTGACCTGGAGAGATTGGCTGCGCCTATGTTCTTGAGTTGCTGGCGCATCCTGCACCCATCTAACTAGATAAAAGATTCACCCGGTACTTGTAGTACACGGGTGAACGTCAACGTAGTCTAAATACGGGCGAAAATAGCTTTAGTATGGAACCTGAACTAGAAACTGTGGTTCCAGGATCAAATGGCTACATATATAGGCACAGAGTTGGTGAAATGGGAGAGAATGCAAAAAGACAAGATGGCGGCCGCAGAACGCCGTCGATTTCACTTTTAAATTGCATTAACCTAGCTTTTATATTATATTTTCAACTCAAAGATAGCGGGCTCTCAATAAGATGTATGTAAAGAATAAATATTGCTTCTTAGATTGTGAAATTAGGCTCTCAACTCTTTGACCCGCATTTTCGCCACCTTTTACATAGGGTTGGTTTGCACCCCTACTGCAGCAGTACGGGGTGAATCTTGTATCTACCATCTAACTAGCTCAGGCTGTGGTATATCGGGTAGGCCCTAAATTATTTACAAATCTATTAGTATTATTTCCTGCAAAATTAAAGAGAAAAGACTATGGAATAA
Source organism: Branchipolynoe longqiensis (assembly GCA_030323885.1). Classification (NCBI taxonomy): domain Eukaryota; kingdom Metazoa; phylum Annelida; class Polychaeta; order Phyllodocida; family Polynoidae; genus Branchipolynoe; species Branchipolynoe longqiensis. The sequence goes on along the minus strand of CM059199.1, from coordinate 71,759,793 downwards.
CCACAGTTACCATATCATGATTTTCTTTAGTATTATACCTACACATAGGGGACCGTATATTTATTTCAATTTGCATTAACTATGTGGAGGTGCAGGTGGTTTGTGGTGGAGGTGGCAGAGCAGCACCTCACAATCTTTAGCATCCCTAAACCCCGACCACACACCTATACCCCCACCACATCCCTAAACTGCCACCACACACCCCACCACACACACCTGCATGTACCCACAACCCCTACACGTCACCACATACACCTATGCCCCCACCACAGCCCTAAACCGCCACCACACACCCCCACAACACACACCAAACACTCCGACCACACACCTCAGAGTTCGGAAATGCCAAAACGCTCAAGACCTTGGCCCCTCACGTGACGCCACCTGCCGGCAGTATGTTGCAAAAAGCATTGCAACGAAAGTCCCCCATTCTGTTGTTGTTTTGGGGAGTTTTCAGTCGCATTCGTGCGCTGAAGGCTGCACATCTGCAGCACTGAATGGGCACCACTGAAAGCAGTCCCATGTGGTCAGGAGTTGGCTTCCAGTGTGTAGTGATCAGAGGAATTGAGGGGGAGGGGGGAGGGGGGAGGAAGGAAAAAGGCAGCCTAAGAGTCCAACCACGGTCCTCTGAGAGGGGCAGGGGAGGCTGGGTGGTTGGTGTAGTTTTGCACCCCAGTAAGACCCTAGGTCTGGCCATACAGAGGATGTGCACTGACTTGTAACAGCGCGCACTCATTCTGACGAGCTGTATTAAAAGTGCGACTTCTTAGCAAATTACGAAAAGTCTTTGGTCAGACGCAGACACTTCACCGAAATGTTTAATTTTATTGGCATAGCCCATTAGTTGCCTGTGTTCAAAGTAAGTAGAACTTTTGCCGTGGATATATAGTTTTGTAATAGTTCTACGTTAGTGAACACACTATTAACATGTGTACTTAATTAATTATTAGTTTGTGGGTGGGAGGAGGTGAATGTTTTGTAGCGTGATTCAAAAGGAGGACACAGTCACAGTCACAACTCACATTGCGTATACAATTGAGAAGTATTTAATCTAGTCCGTTCATTCACGTGGCTTGATGAAATATCAACCCCTTATACTTATACTTATCCTCTTCTGTTTATATATTTTGGCATAATAGCCTGTTAACAGATTCGGCCTGTCTGTATATGTCTATGACCTGTCATAATTATAATGCCACTATAATTATGCCACTAGCACTAATACTAATAGTATTACTATTAGTATTACAGTGAGTATTACTATTAGTGGTCATCGGGCGAGGACTGACTATACCGATACTAAGCCCCAAATTCAAATTGATCAACTATCGAACTATAGGGCTTCAGAAATAATTACCACACGGAATGATTATAATTTAGCCTATTTTGCAACATGTAAATCATGAAGTGATAGAAGTAAGCAGTAGCACCACGAGAACTATTCTATTGACCATATAATTAGCATATATAGTCTTTATAGACACAATGTGAAAATCGCCAACGCACTCTCTGTTATTACTGAGTTACTGATAGAAATGAGCCCATGGGGTCCATTTTTCATCTCTATAGCAATGTTACACTTACAGATACATGTCTAAAGTCGTGTTTACACAGGCGAGTTAAAACGCTTCATATAAAACCAGTTGTCTAGATCGATTTACATTTGGCGTGTAAACGCGACGCTATGGCGTTTTAGGGCTGAATCGATTCATATGAAACACTTCATGTATACCGGGTCGTGAGGTGGTTTTTATGAATCGATCTAGCTTAAGTGCGTCACATGCATGCGCAGTCAAGACCTTAGTTTGTTCACTTTCCAGTCGATCAAAAGCGCATATTATAGAATTTAGTCTATGAAACCGCTAGTTGTCCACAGATGTTTTTTTCATCATTTATTTTTAGAGTTTCACTGCCCAGCAGAAGTTTTGACCGTTCCAAACCAATACGATTCAGTCCATACAGATCTAGGTCGAACCCACTCTCTACTGGCGATGTCGACTAACCGAAACTGGCGCTGGTTCGTATGGACTTGCTCATGCGCAGATATCGATTTCCGCCTTCAAACTTGGTGCGTGTAAACGCACCACTAAATCGATTCATATAAATCGCTTTGTCTTAAATCGGTTTGGAATTGCCCATGTAAACACAGCTCAAGTCTGGCGGGCACGCGATGGTGGGTGTCGTCAGGAGGGCATTGAGAATGGAACCCTAAAATTGAGCTAGATTAGCTCGTGAGTTAAAGTTGCATTTGTAAAGTCCAATGCTCGAATCTGTGGCTGTTTAGGCAGGCTATGCCTTTGATAAAGGATTCACCCGGTACTCGCAGTCGCAGTCGCAGTACACGGGTGAATACCAACCCTATATAAAAACGGTTGAAAAAGCGGGTTAACAAATTGAGAGCCTAATTTCACAATCTAAGAAGCAACAATTATTCTTTACATATGTCTTATTGATAGCCCGCTACCTTTGAATTGAAAAATATAATATAATATCTAGTTTAATTAGATTTAAAAGTGAAATCGAAGGCGTTCTGTGGTCGCCATCTTGTCTTTTTGCATTCTCTCCCATTTCACCAACTCTGTGCCTATATGGGTAGCCATTTGATACTGGAGCCACAGTTTCTACTTCATGTTCCATACTAAAGCTATTTTCTCCCGTATTTGGACTACGTTTTCGTTCACACCGTGTACTACAACTTACAAGTACCGGGTGAATCTTTTATCTAGCTATGCCTATGGTGAAATCAATACAGACAAAGAGAATGGAAGAGTATAAAGTGTAAAGAAGAAGAGGGAGTCCAGCCCTCTGGTTTATTATTTATATGGTTACATGGGTTCATTGTAGAGTATCACCCCACCCATTTCCCCCAATGGGAAACAAAGCATTCTTGGCCCTACCAATAGGGATCCAGCATTCCTGGTCCCCATGGATACCAGTGGTCTTCCCACCACCACAAGCTGTATGGCCCCATGACCACCACCAACCTTGACCTTTGAGTGTGGTGATCCCTATCTCAGCAGAGGGGGTAGGCCCTGGGTTTAATCACACCCAGACCTGGTAGCACCACTGTCTATTTACATCCCACTCAGGCACCCCCAACCCATACATATATTTATATACATACATGCGCCTGGCCACATACACCGATCAGTAATAGAACATTTGCATTCCCCCCTATGCCGAATATCGGAATATTTTACATCTGTATCAAACACTGACCATGGACCCAATTATGGTATAGTAAAAGATAAATCCTGAAATTGCCAACATTCGGAAATGGGAAAGCGTTAACTTGTTCATATCATACTGCTTACATAGCACATTTCCACTTGGGCTTTGTGGCCTAGATAGCCCAATAGTTAGGACCCTAGCTCCTGAATGGCAGAAGTGTGGGTTTTAGGCGTGCTCTAGTCCGCAGCTTTCTATGGAGGCAATCGATCAAGAAGAACTGTATTGTTGACTGAATATTTGAATTAAGAATTGACTGGAAGTAGTCCTGTAGGTGGTGGTGGGTGACACCTAGATCCAATATGTGTTTTTCTGATAGTCTTTGGTCCTAAGGAACTGTGTACATCACATGTTGAAAGGCATCATCATTTTCTTGAGTTATGTCCGGAAGAAAAGTTTTGTACAACTTCTGCTCCAAGCCATTAACAAGTAGCTCATGAATCCATGTGCATCTGTTGTAGGTTTTCTCCTTGATAAACCCCATAATTGAACTTTCAGTCAAAATTTCAGCTTCCATTGAAATGAATAATATTCCACTTGTATTTATCAATGTGTCAACTGCTCCATCAAAAGCCAACTTGCTGTGGAAATTACCCATCATTATCAACAGCTTATGGAACAAGGGCGTTTTAATTACTTGTATAGAATCGGCATTTAATGCAACAGCCAAATCATGTGACAACTGCCTAATCTTGAACTATATCCTTTGTAATGTTCATGGTCTGAATCAACATCCTCCTCACCACATCATTCTTGGTAGGTGATCTGGATGCGGGGTCCATTTAGCAAATTGATAGCCCGCTACCTTTGAATTGAAAAATATAATATAATATCTAGTTTAATTAGATTTAAAAGTGAAATCGAAGGCGTTCTGTGGTCGCCATCTTGTCTTTTTGCATTCTCTCCCATTTCACCAACTCTGTGCCTATATGGGTAGCCATTTGATACTGGAGCCACAGTTTCTACTTCATGTTCCATACTAAAGCTATTTTCTCCCGTATTTGGACTACGTTTTCGTTCACCCGTGTACTACAACTTACAAGTACCGGGTGAATCTTTTATCTAGCTATGCCTATGGTGAAATCAATACAGACAAAGAGAATGGAAGAGTATAAAGTGTAAAGAAGAAGAGGGAGTCCAGCCCTCTGGTTTATTATTTATATGGTTACATGGGTTCATTGTAGAGTATCACCCCACCCATTTCCCCCAATGGGAAACAAGCATTCTTGGCCCTACCAATAGGGATCCAGCATTCCTGGTCCCCATGGATACCAGTGGTCTTCCCACCACCACAAGCTGTATGGCCCCATGACCACCACCAACCTTGACCTTTGAGTGTGGTGATCCCTATCTCAGCAGAGGGGGTAGGCCCTGGGTTTAATCACACCCAGACCTGGTAGCACCACTGTCTATTTACATCCCACTCAGGCACCCCCAACCCATACATATATTTATATACATACATGCGCCTGGCCACATACACCGATCAGTAATAGAACATTTGCATTCCCCCCTATGCCGAATATCGGAATATTTTACATCTGTATCAAACACTGACCATGGACCCAATTATGGTATAGTAAAAGATAAATCCTGAAATTGCCAACATTCGGAAATGGGAAAGCGTTAACTTGTTCATATCATACTGCTTACATAGCACATTTCCACTTGGGCTTTGTGGCCTAGATAGCCCAATAGTTAGGACCCTAGCTCCTGAATGGCAGAAGTGTGGGTTTTAGGCGCGCTCTAGTCCGCAGCTTTCTATGGAGGCAATTGATCAAGAAGAACTGTATTGTTGACTGAATATTTGAATTAAGAATTGACTGGAAGTAGTCCTGTAGGTGGTGGTGGGTGACACCTAGATCCAATATGTGTTTTTCTGATAGTCTTTGGTCCTAAGGAACTGTGTACATAACATGTTGAAAGGCATCATCATTTTCTTGAGTTATGTCCCGAAGAAAAGTTTTGTACAACTTCTGCTCCAAGCCATTAACAAGTAGCTCATGAATCCATGTGCATCTGTTGTAGGTTTTCTCATAATTGAACTTTCAGTCAAAATTTCAGCTTCCATTAAAATGAATAATATTCCACTTGTATTTATCAATGTGTCAACTGCTCCATCAAAAGCCAACTTGCTGTTGAAATTACCCATCATTATCAACAGCTTATGGAACAAGGGCATTTTAATTACTTGTATAGAATCGGCATTTAATACAACAGCCAAATCATGTGACAACTGCCTAATCTTGAACTATATCCTTTGTAATGTTCATGGTCTGAATCAACATCCTCCTCACCACATCATTCTTGGTAGGTGATCTGGATGCGGGGTCCATTTAGCAAATTTCTTGGAAGTGACAAGGGATCGTTTTACGTACTTTCCCATAAATCTAGCATGCAGTGGTGTGTTGCCTTTCTTCAGTTTCCAAATTAATACAGATCCAATACCTTTTGCAGTATTTTGCATGCATTCAGATCTGCAATGATCAATTGTGATGCTATAGTAGATGCTCTGGTTAGGGTACCGGCAGTTTCAGCTGCAGTAGGACTGAGGAAATGGGCTTTGAGGTCATCCCACCACAGAAAATGTCTGGCAATGGCCATTCATGAAATCTGTAAGACATTTAGCTCTATTTTGGAGATATGGAAATTAGGGGGGTGTCTGGCAGGCACACCACACCACAGAAAATGTCTGGCAATGGCCATTCATGAAATCTGTAAGACATTTAGCTCTATTTTGGAGATATGGAAATTAGGGGGGGGGGTGTCTGGCAGGCACACCCCACCACAGAAAATGTCTGGCAGTGGCCATTCATGAAACTTGGGACTATGCCAGACATTTTCCAATAAGTTTCATCAGGTTAACTCACAAGCTGATTTAGCTTAATTTTGGGGACAGGGGCATTCAAGGGTGTCTGGCAGGCACACTCCACCACTGAAAATGTCTGGCAATGGCCATTCATGATACCTGGGACTATGCTAAACATTTTCCAATGGGTTTCATCAGGTTACCTCACGAGCTAATCTAGCTCAATTTTGGCGTCCCTTTTCATGGCCCTCCTGACCACACCCACCAGCACATGCCCGGCAATAATTCACAGCTAATGTACAAAATATAGCTGTATTTGATAGTGAGTGAGAAGTGTTCTCTGTGGCGGAGTGGTTAGAGTGTCTGACTTTTTTCTAGGTCAGACTCCTAATCTGAAGGTCGGTGGTTCGATTCCCCATGCCCCCACCTCTGCCAATTTGGATGTCCACCGCTGTGGATAACTTACAGCATCATTAAAGGCCAGTTGCTGTCATACCATGTCTATGTGGTGTGGGAGGTTAAAAATCCATTGGGTCAGTAAAAGTGTAGACTCGTGCTTTCTATCGACAAACTGTCTAATGCTGAAAACAAGTCTATTCAGACTTATCCATAATAGGCAATATAAATCTTCAAGAAACCCCCCCCACCCCCCCAAAAAAAAACATCTGGCAGCACACCCTACCTCTAAAAATGTCTGGCAGTTATCCTTCATGGTACCCGCGACTTGGTTCCTTTGTCATGGCTCTCCTGCCCACACCCACCAGCGCGTGCCCGCCAGACTTGCATTTTCTTACATTGGCATGCATCTGCAACATTGCTATGCAGATGAAAATTGGTTAACGTTCCAGCTAGGCTGGACCCCATGGGCTCTGGTCTATGAGTGTTATTAACTGTTAGTGTTAGCCACACCACTGCATCAGTAACTAATAACTACTACTAAAACTAGAATCCAATCGTCATAACCCAGTAACTTGAATGGACTTACCGTAATTTGCGCGGAGTTACCGGTAGGGTCCCACGTGTAATGTTTATATTCGTGATGCATTGTTTGTTGCCGATTGGGTCTGTTTTAATTATATCTAGATAAAAGAGTCACCCTTGTCCATAGATAAAAGATTCATCCCATACTTGTAGTACAGGTAAGTAGGGGGTGAATTTGTTATCTATCTTATCCAGTGTTACAGAGATAGTCACAGTACAGACTACAGTGCTGGGGGAGTAACATGATATCACACATGAACACAGACTACTATCACGTTTGATCAACCGGCTTTTTCCCAATAACGAGTTACATTCTTAAAAAAAAAAAAATGTCGATTGGATTCCTGTTGACTGTGTGAGTCAACAAAATACGTATAATACGTCTAAATTCACCCAATGATCATAAATAATTAACCCTATTCCCCCCTCCCCCGAAAGACAATACACAGTACTATCATAAAATTATAAATAACATGCGTAGTCCCAGAGATAGCAATGACCCACCTGTGTTAGCCCACTATAGGGCATGAACTTATTACCTCAAGGTTTCCACCAGAAAATAATTAGAGGGTATGTAGAACGGGGGGGGGGGTGTATTATTTTTCCCACATCACTTGGTCAATTATGAACACTGCTATGATTACTGTCGTATCCTAACAGTCTAACTGATTACTGATGCTGGCTTTGTTGTCTCTGGCTATTTGAAGACCCTTAAAGGCCCAGTCACACCTTACCGGACTGGGGAACCGGACACTGTCCGGTGAAATACGGCAATGTCCGGTACCCATCCGGCGGTGTCCGGTACAAGTTTTGAACATGCACAAAACTTCTAACAGACACCGCAGGACTGACGTGTCCAGTTGGTGTCCGGTTCATGTCCGGTACCCATCCATACGTGTCCGGTACCCATCGGTTGGTGTCCGGTTTGTCCGTTTTGTCCGGTTCATGTCTGGTACCCATCTGTTACGTGTCTGGTTCTCGTCCGGTACATGTATGGTACATGTACGGTGGCTCGGTGGCAATTGACCCAATTACGCTACATTTCGATAGATTTCGTCACCGGAGACCACCGGACTAGAAAATTCGTTGTCCGGTGGTGTCCGGTACTCAATCCGGTGATGTGTGACTGGCGCTTAAAAGAATGTATCCCCACAATTTGAGGGTACAGAGATGTACCCGTATAGAATTTAAGGGTACAGAATTTTACCCATTTTACCGTCTGGCAAAACCCTTGCCCCTCCCCGACCCTCCTGCTCGCATGCCTAGTACAACCGTGAAAATGTTGGACAACCTTGAGTGAACCTAAATGGCTTATTTGTTTATCTCCCGCAGGAAACAAAAAGATGCGTCTAAGTCTTCATTGTCACTCTGGCCAACCACACAACTGGAAGGACATTGTCATCCAGCACAGTGTGGGTGCTTGGAGGCAGTGATGATGTGGTGATTTGATTTCATACAGACAGGATTTGCAAGACTTCTATGACGAATTGGGCATTGTAATCTTTAAGAAAAAAAAAAAAAAATGGAAGCAGAATAGGAAGGGTAACGGGGAATTATTGTGTCACTACATGTGCTACTATTATTACACACTGTGCACATTCGATGACATAGTTTAAAATGGTTGGGCACTCCCATGCACTTTGACTAGGCCACACAAATAAATCGCCTTTTAACCAATAATGCAACCAGCAATTCACCGAATCACTGGAAGCATGTTTCACTAGCAAATAACACACCGACAGCAGTGCTCCCGAAATAGTGACATGAAATCCAAATTCCAGTATTCACAAACTCAGGTTTGTGGCTTTATCTCAATTCAATTAATGATCCATCAGAAAGAAAAGTCTGGAGAGAAAAAAAATAGAAGAAAAAGATCGGCTGGCTAATAAATTATTTATACGCATAGCTGATTGACAAGATTAATTTGTTAACCTCAATTACCGCCGTGACCACTCAGGTTTTGTGAGGGGAAAAAAGAGTAGATAATTAATCAATGCATCTTTTCGAATATCAACATTCTGGGAAGCGATTTGGCCGTCAATGATATTAAAAAGAAATTGGCAACCTTCATCCACTGTCCTGGTTCTGGCGCGGGGCTGGTGGCTTTCGAGCCTACTGCAGGTTCCCAATAGCCAAGGACAAAACCAGAACAAACTTAGCATGTTAATGAAGGTTTTTTTCGGCGTCCTATGCCTAATTTATACTACAGCATCAAAACTTCTGCCAAAGCATGGCAACTACAACGGTGATATTTTGATAATGGCGTTTTTACCAGTTCACTACCGATCTTTCACCAAAAGGGAAGGTGGCTCGACTAAATGCTCATATATACAGAACGACGGTATCCAAGGGGTGGAAGCATTAGTTTATTTTATCAATGAGATCAACCGAAAGACTGACCTGCTGAATGGCTTTACGCTAGGTGCATTGTTACTGGACACGTGTTCCGACGAGACGCTCGCGTTGAACCTATCCATCAGCGTCATCCGGGTCCTGTTGCAGAGTACATCCAATGATATATTATATTCGTGAGTGATTTTCCTTTTTTATTTCCTTGTCCCCACTTTATGCCTCAGATTACCGGGCGCGGTGGCCGAATCGGTATCTAGAGCATGGGACTCATATGGCGGGACATCGGGAGTTGGATTCCCGGTCGAGTCAAATCAATGACTTATAATAAAATTGATACTTGTTGTTTCCTAGCCTGGCACTCGGCATTAATAGGATAGGGCAAGGACTGGTTAGCTCAGTGTCAGGATAATGTGACTGGGTGGGATATTGGGTCATTGTGTCAGTGGCCTGATTTCCCAGTGGGGCAGCACTATAAAGTCGCCATGAGTGTGCACTGTCACAAGTCGGTACCCGTGCTGATATGACCATATATATTCCCAGGACTTTGCCAGTCACGTATTTAAGATGATTAATAGTTGAAAAACAGTTAAGCTATGTTTAATTATCTACCTATTATAAACACCTATGACCACCACCTCCCCCACCACACCGTGCTCCCTTACCTGCTGCCAACAAACCCAAGTTATCCATCCACCTTACAAATTATTTGCCCAACAACTTCAGAAAATGCATATCACCCTGGTAGTATTGCTATAAACATAGACACTAATAAAGACTGTACTAGACTACTAAATGACTAAAATGTACAATCCTCCAAGAGTAGTTTATCCCATCATTACTAACAACCTACTTACTCAAACTACTTCATGTAGTCAACCCTCCCCCCCCCCCCCCCCCCCCAGGTATTAACCTTTTTAAGCATAACCCTACAAGCTAGCCACACTCCATCTAACAGAATAAACAAACCATTCTACTAACACTCCATCTCAAAATCTCACCTCCAACAACATGATTTTTTGTGTGTTTCTGATGGGTTTTTTATGCTGTCCATAGCATATAAGCTCGGATGATTGAGCTTGTTTTTAGTGCTGGGCAGTTATTGGTCTGTGTTTCTTTAGATTATGGTTTGTGGTTAGTGATCTATGTTAGTTTTTTTGGATTTTCTTGGTAAGAGTCTTCCTCTTTTAAATTTTTCCTACACTTAATTCTAGACTAGCCTACTCTATTGACATATTATAGGGTTGTACGTAATATGTAGTTGGTTTATGTTTGGATTTGATGTTATCTGGCTGTTTTCTGGCAGGGGGTTACTTCTCATGGGCTGTCCAGCTGGTGGGCCGTGACATATCACATGCCCCCTTGTGGAACAGCTTAGAGGGGGTTTCCTGGTTTTATTTTGCACAGATATTTTTTGTAGTTTTTAGGTCAGGAATTTGTCGTTCCTTTACCGTTTGTGCGTTCCATACTTTGGCAGCCATTTCCAGTGGGCTTCTTTCGTGAGCTTTGATTTGGCTTCTGGTCTGCCTTAGTAGAGGTGCATTGTTTGCTCTGGTATTCCTGAGTGGTTGGATTAGATATTTATTGTCTCGACTATATCCATACGCTAGAGTTTTTAGGTGGATTATTCTTCTGTTTTCTAATAACATTACTTTAGTTATTTTGTGTATGTCATAGGCGGGGTGCAGTTTGTCTACTTTTAGGCAGGTCTTTAGGGCTCTATTTTGCAGTATTTGCACTTTTTTTAGTAATTCTTTTTTAGCCCCCCCCATGTAAATTACATCCCCATAGTCGAAGTAGGGGAGCACCATACCTTTGAAGATTTTTATTGACATTTCTTGCGTATATAGTTTTGCAAATAGTTTTGCAAATAGCCAGTTTGTGGTTTATTTTTTTCGATGATTTTTGTGATACATAGGTTGTAGCTTAGATGGCTGCCCAGCTCTAGTGATTTATATTTTCTAATATTTGGTTTCCTAGCTTACAGTGTAGATTTCTTTCCGGCATTGATTTATGTGAGAAGAGCACTGTTTTGGATTTATTTGCATTGATGGTTATTTTATTGGACTCACACCAGTCGTCCAGCTTTAGTAGGAGTTTGTTCAGTTTAGTTGTTACCTCTTCCTCTGTGTTTCCTTCTGCATATATGACTGTGTCGTCTGCATATAGTTGGAGATGTTCTGTTTCTAGCCATTTTTCTAGGTCGTTTATGTAGAGTATAAAGAGTAGAGGCCCCAGGACTGATCCTTGGGGTACGCCACATGTTACAGACTGTTGGTCTGATAGGGCATCATATACTTTTGTTTTTTGTTGCCTGTTGTTTAGGTAGCATTTTATCCAGCTTATTGAATTGGACTTTATGCCCATGTTGTTTAATTTTGTTAGTAGTATATTAATTGTGGTCGACTGTGTCAAAAGCTTTGCTGAAATCAATGAAGGCTGCCCCTACTAATCGTTTTTGGTTCATCGATGAAAGTATGTCACTTGTTAGGTTTGCTATTGTTTTTGATGTGGAGTGCAGTTTCCTAAAACCCCCTAGTCTTTTGTTTAGTATACTGTTCTTTTCCAGGTGCTCATGTACGTGCCTGTGGAATACTTTTTCAATTAGCTTGCCTGGTGCTTGCCAAATTGATATTGGTCTACAGTTCCCCATGTTCCCCTTATCACCACTTTTGTAGATGGGGGTGATGGTTGCCATTTTCCAGGCTATGTTGAAGTGCCCCTTTACAAAGGAGATGTTGAACAGGTCCACCATGGTATCTGGGATGGCTTGAAATGCCTCCTTCAGTTTTTTTTGTGGGGATCCCAACTATTCCACTTGGTTTGTTTGTGTCTATCTCGTTTATTAATTTTGTGATTTCTTTTAAGTGATAATTATGCAATTCACTACACAGTAGGCATACAAACCTGTGAAGGAAAACTATGCACCTAACCACTCCATAATGTAAAGGTGTAAACAATACAAATGTATGTGTCTAAGTGTGTATGTATACAACATATGACTACTATCTTATAGGTGATTTGTCAAACTATACCATATGTAAGTCTTGGAATGATTATTATTGTTATTTCAGCTGACTTGAGCTAGCTGCTGATGACAATATCAGACTACATATACAAATATTTTAAATAACTGTAATGTCACATGGCTGGAAGACCAGTGCTATGGCGCTGACAAAAGACTTTATTCAATGAATAAACTATATTTACAACAACAAAAAATCCATCTTACCCTTATTCTCACTTCATCTTCCGAATACCGGAAGTTAAGTACCCGGGGATTGGGGGTGGGGGACAAGCTCGCATAGGACCGGATATATATAGCCTCTACGTAACTCGGCAGCGGTGAAGCAACAACGAGTTGGAGGCCTACTCATTTTAAGGTAAGTTTTAGCTCTAAGGAGGATTCATAATTTATTGAAAGTTGTCACTGATAAGGTGTCGATAAAAGTTGTGTTTAAAATTTGATAATAGCAGTATATATTATGCTTGCTTAATAGTTCTAATGCTTGTTGTTACAGAACAAGACTGCCAGAGTCGAGTCTCATACTACTCTTGGCCGTTCGAACGTAGACTACGACGTGGCAAGTAAACAGGTGTGGTCGCACTGAATAACACACACACAGACTCACGATTCCGCTCAGTGGAGCTCGTCCTGATATGACCTTAGATGTTGCTAGGACTTAAAACACAAAAACAAACAATCTCTCAGTGGAGAAGATGGCTCGAATGATATCAGTTGAAGAACAGCCTATTGCTTTGATTGCTGTAAATAACAATGTCCATGCAAGTGATGAATTAGTGGAAAATATGCGGGCTAGTACTAATGTCGCAGTCACACTACGACGAGAAGGGGGTGACAACAGCCCGGCAACTGGGATTTTGTGAAATCCCGACAACATATGCAAATTCGGGCTAAGTTGGACGACAATCGGACGACAGCCCGACGACAGACGGGACGACAGCGGGACAACAGTGTCTGTGTGTGTGTGTCTATGCTACCATATGCACAGAAATATGAATACTTATCTATAATTTGGTTATAATAAAGGTAATCAATCAATTGGGGTGTTCGTAACCTTACGACGGTTACCGGTTGCAGAACTGCAACATTGGTAGAGAGGCTCCGATAAATCGGCCCAATCTGTGGTTGAAGACTTGTCTTCGTAGAGGGAGTGTTGTGACAGCTGGGGACATCTTTCACGACGTAGTGATGGCAGGGCGTCGGGTGGCAGTGAATCTCTCCGTTCCGGTGTGTAGTTGAGTTGTAGCTGTGTGTAGTGTAGTGTAGCACTTGAATCCGGTCAGCAGCAGGGGTTTGAGGAAGGCGGGCAAAGGTGGGAGCAGCGGTCGTTCCAGCAAGAAGAACCAGACAGAGAAATCGTAATAGGTGAAGGGCCCCACCCAAGAACACAACAACCCTGGTCAGGGGAAGAAGTGTGCCTGGGAGAAATCGAAATGGGCAGAATCTAGGAAAGAGAAATGAGGAGAGTTGAGTCAAAGGACCGTGTCTATTTGCCCTACGGTGACCATCCAGCGAGCCATAGACACGGACAGAGTAAGAGTAGAAAGTGAAAATGCCGGCGGGCCCCCCTCCTGGAACTCTTTTCAGACATATCAAGGAGGTGCCAGGCCGGCAGAGAGGTGATAGAGAGAGGTGTGGACGAAGTGCGGTCCGGACAGCAAGTGATAATAAAGGTAGGAAAGCAGTTTCCATGAGAAATATGAAGAATGGGACGGTGCAAACATGTAGGTTTATGCGGCGGACCTGTTAGGAAGCAGTCTTCATGAGAAATATGAAGAATGGGACAGTGCAAACATGTAGGTTTATGCGGCGGACCTGTTAGGAAGCAGTCTTCATGAGAAATATGAAGAATGGGACGGTGCAAACATGTAGGTTTATACGGCGGACCTGTTAGGAAGCAGTCTTCATGAGAAATATGAAGAATGGGACGGTGCAAACATGGGTCAGTTTAGCTTGCTTTGAGGGATGTTAGGACCGTCCCAAATATGAAGACACACAGAGACAGAGACACACACACAGACACAGAGATACACACACAGAGACACACACATAGAGACACAGAGACACACACAGAGAGACACAGAGACACACACACACACACATAGACACAGAGACACACATACAGCTGCTATGGAGAGAGAAGCGACGACAGCTTAACGACATAGACGACACCTTAACGACAAAGACAACACCGTATCGACACTGTACCGACACCGTAGCGACACCGTATCGACAGCCGAGCGACATCGGCTGTCGTCGGCTGTCGTCGAAGTTTTTCAACATGTCCAAAAAGCCGGCGACAGCCCGGCGACAGTCGAGAAAATGGAGGTGACACCTCCGCGGCACCTCCGCGGCACCTCCGCGACACTCGATGACACTCGACGACAGACCGGAAGTCGCTGTCGCTGGGCTGTCGTCGCCCCTTGTCGTCGTAGTGTGACTGCTACATAAGACTAAGCAATGCAAGAAAATGGCAGCAGACTCAAAACAGAAGATGCGCATGAAAAATACTGAGCCAGGCACTTCGGCCTCAGGCAGTGGTGGCAGTAGGGATCCACAACCCAGTGAGATGGCAGAGATTAAGTTAATGTTACCGGAATTATGTGAGTTGAGGCGCGAGATGCACAAAGCAGAGCAAAAGAGAGTGTATGAAGCGGAATACGCGAGGAACGTGAGGAATGTTTATGACGTCAGCAATGACCAGACGTATGTAGGTCACCAGGGTGGAGCATGCTGCGACGGTTGGCAAGACTACAAGGAGTTTGATGAGGAAGATGACTGCTACGAGCAGTATTTAAAAAAAAAAAAATTCTTGAAGATTTATACGGCCTATCATGGATAAGTCTGCATGGACTTGTTTTCACCATTAGACAGTTTGTCTATAGAAAGCCTGAGCCTACACTTTTACCGACCCAAGGGATTTTTAACCTCCCACACCACATAGACATGGTATGAGAGCAATCAGCCTTTGATGAAGCTGTAAGCTATATACAGCGGTGGAAATCCAAATTGGCAGAGGTGGAGGGGGCACGGGGAATCGAACCACCAACCTTCAGATTAGGAGTCTGACCTAGAAAAAGTCAGACACTCTAACCACTCTGCCAAATAGAACACCACGATGATGCTGGAGAATCAGTCAATTCTTTAAGCATAAATGACCATTTGGCATTGTTATTAGAAGCTGTAAGGCCCTGTCGCACTACGACGTTTCCCCCGGCGCGCCGGCAACGGGCAAAATATTTGCAACCCGTCGAGAAACGTCAAACTTTTCGGCGTTTCGGGGGGTAGATGGACGGGCGGCAGCGTGTTGGTAGCATGATAATAGCGTGTTATTAGCGCGCCGTCAACGGGTATCGACGTTGCGGGCGGAAAAAGCCTCCCTCCCTCCCTCCCTGTGTCTGTGTGTGTGTCTCTGTGTCTGTGTGTGTATCTCTGTGTCTTTTATGTATGTGTCTGTGTGTGTGTATCTGTGTTTGTGTGTGTCTATGTGTGTGTGTGTCTTTGTGTCTCTGTCTGTGTGTGTGTCTGTCTCTGTGTGTGCGTATCTGTGTCTGTGTGTGTCGTTCTGTGTCTGTGTGTGTGTCTCTTTGTATATGTGTGTGTGTCTCTGTACGTGTGTGTGTCTGTGTGTGTATCTCTGTATGTGTGTGTGTCTGTGTATGTGTGTGTCTCTGTGCCTATGTGTGTTTCTGTGTCTCTGTGTCTTTGTGTGTGTCTCTCTGTGACTGTGTGTGTGTCTCTGTGTCTGTGTGTGTCTTTGTGTCTGTATGTGTGTCTCTGTATCTATGTGTGTGTCTCTGTATGTGTATGTGTGTCTCTGTGACTAGGTGTGTGTCTGTGTGTGTATCTCTATGTATGTGTGTGTGTCTGTGTGTGTATCTCTGTGTCTGTGTGTGTCTGTCTGTGTGTGTCTCTCTGTGTCTGTGTGTGTGTCTCTGTGTGTGTCTGTGTGTGTATCTCTGTCTGTGTGTGTGTCTCTGTGTATGTGTGTGTCTGTCTCTGTGTCTGTGTGTATGTGTGTCTGTGTGTGTGTCTCTGTGTCTGTGTGTGTCTCTGTGTCTCTGTGTGGGAGGGAGGGGGGGGGAAATAGGGAGGGAGGGAGGGGGGTGTCTGTGTGTGTCTCTCTCAGAGACACACACACAGACACATACACACATAGAGACACACACAGAGACACAGAGTCACACACCCAGACACACAGAGACATACACAGAGACACACACAGACAAAGAGACACACACAGAGATACACACACAGACAGACACACACAGAGACACAGAAACACAGAGACACACATACAGACACAGATACACACACAGACACACACACACATACAGACACACATACACAGAACACACACACAGACACAGAGACACACACACACACTGAGACAGAAACACAGACACACACACAGAGACACACAAACAAACACACACACATACACAGAGACACACACAATGAGACACAGATACAGAAACACACAGACACACAGAGACACACACACTGAGACACAGAGACAGAAACACAGAGACACACACACAGACACAGAGACACACACACAGACACAGAGACACACACACTGAGACACAGAGACATAAACACAGAGACACACACATACACAGAGACACACAGATACAGAGACACACACACAGACACAGAAACAGAGACACACACACTAAGACACATATACAGAAACACAGACACACACACAGACACAGAGACACACACACAGACACACACAGAGACACACACACTGAGACACAGAGACAGAAAGACAGAGACACACACAGACACAGAGACACACACACAGACAGACACACAGACACAGAGATACACACACACTGAGACACAGAGACAGAAACACAGAGACACACTCAGACACAGAGACACCCACATACACACACACAGACAGACACACAGACACAGAACACACACACAGACACACACACTGAGATACAGAGACACAGAGACACACACAGACACAGTGACAGACACAGAGACACACACACTGAAACAAAGACACAGAGATACACACACAGAAACACAGAGACACACACACAGAGGCACACACAGAGACACATACACACACAGAGACACACATAGACACACACACAGACACATACACAAACATGGAGGCAGAGACACACACACACAAACACACACACAGACACATACACACACACACAAACACACAGAGACACACACACATGCATAGAGACACACACAAACACAGAGACACACACACAAGACACAGATACACACAGACGGATACACACACACAGACACACACACACACAGACACACACAGAGACACAGACACACACACAGCAACGTGCGAGCAACGTTCCTCCAACGCGCTGGTAACGTGGGTCCACGTCCTGCCAACGTGCCGGTAAGGCGCGATCCAACACGTCGGCGCGCGTCGAAAGTTTTGTGCAAGCACAAAACGATCGGCGCGACCCGACGCGCGCCGACGTGTCCATTCACACGTTGCTATCCCTCAACGTGTACCGACGCGCCGGTAACGTACCGGACGTGTACCGACGTTACGACCAAAAAGGCAACACGTCGACGCACGTTGGTGGGAAACGTCGTAGTGTGACAGATCCTTTAGAAAAGGCTGCAAAACCATCACCCAAGCCGCTTCCAGTCGAGGCGGTGGGGTCAACGTCAACAACAACAACGGCTTCAGCCACGGCAGTCCGGTGGTAGTGTGTCAATGGCGAAAAGTAAAGTGAGAAGAGAATTTAAACTGGAAGCAGGGCTACATGAGGGAGCCTTTTTGACAGAGCTGGAAGAAATTTACAAAAAGGTGAAGCGACTGGTGGCAGCATGCATAGTAATAAGGGAGAGCATGGTGGCTGTTATTCAACACTTCTATCTAGGGCCCAATGAAGGGGGACCCAAACCACTCAATACGATAAGACAGATTGCCACACAATACACTGGACTTCAGGACATGCCGGGAGCAATGGTCCAGATTATGAATGTGGAGATTCGCTTTGCGGAAGGAAGGACGGGGAGTCGTCCTTAAGCCCAAGTCACACCTACCCAGACGAGCTCCGGATTTTTAGCTGGACCACCCCCTCCCACCCACCCCCCGGACCGTCCCGGACAGCCCCAGATAAAATCGCTATTTTGGTCATTTTGGGGCTCGCAGTCACACCTACACGGTCTAGCCGGTGTGGTGGTTTCAGCGGGTTCCCGTGCTCAGAAGTGTCCCTCGCTTCTGCGCTGCTTCTGCGCATGCGCGGATTTCGCATCAACGGGCCGTAATCGATTAACACGACCCGGGCGACTCGGGTCATCCGAGTCGTCAGAAATTCAAATAGAACACGGCGAGTGGGGTCGACAAATACACGTGCCATGTGCATAAAAAGAATAACTTAGATTAATTAAATGGAAATATAGGTAAACTGGGCCATCATAAAATACTTTAAATCCTATTTTGCTGTATTTTTATCGGTTATTAAAAAAAAAAAAAAAGATTGTCCACCCGAGCGCGGAGAAGCGTATTCGATTATTCGACCCGAGTTTGTAGGATATGCGCATGCGCCAATAAGTGGCTCAGGTGACCCGAGTTGATGCGAAATCCGCGCATGCGCAGAAGCAGCGCAGAAGCGAGGGACACCTCTGAGCACGGGAACCCGCTGAAACCACCACACCGGACCACCCCCCGGACTACCCGCTGTAGCCACAGAGTAGTCACGGATCAGTCCCGGACTTGAAGTGGACTTGCTCCTGCTATATATATATACAAAAATGGGGCTCATCCTGGACTGAACCATGGTAAACCGGGCTGTCCGTCGCTATCTGTGGCTATCCGTGGCTAATCCGTGCTCATCTCGCTTATCCGGGCAGTCTGGGAGTGGTCCGTGGCTTAGTTGTGGCTGGTCCGGGTTAAACTGTGGCTAAAACGTGGCTCATCCGGTTTAAAACACACCTGGACTGCCCCGGACTGTACACGGACTACCCCCGGACCACCCCCCGGACCACCCCCGGATGATGCTGGATCGAGTCTGGATTGCAATATTCCCTGGATCGCCCCGGATGTTTTAAACATTTTAAAACATCCGGGGCCAACCCCGGATGAGGATCACCAAGGACCAGCCACGGATCACACCGGATCGCTACGGACGATGCCGGATCATGGTCCGGCGCTCGTCCGGCCCTTGATTCGGGTAGGTGTGACCTAGGCTTTACTAACAGCGTCAAAGGGGATTGTCGGGGCGTTGACTGCCGTTGCCCCCCTGATGGACATAATTTTGCAAAAAGGGTCAGCTTGTAAAAATATACGGATTTTCGGTTTAGAATTATATAGTAGCAGGGAGCATCTTTATTAGTAAATAACAGTGTGGGGACAATGTTATGTAAACTAACAAGTAAGGATGAGATACTCAGAGTATGACATGATATAAAGTAAGGAAATATATGTCCTGCATGCTGCCTAGGATTGGGGAGGAGCTGTGTTATATAAGACCCAGTTTAGGGGGATGGAAAAGTTCTCTGTTGAGTCCTAGCATGTGCCACTGCGGTGGAAGGAGGGCCAGGTTGTAGGGGAAAACTGCCAAAGGATGGAAATTTCCTATAGTGCCTCCAAACATGTACCAGCACCAAGGAAGGGACTTTCTCGGTCTCTATATATGGAGGCCCAACCTCAGCCTCATTTGCATATATACTCAGGGCGGCACCTGCAGCTGAGTAGGGTGGTAACCACCTCCACTGGGGGGTTGGCTCCCACCCCAGCTGTGGGGCCGCCTGAGTGGCTGAGAGTGGGACTGCTCAGTCACCTACACTGCCTTGACTAACTGACCACACTAAATATAGGAGATGCACCGCATTTATGTAAGTGAAGGATCGATGCTCCAGGCATCCTGGACACCGGCACTCTAGTCCTGGCTCTTGAGTGAAGCAGACATACATTTGAGCAGGAACCCCAGACACTCTGTCTGATGCTACCTAAATTCACATATTCCAATTGAGTGTATCCACAACCATAGGACTCCTGTCCCATGGGCTGTGGGCACTGCTTTCAGTATACAGGCTAAGTGGTAATGAGAACTAGTGTGGACAGAAGGTGAGGAGTGAGGGTGCTAGGTCACATGTAGGGGAATGGACAAGAGTTGCTGCTCAATAAAGCACAACTTATTCACTGTTCATTTGTGTGTCTAGTTTTCCTTCCTCTTTTCAGTACTGATTCATGAGTTGGTTTGATTAGGTGAATGGCATCACAGGTGATATGAAGGGGATAGTTTTGTAGTCTCATGGGGTGCTCACAGCGGCCGAGCAGATCCGTGTTTCTATAAGCTGATCCAGAACTGAACACTCACACGATCCATGTGTTGAATGCGATTCAACAGAAAACAAAAGTGTAAACAAGGTGGTGCACTCCTGTCTGGGGAAGGAGCTGATAAAAGAGAAGCGGGATATCTATGGTGATTCACGGGAACCAACAGTGTATCTGCTAGGGAGAATACCTGGATGAATGCAATAGGCAGCTGATGAAGTTGGTCAAGGCATCAGAAAATTGCATGTAGGCCTACCTGGGTAGCGACTACATAGGTAAGAGACACTTTAATCAAGATAATCAAGCGAGGAATGCTACTTTCCCCTACAAGTTTAGGGGGAGTGACAGATTCAGGGGCTTCAGAGCTGGCCGACACTCATCAGGTTGGGGAAACCGTCAGTGAGCACCCGAAAAGCATTTCGATAGAACGGCGGAGGACTAGGCCCAGTACTGGAATGTACCGGCTGGGAGCAGAGGCACCCGTGGTCGTGGAAACCCCAGTTGGAGTTTTCAGAAGTGAGCTACCCTATCCAGGTGAGTAACTCATTAGATGCAGATCCTGGTGTTGACATGTCTGATATTGTAGATGGAACTACCTTGTTTTTAGCAGGAAACATTATAAACAAATTTAGCAATTGGGAAAGGTTAACGTCTGACAAATGGTTCTCAACTGTGTGATGACGGCCAAAACAACAAGAACAGCAGCTTCAACCAGGATGCTAAAAAGTAAAATGGAGTACAACAGGGAGACAGATGGAAAGTTGTGGAATTGGGGGAATGACCACGGGTTCACCACTTCCCGTGGACAAGACCCCAATCGCAAAGTGCACATATACGTGTGGTGTGCTAACAAGTACCACAGGGCAAATGTGCACCAGGAAAAAGTGTGTATAAACAAAAAATGATTCATGGATAAGAAGGCAATGACACCGAGTGACCAACAGGCAAACTCGGGTTTTTAGCGACCGGCTCCGACCCCCAGCAACACCCACTGGAGCCGGATAACAACGCATACAAGACTTCAAATGTGGTATGTGGTAACAACACTTTTACTCTCAAACTAGTAAAACCCAGAACCATTTCAAAGTTAAGGCAACACAGTTTCTCAAACAGGATCATAAATATATGGAACAGTCTCCCACAAAATGTTATTGATGCCGAGTCAATAAATTCATTCAAGAACAGATTAGAAAAGGCATGGGCTAATGATCCAGGGAAATTTGACCCCTTATTCACCACATGCTACTAATTATTCCTTGTGTTGCTTATTTACTTGCACTCAAGCAAAAATGAGAGACAAATAAGTGTTCACACTTCTTGTCTACCATTCGCTATTTCGCTATTAAAAGAATGCGAGATGAAGCATTCCAGCTTGCAGCTGGTAAAAACAAGGCCACTATGGCTGGATGGGGTGACAGTGACACTCTCGGGAGCGACCCCTGGAGGGCTCCTGACAGTCACACCCATGCAAATACCAGCTGCCAAAGCCCAGGTCAAGGTCGTGGCCAGAGCGGAGGTGATGCTGACGTATCCAGCATCATTAACCATCTGTAATTGCTCCTGGGATGATAGTGGACCCTTAAAAATTGAATTTTTCTATTTCCAGCCATGAAGATACACATATTTTGGAGGTCAATAACTCTGAAATTAGAAGAGGTAGGTCCAAGATATTGTCCCCACAAACCCCCTCCAAATTAACATGTGCAATTCACGAGTGCAAAAAGTGACCATGGGCCCTGATTTTTGGAGGCCCATATCTTGGAAGCCCTTAGGAGTTGAAGCCTAAAATTGTGCACGTGGTCATTATACATATATATACAGGTACACTGAAAACAAAATTGAGCCAAATCTGAGTCGGTCACCCGGGGACCTCTGGTTGAGTTCATATGGAATGACCCTTTAGTGTAATTTTGACAAGACATAATGGCATAGGGGAGCACTATCTAGTTCATTGGCTGTGTAAGAGCTGCCACGAGCTGAGACCACCCCAACCACGCTATGATACGTTTTGGAGCGTGGAAATTGTATTAAGATGGATAATTAATCTAGCAAATGACAATAAACAATGACAAACAATGAAGATATCGCCAGCACATTAAATGAACACTTCTGTTCAATTGGTGAAAAACTTGCAGCAAAACACACCAGTAATAGCATAGCACACAGGCAATATCTTAAACACCCAAACTCACATACTTTTTTTCTTAGTCCCACCAATGAACAAGAAACCCTAGAAGAAATAAAGAAACTAAATCCTAATAAGTCAAGCGGACATGACAATATTTCGACAAAAATAATCAAAGAGTCTACTCGCACCATCTATCTCCCACATAATAAACCTATCATTTGAAAATGCTACTGTTCCTAAGAATCTCAAAGTTGCAAAAGAAATACCCATCCATAAGAAAAATGAGAAATACCTAGTTGATAACTACAGGTCAATCAGCCTACTCAGTACCCTAAACCAATTAATGGAGAAACTAATGTACAAAAGAGTTTACCAATTTCTTAACAAATACAAAATATTATACAAATACTTAGACCTGAGCAAAGCATTTGATACCATAGACCATGACATCTTTCTCTCAAAACTTAGGCACAACGGAATTCGAGGCCAGGTACTTAAATGGTTTGAGAGTTACCTAAGCAATAGAAAGCAATTTACATACATAAACGGTAAACAATCCAACCTAAACTCAATCAGCCATGGTGTTCCCCAAGGTTCTGTCCTGGGCCCTCTCCTATTTTTGATCTACACAAATGAATAGTCAACTGTACAAAACAAGATGTCAGAACAAGGTTATTTGCAGATGATTCCAATGGCTTTATAACCTCAAATTCACCCAAACAACTAAAACATTCAATTAAAACATTCCTTTCAGATATATTTACATGGTGCAATGATAACAAATTAACAGTAAACCCGAACAAAACATGCTACACAATATTTAAAAGCAGAAGTACAACCATTCCTGATTTAGCTAAACAACATAAAGATAAATAATAACACAATAAAGAGAGTCCCTTCTGTGAAATATCTAGGTATAATTCTAGATGAAAACCTCAACTGGGATGAACATATTGATAACTTAAATAATTCAATCATTAAAACAGCTAACTCATTCAAAATAATCAGACGACGGGTACATGAGGAAAATATAAATTACTATACTATGCATACGTTTACTCCAAAATTCAGTTTGGTATAGAGGTGTATGGGAGAGCCAAGTTATCAACCCTAAAAAAGGTACAGACACAACAAAACAGAGTCTTGAAAATACTGTATAGCAAAGTCCCCCAACTAAATCACTTCATAAAGACCTGGACTTACTTATGGTAACTGACATTTATAAAATATACATTGCAAAATTTGTTTACAAGCAAAAGAATGGCCTCCTCCCGGAAATATTTGATAATCTCTTCAAAGAAAACAATCAGGTCCATTCCCATACCACACGGCAGATAAATAACATACATCACAAACACACTAGAAACAAATATGGCAAAATAACTGGAAACCAAGGAACCAATATCTGGAACTCAATACCAGTAGAGATTAGAAACCTTAACACTTTGATGTTGTTTGTTTGTTGTTGTTTTACGTCCTAGCAACATCTAAGGTCATATCAGGACGGGTACCGACTTGTGACAGTGCGCATCCTGGCGAAACTTTGAAAAACTTCTGTAAAAAACTAAAGATAAGCTATCTCAATGCATACTAAATCGATTACCAGTAAAGAATATATATAATAGGATATAGTTGTCATTAACTAGTCGCATAATTTAAAATATCAAGTGGCTATGGCAAAGAACATAAGATTTGACCCTATTAACATACATGCAAAATAACTATTAATACTGCATGTAAGTACATGAATCTATGACACAATATACATATAATATTCCTATCATTACTTTGTTTTTTACTAACTGTGAAGAGACGCATAGATATCTCCTCATAATCATTAGTTAAAAATGTAGCTTAAGTTTAATCATTTGTTATTGTCATCACTTGTTCATTCACATCATGGAGACCAGCTAGATAAGCATCTCTTTTCTGGGATCCTTTCTGCCTGTAAGGAATTTGTATGCATTTATTGTATCACCTCAGTTTATTGTAAACATACCTTGCAGAGAGTTAAAATAAAAGGATTCAATTGAATTGAAATGATAAGCTGTTAAATCTTAAAACTATCGTATAAGTTAACGTTGTTACTATTATTGGTGTCGTCCCAGAGGGGCCAGACAATACTTAACCTCTATCGATAGAATGAGGATAGAGAACGACTCTATAGTGTTCAAAATGAAGCAGTTATTGAAGCATAATCAGCTAGGACAACCACTAGACTCAATTCGTTTCTACACTTATGCTGATGATTGTATGTGGTCAGGACGATTAAAAGATACCTGATCAGAATAGTTAATATTAGGAAAGAGAATAAACAGTTGTTGATATCGTATATTGGGCCACATGGACCTATTTCTAGGGCCACTCTAGTGAGGTGGATATTACGTGCCATGGAATTGGCAGGGATTTACACCTCGAAATACAGAGAGCACAGTACGAGAGGGGCTTCAGCGTCCTAGGCGAAGGAGTTAGGCACGAGCCTCAAAGTGATCATGAAGAACACCTCACGGAGAGACAGTTACGAAATACTATCATAAGTCACTGGAGGATCCAGGCGAGATACAATGAACAATTTTGAGAGGGGCTAGGCCTTAAAGCCCGAAGGTTTAAAAAAAAGAGAAAGGTTAACGGTTACATGTTCGAGGAAAGTGACACTTAAAGCTGCATAGTCCGATGAAGCATCAAATTTTCAAAATCAAAACAATTATCTAGATTTGATTCTACATATCTAACTTAGATACTGATGCACTTATTGAGTATTTGTTGCCACATAGAAGGGAACACTGAGTCAATTCAATAGAACCTGTTACTGCAGAAGCCTATGGTATCAGAGTTTTGGTGTGCTTGACACAATTATTTTCACATGTTTGAATTTCAAATATCTCAAAAGGTAGCCATTTCAATTAAAAGTTACTTCAAACTAAAGTAAGGTACATTATAATGATCAATTTAATATATTTATCTCAGAAAAATGTCAGAAACTCAAAACCATCGGACTATACAACTTTAATTATAAAGTAAGGCTTGAAACATTAAAAAAGAAGAAGACAAAAAGTGAATATGAACAGAGAAGTGATGAGAAGGAAAAGGAAGAAAGTACAAAGGAGGAGTCGGGACAACAAAAACCATACTACAAATACTCCCCGGGTACTTAACTTCCGGTATTCCGAAGATGAAGTCAGAATAGCTCAGTAAAACTAGAATTACTTGTAAGTTGAAGTATTACTAGGATTCTTATGAATCTATGAATAAGAAGGTAAGGAGCTGGGGCCCGCTCTCCCTCACCTATGGAAAGAATACTCAAGTATAGAGATAGATTATTAAGAATCAGAAACAGGTGTGGCAAGGGTAAGTTTGCAGATAGATAGGTTAGTCAGTTTTTATTTTCCCTCCAAAGACGAAAACTGAGGCTACATCCAGTCCTGCGCGAGCTTCGTAATAATCCTAGAAATACTTCAACTTACAAGTAAGTCTAGTTTTACTAAAATATTACCCTTCCTACCTTTCCCTTTCACTCTTGCATCGACCAGTACATCCCCAGATAGCACACAGCCGTCGGGCCGACGTCGGCTATTGGTCGCACCGTCGCAATCGACTTTCCACCGTCGGGCCGCCGTCGGGCCACCGGTGGATTTCCGACGTTGGGAATCAATCCCTTTCCACTTTTGAGCCACCGTCGGGCCACCGTCGGGCCGCCGGTGGTGTTCCGACGTTAGGGTTCAATCCCTTTCCACTTTTGAGTCACCGTCGGGCCATCGTCGGCCCGACGGCGGTGTTCCGACGTTAGGGTTCAATCCAAATTTCCACTTTTGAGCCGTCGGCCCGACGGTGGCGTCCCGACCTTAGGTTTCAAACCTTTTCCACTTTTGAGTCACCGTCGGGCCATCGTCGGCCCGACGGTGGTGGGCCGCCGCAGGTTTGCATTCATTGTCCACACTTGGTACACCATCGGGCCATCGTCGGCCCGACGGTGGTGTTCCGACGTTAGGGTTCAAACCTTTTCCACTTTTGAGCCACCGTCGGGCCTCCGTCGGCCCGACGGTGGTGTTTAGACGTTAGGGTTCAATCCCTTTCCACTTTTGATTCACCGTCGGGCCATCGTCGGCCCGACGGTGGTGGGCCGCCGCAGGTTTGCATTCATTTTCCACACTTGGTATACCGTCGGGCCATCGTCGCCCCGACGGTGGTGGGCGGCGCATGCGCAGTTCTTTAAATTTGGATTTCGGCTCGAGTCGCCAGCGGAACACGTGCGATTGTTGATCAGTGTTCTTTTTCTACCAATAACTCCAGAAATCCCAGGAATTTTAAGGAATCATTTACCAGGTTTGTTTATTAATATGTTTAGATTATTTTGTAAAAATTTTGTAATTTATTACGAATTATTAATGGAATTATTCGTGTTAATGCGATTTGAATTATCCGATACGGTTTGTTTACTTCGAATCACCAGCGGAACACGTGCGATTGTTGATCAGTGTTCTTTTTCTACCAATAACTCCAGAAATCCCAGGAATTTTAAGGAATCATTTACCAGGTTTGTTTATTAATATGTTTAGATTATTTTGTAAAAGTTTTGTAATTTTTTACGAAGTATTAATGGAATTATTCGTGTTAATACGATTTGAATTACCATGTACGGAATTTTGACGAAGGATCGCCATCTTGGTTTTTTCCGAGAAGACACTGTCACTATAGTGTCAATGGTATGGGTTCTCGATTTCTATTAATTTTGAATAAAATAATATTTTTACAGTGACAGTGTCTTCTCGGCTCGTCGGCCCGACGGCGTTTGTCGCCGTCGCCCCGACGGCGGCAGCCGCCGTCGGGGCGACGGCGGGAGGTTGGACAAAACAACGTCGGCCCGACGGCGTTTGTCGCCGTCGCCCCGACGGCGGCAGCCGCCGTCGCCCCGACAGTGTCGGGGCGACGGCGGCTGCCTCCGTCGGGCCGACGGCGGCAGCCGCCGTCGGGGCGACGGCGGGAGGTTGGACAAAACAACGTCGGCCCGACGGCGTTTTCCACCGTCGGGCCGCCGGAGCGGCCGCCGGAGCGGCCGACGACTGTGTGCTGTCTGGGTCAGGGCTGAAAAAAAAAACTTGTTCAGCTGAATAGACTAGATCGCCATTCCAGCCGTGCCGTGCATTGTGGGATGCGTGAAAGAAAAACAAACCGCCGCGAAGCACATGGCTAATGCTAAGACACTGGGTGCAGCTTAGATAAAGGATTCACCCGGTACTCGCAGTCGCAGTACACAGGTGAATACCAACCCTATATAAAAACGGTCAAAAAGGCGGGTTAATGAATTGAGAGCCTAATTTCACAATCTAAGAAGCAACAATTATTATTTACATGTCTTATTGATAGCCTGCTACCTTTGAGTTGAAAAATATAATATAATATCTAGTTTAATAAGATTTAAAAGGGAAATCGATGGCGTTCTGCGGCCGCCATCTTGTCTTTTTGCATTCTCTCCCATTTCACCAACTCTGTGCCTATATGGGTAGCCATTTGATACTGGAGCCACAGTTTCTACTTCATGTTCCATACTAAACCTATTTTTGCCCGTATTTACACTACGTTGTCCTTCACCCTTGTACTACAAGTACCGGGTGAATCTTTTATCTAGGTGCAGCTATGAAATGTGCTAGTTTCAGCTCATCTCAGCTCTTGTTTGAAACATAGAATACCCACTAAATAAATACATATAATAAATTAAGATGTTAATCTTTTATCTACCATTGCATTTACATCAATCTAATCAGCACATCTTATACCATCTGCATTTAGATTTAGCAAAATCTGGGCACTCAGACTAGTGTTAGAGCCATAGCCAGTCAGTTTTACTTACTTTATTCATGTTTTTATTTATATCCTATAGTTAATAACATTTGTTGGGCTAGGAAATGGGTAGGGTTAATCAGACATTGGTTATATATTTCTTTGAAACAAGTTTTTCTTGACACAATTGCATTTTAATA
Organism: Branchipolynoe longqiensis; assembly: GCA_030323885.1. Classification (NCBI taxonomy): domain Eukaryota; kingdom Metazoa; phylum Annelida; class Polychaeta; order Phyllodocida; family Polynoidae; genus Branchipolynoe; species Branchipolynoe longqiensis. The sequence continues at coordinate 71,731,008 of CM059199.1, read as the reverse complement.
TTTAGAACAAGAATTACTTGTCTAATTAATGGTGATGCAAACATCAGCCTGTAAAGTGACTTAAATTGTATATTTCTTAGCTCAAAATGGTGAATTATGGAGAGTTGTGTCTTAAGCATATTCATTATATTATTATATTGCATGCATCCATCCATGTTTGTGCCAAATTCTTATGTATTTAAAAAAATATATTTTGAATAAAATCAAAGTTTTACCCTACGCGTATCGGCAAACTCAATGGCTGAGCGCCTTTGTTTTTCTCTCGATACCGTTTTCAGCGCACGCATAGTCGGAATGGCGATCTCGTCTATTAAAAACAACATGCAACACAAAAACATCCCTTGAAGATAGATGTTACAAAGGTATGCAGACATAAATACATGTAGTAAATGCAGCTTCCCCAACCACATTTGCTCCTTTATATGTGATGTATAACGTATTATGCCAGTATAAAAATATGGAAAGGAATTATTTTTATATTATACACCATAAGACCAAGCACTGCACCAGTGGAGCCACCTTTGGTGCGCCTTGCCGTCACTGGATGTCAGTCGCATTGGAGATTTTTCTTTTAATAAATGTATGTATATATACAGTAAAACCTCTCTAAATCGACCAACCTTGGGACCGACTTTAGGTGGTCGATTTAGGGAGGTGGTCGGTTTGGAAGTTAGAATATGGTTACAATGGTATTGTTCGGACCCAAATAAAGCGATTGACACCCCAGTCCCCCCTCCTCCCCCCCCACACACACACTACAGTATTAAACACATGCTACGATCCAATTCCAATAATATGTGCATAAACCTAGCTATTTATACCACACATATTTTAATAATAAATAGTGAATGTATTTTCCCCCCGCCACATTTGCTCATCCAGGTGTGACAATGGAAATATTTCGATGAAGCCTGATGCAAAGGTTATACATCAAATTGCGGGAATACTGGATGGAGGAGCGTCTGATCTTACCAAACAATTGACTACCCTCTTTCAGCTCTTTTCTATGCCACAGGTAAGGACTAGTGAGTATGAAATGGACTTCTAAGCACTGTATGTGTGTGTGTCTGTATATATATATATCAGGATCCGTATGAGACATGGAAAGTCTTGGAACTTCATTTCCCCCATTTCAAGGACTTGAAAAGCCTTGAATTTAACCTATTTTGGGTAATTGGTCTTGAAAAGCCTTGAATCCCATTAAACTATCCCCACTGATCTAAATTAGTCCGAAATCACTGTTCATGATTGTTGTTTTTTCCCCTGAAATTAGGCTTGAATTCCTTTTAAAAAGAAGCCCTGAAATAGCCTTGAACTCCATATCTTTTTTTTTTTTTTTTTTTGGTCTATTAGTTGTTTAAGCCGTGGAAATTTCAGTCATAGACGACTGGTCATCCTCATTCCACTGCTGGTCGATAGAAAGCCCGAGCCTACACTTTTACCGACCCAAGGGATTTTTAACCTCCCACACCACATAGACATGGTATGAGAGCAACCGGCCTTTGATGACGCTGTAAGTTATACACAGCGGTGGAAATCCAAATTGGCAGAGCTGGGGGCACGGGGAATCAAACCGCCGACCCTCAGATTAGGAGTCTGACCTAGAAAAAAGTCAGACACTCTAACCACTCCGCCACAGAGAACGCATGTCTATGACGGACCCTGCATTTAGGATGGTCATTAACCTCCCAAGTCTAGTGTTGCCAACCTGGAGGTCCTCAGATTCCTTGAGGTTTTGCATTGCGGGCATAGAACCCAGTTGGCGGCAGCCGTGAGATTGCTAGGGGGGTCCAAGGTCATTCCCCCCCCCCCCCCCCCCCCCCCCCCCCCCCCGCAGCAATCTTTGTTTAAATGGTTTTAAAATGGGCTATTTGAGGGCATTTCCAAGTGGTTATAGGCTGATATTTTAGAATATATGTATAATATGATATACATTTATGCATTTTGCGGTCAATCCGTGACTCGTGAGGTGACTGATCAGAACCTTAAATTTCCGTGACTCTCACAGGAATTTGGTGAGAGTTGGCAACACTAAGTCTTCAATGAACTGTGTCCTGCCACAATTCAGAAGTAAATTTATTTGCTTCTACTAGAAATAACAAACTGCAAAAATGTCTATTTTGGAAACCCAAACCAGATTAATGGTTGGTCGATGCCTTCATATTCTTTCCACCATTTAGCATGATCTCCTGAGTAGCACACATACTCAAGATCAGGGTGTAAAAATATATGGTCTTTCGGTCGTGATAGCCGAGCTTGGAATCATATCAATATCTCGGGCGACGGAGTTGGGGACCATTGTTATGTAATAGTGATGCAATGTGTGCCCACTCGCTATGTGACATGGGAATAACTATGTGTAAATGTTATGACGCACGGTGATAATGTAACTGTGTGGCGACTACTTGTTACCACGGGACCGCTGGGTAAGCACACCCAGCCATTCTGCATACATTAAGGACACCACCTGCCCTGGGGTTGAGTGACAGGTGTCCCCTCTTGGGCGCTACCCCTCCCAGGCTGCAGAGGTGCCTGATTGGCTGGCTGTGTGAGCCCAGTCACCCTTGAACTCCTTGCACTTGCTGGACAGACACACACTCACTTTAGAGATACCAAAGGAAGCAGTTCACCACGGAGCTGTGTGCAACACCCATAGGACGTAGGTTCAATGGACTGTCGGCACTGATTTTGACTGAACAAGCAGAAGCTATGTGCAGGGATGAACGATCTCCGTGATTTCGCGGATTTCCGGGATTTTTCCTGTACCTACTGCAATTCTGCAGCACGACCAATGTATAGGCACTACTAATACGTTGTTTTATGCTGCAGCACCATCAGCGCATACTAATATGGGTGACAAGCAGGAGCACCATCAGCGTATAATACTGACAGGTGCTTCAAATGCCGCAGCACTATCAGTGTATACCAATATATATGAAACCCAACTTCCGGGAATTTTCCGCGATTCCCTGACAATGCTAAACCTATGGGTGAATATCAGCAATTCCGCTTTTTTTCCCAGAGACCACTTTCATCCCTGTATGTGGGTGTGTAGAAGATTGTAAGTGAGTCAGGGTGGCAGGTCACTAGTAGGTGAACAAGAGTTGTAGCAATAAAGCTCAACATTATCACTGTCAATCTTGAGTGACTTGTCCCCCTTTCTTGTGTTTGTGTTTTGGTATTTAGTGGGGGAAGACTGGCAGACAGTTGCCAGGATCCTCCTGATAGTAGTGGGTATAAGAGGAATAACTGGAGACGGCCAAACAACCAGTTATTCTTCAAGGGGATCTAATGGGATCCTACTGGACTCGGTGGCCGAATCTGTAGGGCGCAGGCTTCCTGTGTAGAAGGTCAGGAGTTTGAATCACAGCCAATTCAAACCAATGACATAACATTGATACGAGTCGCTACCTAGCCTGGTGCTCGGCATTAATAGGATAGGATAAGACAGAATTAGTTAGCACTGTGTCAGGTATGCAGGTATTGCAGGTATAGCAATACCTCAGGGAGTTTGATGCCCCTGCCTTCAGAGTTGTAAACCACTGCCTTGTGGATCAGGTTCTTGACAGAACCGAAGGCTAAGGGAGCAAACCCTAATCAGAAAACCATGTCACTGTGGCAGCATTAAGGGTGGTTGATGTATGGAACTCCCAACATCTCCCGACCAGCCACTGCAGGGACAAATAGTTTTTGCGCCTGTCTTGACATGTTCTTGCCGGTGTGAAACCTCTATTTGCTCCCCGAGAGAGTGCCACTGGTAACTTGCAAAAGCCAGCAGCACTTCAACACTTTTGCAGGCAGCTTTCATGAAATGTACAACTGCACAGGAGAGCCACATTCAAGTAATGAAAACAGTATTTGTCGCATCGTGACCGACAGCAGGATGATAATGATGATGATGTGTCAGGATAATGTGACTGTGGGACACCAGGTCATGGTGCTGGCGGCTTGGTCTCCAAGTGGGGCAGCACTATAGAGTCACCATGAATGCACACTGTCACTCGTCGGTACCCGTCGTGATGTTGCTATGATGTAAAACAACAAACAAATCTAATAGTATCCTGACACCACACTGGCCATCACAACCATGGTTTTGCCGCACCGAACAAATGGGACCTACCAGATGCGGTAGCCAAATCGATAGAGCACAGGCTTCTCGTGCGGAACGTTGGGAGTTGGAAACCCGGCCGAGTCGTCAAACTAATAACTTACAAAATTTATACTTGTCACTACCAGCCCAGCGCTCGGCATTACTAGGATAGGGCAAGGACTTTCATAAATCGGTACCTGCCCTAATGACCTTAAATGTTGCCATGACATAACCCAACAAACAACAACAATAGTGCAAGTTCTTCTCTAGAACGAAGGGATGGCCATATGAGGTAGAGCGTTCGTCTCTCATGTTGGTAGACCATGGGAACATGGGTTCGAACCCTGGTCGAGTCAAACCAATGACTTAAAAATTAATACTTGTCGCTTCCTAGCCAGGCCCTCGACATTGGTCGTAATGCGAAGCATTTCGTTTGATGCGAAGGAAGGCAGAGCGACTCCCCCCCCCCCCCCCCCCCTCCCGGGCTTTCACCCAGCATTCGCGCCTCGCGCGACGCCCGCTGCTCACCCTCGCCCTCCCCCGGCCCTGAGTGTTCACGCCTCTCCTGCCACTGCTCACTTTCTCCCTTATAAGGCCGCCCGCCGGCCTCCCTCAGGCACTCGCCCTCCTGCCGCCTTCCAGCTCTCAGCCCTTTCTCTTCTTTGGCTCCACTCCACCTCGGACCACTGCTCCTCTGCCGACCCTACACCATGCCCGGCCGCGGCAAAGGGAAGAGTCGGAGAAGCTCCAAGACGTCCGGGATGGCCACGCCAGGACCCTCCTCGGGCTCCCCGGGGAGCCCCGTCCCCTGTACGGCGCCGACCTCCCCCGCAGCACCCTCGGGCCAGCCCAGCAGCGAGACGGCCCTCCTCATCGAGGCCATTACCCGCCTCACCAGACGCATGGACAGAGACCTGGACGAGAGGGGGGAAGCCCGAGGGGCCACGCGGAGCCCCCCGCCCACGCCGAGGCGGGAGCCCGCCTGCAGCCTCCACCACATCCCGGCGCCTCGGGCGTACGCCGCCGCCGGGAGCCGGCCGCCGCCTCCACCTCAAGCGACTCAGCCCGAAGGCCCGCACCTGCAGTGCCAGGGCTACACCCGCGCCCACGCCAGCTCAGCCCCACCGCCCACCTACCGTCAGGATCCCGAGGAGTACAGCCCGGCATCCGCGGCCGACGCGGTCCGCGAGATCCTCGCATCCGCCGAGGCGCGGCACACCGTGCGCCGCCGAGGGATCCCAGCCGATTACCTCTTCCCCTGCGACCTCGTGGAGAGGGGGCCGGGGCGCAAGGCGGTGAAGCTCGGAGAAGCAACCAAGGACGAGTACAGCCTCGCCCTCCTCTCCATGGTCAACCACCCATCCTTCCCGGATCACTCCCTCCAGGGCCTACACCAACACCACCTCACCCTCATGAGAGACGTCCTCATCCACCCCTGGCCGACCGTCCGCCGGTACTCGGAGACCATCTTCTCCTGGATCGCGGACGGAAGGCTCCCCCAGGGGTGGCATGACCCTGTGGCCCTCAACGCGCTCAGGCTCGACTCCCTCACCACCCCCACCGCCCCGGCAACACCAGCTCCCCGAGGCGACGAGGGGGCCCGAGGCGCACACCTGCCCCGGCACCAAGTAGACACCCGCACCGCCTACGATAGGCACGCTCACGGGGCTCCCTGCTCCGCTTGGAACCGCGATCCCACCTCGTGCGATCGGGCACCCCTCGGAGAGGCTCACGGCGAGGTGGGAGACAGGCGCCGGCACGTCTGTGCGTATTGCGCCAACGTGCGGCGCATATTAACAATGCACAGCGAGGCTGGATGCCGCACCAAGCAAGCCCGTGAGCGCCAGACCCCCGCCGCCTCGGCGGATTTTTGATCCGCCGGCCTCCCCCGGGCCGGCCCGGGGGCCTAGCCCGGCGCCTCACCCCAACCATTCCCGACAGCCCCGCAACGCCCACCGACGGCCTCCCAGCGAACACCAATCGAAACGCCGCCCAGACGAAGCCGAGGATCATCACCTCGCACCTCACACCTCGGACGTCTCAGCCCAGCCTCACGAGAGACCCCCCCTGGACAGCCCAGCCACCGACCTTCACGCCACCGACCTCCACGGCACCGCCTTCTTGATGCCGCCCGACCCGACCCCGACTCCCACCCAGCCCAGCCCGGAGGAGTTCGCTGCCCCCCTCCTCGACCCTCGCCGGACCTCCTCCCCCAGGCCCCAGGAGCGGGCCTCCCCTTTTTTGGCCGCCCGCTCCCCCTCCACGTAGGCCCCGGACCCTCCTCTCAACCAGGCCTGCCTCTCCGGGCCCCCGCCTCGGGCGCCCCGCGCCCCCGCCTCGGGCGCGCCTCGAGCCCTCTCCTTACTCTTTGGCGGAGGGCTCCTCGGCCCCCCCTCTACCAGAACTCTGACATTGCTCCCTATGAGCCCCTCCTATTATCTTCTGCTCCTCATGAGCCCCTCATTTACTCCTCCTCACGAGACTGTTGCTCCTCATGAGCCCCTATGTTGCCCTGTTTGTTTTACCTTACTCTTCTCATATGTTTTGTTATCTTCTTTCATACTTGTTTGTATATTGCCCGAGGCGTCACAATAAACGCCTCAGTTTCCCACCTCCGCCTCTGTTCTTCCTTCTCGCGCATCGGTCGTAATGCGAAGCATTTCGTTTGATGCGAGGGAAGGCAGAGCGACTCCCCCCCCCCCCCCCCCCTCTCCCGGGCTTTCACCCAGCATTCGCGCCTCGCGCGACGCCCGCTGCTCACCCTCGCCCTCCCCCGGCCCTGAGCGTTCACGCCTCTCCTGCCACTGCTCACTTTCTCCCTTATAAGGCCGCCCGCCGGCCTCCCTCAGGCACTCGCCCTCCTGCCGCCTTCCAGCTCTCAGCCCTTTCTCTGATATCATCATTATCTGACATTATTAGGATATGGCAAGGAGCAGTGGAATGAGGAAGACCAGTTGCCTGCGACTGAAATTTCCCATGCTTAAACAACTAATGTACCAAAAAAAAAAAGAAGGGCAACCTGAACCAGTAAAGTACCTCGTTGCAGAAAGGGGGGTAGGGGGGTGGGGGGAGGCGCGCCTCAGCAACCCACTTGTTGGCTTTTCGTTTCTAAGGAAACCACCATATGGACTTGATCTTGCCACTACCAAGTTTGCCGTGTCCTCTGCTTGAAACGAATGAAGGATAACGTTTGCTTGCAAATTATTGACATAAATAGGGCTTATATATTTATTTTAAAAACTTTTATTTATTGATACGCATACGGTATTTATTCTGCCCATAGCAATTAAGCTCCTTTGAGGGTGCTTGTTTTCGTCGCTGGACAGCTATGGAGCTGGTTTGATTTGTATATCAGTATTTAATTTTTTTATGTTAATTTCTATGCTAATTCTGCATACATATCTTTTATCATTTGTTCTTTAGAAATCGTTTGTATTTATTAAGATCTTTTAACAATCTTGCTATTGGGAGTTGTTTGTTCCAGGCCTGGGCGGCCATAGCTTACTTTTTAAGTTTACGGCTTATGTAATTGTGGTTTGCATCTACAATCAAGTTGTCATAAAATGCATTTGATGATATCAGCAAATGGCGCCACCTTCTGTATTAGGTGCAGTTCATACAGTTTCCGCTAGTGGGCTCCACCTCGGGACAGACAGGACGTGTGCGTCACCCTCTCTCTCTCTCTCTCTCTCTCTCTCCCTCTCTCCCTCTCTCCACCCCCCTCTCCCTCTCTCTCTCCCCATCCCCCTGTTCACCTATCTCTCCCCGCCCTCTCCCACTCCCTCTTCCACTCCCTCTTCCTCTCCCTCTCACTCTCCCCTACCTCTCCCTCCCTCTCATCTATTCAACTATTTCCAGTAATAGGGAGCATCAATTGTTGTTAGTTCCAGAAGTATTTATTTAATGATATATTTAAATCGATTTTTTCATATGATCAAATCCATTTCAACATATGTTCAAATACAGTCTTTCATCATATCATTAAATCGATTTAAAGGTATGATCAAATATAATTTTACTTATATTTAAATGGTGTACCATTTAGACATATCATCAAATGCATTTGATATCATCAAATATAGAATATTTAAACATAATAAATTATTTGAACATCATTAAATACATTTAATGATATGATAAAAATCGATTTAATGATATCATTAAATATTTAATGATGTCTCAAAATACTGAATGAAACAAAAAATGACATTCTATTATATGTGTGTGTATATATGTATAGGGAACTCAGTGATACTAGTTATGTAGATCGCTAATCAATTTACAAATTGATTAGCAATTGTTGCTAACCAAAATTTTCAATAAAAAATGCTCCCTGATATGTATATGTATGTATGTATATATATATATATATATATATGTAGTAGTCTGCACTGACCTCTCAGGCAAGGAGCCGCATAAACAGGTAGGTGTAGGTAGCATGGTGATATCAGGGAGCCTAGGTGGTGTAATGGTTAGCACACTAGCCCGGAATGCAAAGAGATGTGGGTTCGCGTCCCGCTCTAGGTGCAATATTTCCCATTTTCATCACCCCCATGACACTGGTGCCGTGACCAGGATCCTGTACAAGCTATGCGCTGTATTGTTGTTGAACCTACCCTGTGTATGTATGTAAGTGCATTGTCTGTATGTATGTAATTGTAAGCATTATAAGACTTACAATTCCAGGGGGATGAGTATAGTAGTCTGCACTGACCTCTCAGGCAAGGAGCCGCATAGACAGGTAGGCGTGGGTAGCATGGTGATATCAGGGAGCCTAGGTGGTGTAATGGTTAGCACACTAGCCCGGAATGCAAAGAGATGTGGGTTCGAGGCCCGCTCTAGGCGCAATATTTCCCATTTTCCTCACCCCCATGACATATATATATATGGGTCATTCTTTAAAACTGGGCACAAACATGTGACATGGAAACCAAAAGTAAAATAATAGCAAAAAACCTTTCAAATAATAGCCTAATCCAATGTCCTATGAAGGTTGTATGTTCTGCATATGTCAGAGTTGAAAAAAATGAATTTCACTTTTTGAATTAGAACTTATACAAATTGAGAAATACATTAATATCACTTGTGTAACATGAAAATCAAAGACACATCCAGAACCTCATTTTAACATATACAACATAGTCAAACAAGATTTTATTGATTACTCTTAAGCAGACAAGGTTATGACTTACAAAAAAAACCTGGAAAAATCAGTTGAAAAAAAGTGTGGCTACATGCCCAGTGTAAATGTGTAAATTTTCACTTTTTCACATTAGCACAAAATCATATAAGTAAACTTTAAATTTTGTTCTTGGGATAGCTTCAATAAATGTACTATTGCTAAAATACTTAATACACGGAGGATACAATAATTATTTGATTTGCAATCAATAAAAGAAAGAACTAATTATCAGCATCGTAATGTGGAGACCAAATATGTGGTGCCCAGTTTTAAAGAATGACCCATATATATATATATATATATATATTTTACCTCGGTACTACGCCTCAGGCTAGCTTCAGGCTAGGGAGAAGGAAGCACGTCAGGAACCAGCAATTAGCATACGGATCTCGCACTGTGAAGACGTGTGCGAGGTGACAGCGGTGTTTACTTACAAATAACTACGTATTTCGCGGTAAGTTGGAGGTTATTTTGTCACAGGAGTGGTTATACACATATATAACTCTTTGGTGCAAGTTATATTAAATTGGCGAACGTATTAAAGTAATTATTAGCGTTAAACCGAGTTGAGTGCCGGTACGCTTAGTTTGAGGTTCGCCATTTTGTTTATTTCTAGTCGACTCGATTATCGCTACGTCGTAGCGTTGTTTTGTGGTTAAAAAACCCAAGAATACAGGAGGATACGTATTGCTTGTGTACATATGCGTATTATTTCTTAAATTGTCGAATTAATGGTGTATTTTATAAATTAAAATACGCCGTTTTGGCGTTGTTGACGGTAGTCGGAGGAGCGAGGCCCGTAAGGGGTTTGGAACTGATTTATCGGTTTGCTCCTGCCAGGCTAAATGTATGAAGACCTTTCGGATGTTTATATGTATTTCTTGCGAATATATGACTTGTTTGGTTAATTTATTGAATTTTTTGACATCTCGTGGTGTTTTTTCGATAAATTAATTTATGCCGTTTCGGCGTTGTGATGGTAGTCGGAGGAGCGAGGCCCGTAAGGGGTTTGGAACTGGATTATCGGTTTGCTCCTGCCAGGCTAAGTGTATGAACACCTGAGGAGGCTTTATAGGTATTTCTTGTGTATATATGCTTTGTTTTGTTAATTTATTGAATTATTGTGCATCTCGTGGTGTTTTTTCGATAAATTAATATACGCTGTTTCGGCATTGTTGACGTGGAACACGTAAGAGGTTCTGGAAATTAGGCTCATTTGTCTTTTTGGGATTATTTCCGCGGTCTCTTTTATGGATTCGCGTTGGAAATAATCTTGGGTTTCTTTTATAGACTCCCCATAGTTAGGCGTACGCTCCGAGTTTCGTAGCATTTTCTCCAACTTGCTGGCGCAGTAGCCGCAGGGGGGAGAAGTGTACGGAACAGAGAGTGTGGGAGGGTACCGGTTTACTGGTCCCTACCCCTCGTTTGGTTTGGTTCACACCGACCTACGACAAAATTAGCTTATCCACGCCTGTGTAGAAACAGTTTAAAACGGTTTACTACACCACTAGATGCACAATGGTTATTAAATTAATCTTTCGTGACATTTAGTCTATGCGCCATGGCTGTTTGGTAACTCTCGTTCGATTGTTTCCAGATTTCTGATGGCCACGAAGCGCGGTAAGACGGTGGCACCAGCTGCCGCAGAGGGTCGCCCACCGGATGAGTCCGCTGAGGGGCAGGTGTTGGCGGTTTCCTCCGTCGCCTCGGCCCGGGACGCATGGTATGTCGGATCCGGACGACAGTTGTGATTCGGTGGTGTTGCGAGTGCCGCCACTGGATTGGGAAGCCCGGATGGAGATGTTGGAGTTACAGCTCCTTAACCGTGACCAAGCTACTTTTCGTCAAAAGAAAAGGTCACCTCCTCCAGAGACTGACTCGGACGAGGAAAGAGTTGGTGGGGAAGAGGAGTTGTCAGGGGATGATGATTCATCTTCGGACCCAATGCGCCGGGTTGAAAAGAAGAAAGTCAAGAAAGCAGTGGTCTCATCAGGAGACGAGTACACAAAGGCAAGGAAGAAGGTGGTGAAAAAGAAGACAAAGAAAAGGAAGACTAAGAAAAAGAAGAAGAAAGATTCTTCTTCAGATTCTTCCGATGATTCATCTACAACGGAATCAGATTCAGAAACTGACCGAGTGGGGTTGTTTGCAAAGATAGGTGGCAAAGTGCGCAAGAAATGCGCTAAAGAAAAAGCTAAGAAAGTCCTTACAACAACCATGATGAGAGAAACTATTAAGGGACACTTTAATACTTTCAAACCGGCCGAAGTAATCACCAGGCTGGGTGTACAGCTGACGGGGATTAAAGGTGTTCCTCATTCGCAGGTGAAGGAGATGGACAACGAGGTTCATCTGAATGAGGAGAGTAAAAGGTTTGAGTTGACTCTTTTCACAGTTCACAAGGCGGTGCTTGGGGCCTTAACAGCGATTGCTCCAGTGGCCAATCGTATGCAAACTGAGAATAAGTTCTCTTCGCTGGCCAGAACCATGGATAAGGGTCTGGGCATGTTAACGGCTGCCGCTAACTATATTTCGAGTAGACGGTTTGAGAATGTCTTCAAGGCCGTCTGTACCGAGGCTGGTAGGGAGGTAGCCAGGTCCAAGAAAATTGTTGACAATGATGGGAAGGAATATACTCTTTTCCTTCCTCCCAAGCCGGTAAAGGGAAAACCGTTGGACAAAACCAAGATGTTTGGCGGTCAGCTCCAGTATCTCTTCAAGGGAGTGGAGGCTGAAGCTAAGTATGGCAAGAATATAGACAAAGGTAAGCCGGTGGAACCTAACACTCAGTTTCGTAAAGCTCGAGTGGATTTTCGTCGGCCCCCTGCCAGAGGAGGAATGTCGGGACCGACTTTCCAGCCCAGAGGTCGGGGTCAACGCCAGTCATTCGGCTGGAACGACGGAAATCGACCATTCAGGAGGGAGTTTCCTCCCACCAAGCCGTTCCCCCCTCCAGGGAACAAGTAGATAGGGCTACGCAAACTTCCATGGCTGTCAGTTTTTCCTCAAATCAAAGGAGTGGCAATGAAGATCAGGAGACTGATAGTTCCAGATTGGGACATGCAGTCATGGTTAGTAGGAGTGGCCCCCGGAGCCAAGGAACCTATACGATTCCCACAAGGCCGGTGGAAGATTCACGGAGACGTGTAAATAATACACCTCTGGGAATTCCGTTTTTCAACAAATATTTGCAACAGTTTGGGTTGGATAAGGTTACTCAGGAGAGATTAACTTCCCATGTTTGGAGGAAAGGAACTGTTAAGTTATATTCAAGTTATTTGAAGAAATGGGGGCTTCATTGTTTGCTTATGAAGGTAAAGCCAATGAAGCCTACAATTGCACAAGTTATTAGATTTTTAAGGATGCTGGAAGATCAGGGGTTGGGGTTTGGAGCGCTGAATGCAGCAAGATGCGCTTTATCCATTATACTTCCCCGAATTGATGGACAGACAATTGGGAAACACCAAGTGGTTTGTTGGTTTTTGAGATCGGTTTACGAAAGAAACCCTCCAAAGCCAAAATATAATAGGTTTTGGGATGTGTCAATTGTGTTCACACTATTTAAGAGTTGGCCTAGTAATAGGAATTTGGATTTGAAACAGCTAGGATTTAAGGTGGCAGTATTATTGCTGTTAGTTACTGGACACAGAGGACAAACGATTGTAGCATTGTCATTGGATGGTTTGGAGATAGATCGCAAGGAGGCGACGTTTGATTTACAGCAATTGTTAAAGTCAAACCGCACAGGGGATCCATTATCTACAGTGCATTTGAACAGTTTCCCGGATGACAGACAACTGTGTGTAGTGTCTGCCATACGGGTTTATTTATCCAAGACAAAAGTTATTAGGAATTCAAGACAATTGTTGGTGAGTTTTATTAAACCACACAAAGGTATTTCAAGAGACACTCTGGCACGATGGACCATTATTGTCCTGAAGGCAGCAGGAGTGGACACGGGACGCTACGCTTCCCATTCGACACGAGGAGCCATGGTCTCCAAAGCATGACTGCTAGGGATCTCAGTGAAACGGATCCTGGCACATGCAGGCTGGAAGACTGCTAGATCGTTTGCAAAACATTACAACAAACGACTAGAAAAGTCGAGCGGCCTGGCCACACGCTTACTCACCAATTAACAAGACAGGTGAGAAAAGTTAAAAGTATTAATACTAATGAATACGGTATGAAATGTAAAAAACTATGATGGTTTTGATTATGAATGAATTAAGGATAAAAATGAAGTTACGTAAAGTTCTCCCTAGCCTGAAGCTAGCCTGAGGCGTAGTACCGAGGTAAAATAGTATAGTTATACGAATCTTACCTGGGTATAGATGATGGATAACTGTTGTTTTCCCGAGGTACAAGCCTCGGTTAGATGTTGGCTAGGGCCCACCCTCCACACCCTGCCACATCTATCGTGTTGCTTGTGCCAAGACGAAAACATTAAAGTATCCATTTGAGTCTAAGATCATTTTTATCCTGAATAAGTAGGTAAAGATTGCTGGTTCCTGACGTGCTTCCTTCTCCCTAGCCAACATCTAACCGAGGCTTGTACCTCGGGAAAACAACAGTTATCCATCATCTATACCCAGGTAAGATTCGTATAACTATACTATATATATATATATATATATATGTATATATATATATATATATATATGGGTCAGGATCACGAAAAGAAGCCAATTGGTGGAAGTTGTCGGCGTCGAGCTTGGATGTCTGCGTCGATCGGTATAATTATAATTTAGCATTGACAGAGGTGTTGGAAAGCCTTTAAATTTATCCTGAATGTAAAGGTCGAGAAAGTACAACAACCTGATTTGTTTCTAGGATAATATAATATAAAACAAAGAAATGTATGAGACTTTAAGAATTGCGATGCCGACATCTGTTAAAGTAGTCGGCGTCGATCATTTGATGTCGACGTCGATCACGATAATTATGATTTAGCATTGACAGAGGTGTTGGAAAGTCTTTAAATTTATCCTGAATGTAAAGGTCGAGAAAATAAAACAACCTGATTTCTTTCTAGGATAATTGAATATGAAACAAAGAAATGCACTACACTTTTAAGAATTGCGATGCCGACATCTTCACTTGACCACCGATTGGCCCGTTTTCGTGAGGCTGACTCATATATATATATATATATAGTATGACCCCGTTATAACGTGGGGTCGCACTAAATCGGGTTTTCAGGTTACTGAATTACCTTTGAATTAAAGAGTTCTGGGTCCAGTGAATCATCGCGTTATGCACACACACACACATATATATATATATATATATATAGATGTGCACACATACACACAAACACACACACAAACCTCTCTAACCGACCACCTCCACAGATCGACCACTCTATATCGAACGCTGTATTTTGGTCCCAAAGGATCGCCCAATCAATACCATTGTACATTGTTAAAAAAAACCTCTAAGCCGACCACCTCCCTAAATTGGCCATTTAAAGCCGGTCCCATTGTTGGTCGATTTATCTGAGCCCCTGCCCCTGGCGCTCCACACATACACACACACACCACACGCAATCACAGTCACTGAGCTGGGCACAGTGTGTGTGTGTGTTGGGGGGTGGGTGCAGATGACTCTTACCAGCTGGATGAACCTGACTTAAAGTTTTGAACGACGGTTTTGAATTCCTGTCATTTTTTTTTAGAGTGGGTGGGTGCTGCAGAAGACCAGAGAAGACAGGTTTGGCGAGTAGTTGGGGACTGATTAGCTTGATCGTTTTGAACCTACCTTGGTTTAATTGAAGTAACGTTTACTTTAAATGGCTAACTTTTGAGATATTTGAAGTACAAACATGCCAAATTAATTTTGGCAAGCACGCCAAAACACTGATCAATACCATAGGCTTCTGCAGTAGCAGGTTCTATTAAACTGCCTCAGTACTCCCTTCTATGTGGCGACAAATATTTAATAAGTGCACCAGTATCTAAATTAGATATGTAGAATAAAATCTAGATGATCGGTTTGGTTTTGAAAATTTGACATTTTCATCGGACTATGCAGCTTTAATGGAGTGGACCAGACTACACATTAGTAGGTCAGCTACATCACGTGGCCATGGCGAGATGGCAATCATTGTCATAGCTCCAGGAGTTTTTGAAAGCTTGCCAACATTATTTTGGGTTCTTTCAGTTCAAATGGCTCCAAAATTAGCCATTTTTTCACCACAGTTACTCCATACTAATGAGTTAGAGCGTCCGTCTCCCGTGCTGTTGGATCGTGGGCTCGTGGGTTCGAACCCTGGTCGAGTCAAACCAATGACTTAAAAATTGATACTTGTTGCTTCCTAGCCAGGCACTCGGCATTATTAGGACAGGGCAAGGACTGGTGTGCTCAGTGTCAGGATAATTTGACTGAGTGGGATACCAGGTCATGGTGCCGGCGGCCTGTTTTCCCAGTGGGACAGCACTATAAAGTCGCCATGTGTGTGCACTGTCACAAGTCGGTACCCGTTCTGATATGACCTTAGATATTGCTAGGACGTAAAACCACAACAAACAAACAAACAAACCATACTAATGAATGGTAGGTTGTAATAGTCAACCTGATATATTTATCTCAAAAATATGGAAAATTTCAAAGACCACCGAACTATGCAATTTTGAACTAACATAATATGCTACATGCTTTGTTTGTTTGTTTTTTGTTGTTTTACCTCCTAGCAACATCTAAACTCATATCAGGACGGGTAGCGATTTGCGACAGTGCACACTTATGGTGACTTTATAGTGCTGCCCGGTATATGCTACACGTAGATAACCCACCTGAGTACGATCTCGTCAGTTCCCTATGTGCCACATTAGACCCCAGTCACATTAGGTTCGCGACCACTTACGACAAAATAACATCTACAGTGAAACCTCTCTAAATCGACCGACCAATGGTCCATTTAGGGGGGTGGTCGGTTCAGGGAGTTTATCGTTACAATGGCGTAGTATAGGCGATCGTTTTGGACCCAAATAAGCGATCGATATAGGGGAGTGGTCGAGCTGTGGAGGTGGTCGGTTAGAGAGGTTTTACTGTACATATGTTAGCAACCTGCTTGCGACCAAAGGAAAACAACATGATGGGGGGTTGCGGTGGGGGTTGCGGGGGGGGGGGGTTGACAACTGCTGCAGAAGACAGGTTTGGCGAGTAGTTGGGGACTGATTTGCAACTGGTTTGCGATCGATCGGCGTTCGATTGTAAATGAGTAAAAAATTAGTCCGTGACCAGTCGATCAGTCGGCAATGGTCCTCAACTGATCGCCATCCTATGAACATTTTTGGCGATCGCCTGCCAACTATTTTAGTCACAAGGAGGTTTTTGGTGGAACACCTGAAAACTGCTTGTGACCAAAATGGTTGCCAGGAGGTCAGCGACCAGTGAGAACCACATATAGACCTTTTTTCGACTGCTTGTGAGGGGTGGGGTGGTCAGGGGAGGGGGTCCCAAGTGGTCGCAAGCCTAGTGTAACCCTGGTGTTACTGTAGTGTTAGCAATGCAATAACTTTTGCTTCGGTGTGAAAGGTTCCAAGTTCAATTTCAAGATATGCCCAAGTATTTCAATTAAGTTATAGTTGCACAGTCCTGCATTGAGGATTTAAGAACACTACTTTCTATATATAGACAGAAAGTATAATGTACATAGTCCAGGTATAAATCTTAATATTAATCTTCATAATGTACCGGGCGCGGTGGCCGAATAGGTAGAGCGCAGGCCTCCGGTGCTGGAGATCGGGAGTTCAATTCCCGGTCGAGTCAAACCAATGACTTACAAAAATAATACTTGTCACTACCTAGCATATCACTTGGCATTAATAGGATAGGGCAAGGACTGGTTTGCTCAATCTCAGGATAATGTGACTGAGTGGGATATCAGGCCATTGTGCTGGTGGCCTGATTTCCCAGTGGGGCAGGACTATAAAGTCACCATGAATGCGCACTGTCACAAGTCGGTACCCGTCCTGTTATGACCTTAGATGTTTCCAGGACGTAACACTCTACAACCAACTAACATCTTTGATACTGCAAATCATGTCTTCATAGATAAGCTACGCGGCCACTGTGTCAGACCTGAGCAATGCGAAGCGATATCCCTATTTGAAAAGAACCATACCCAACGATGCCTTCCAAGCCCGGGCAATCAGTGCACTTCTCAGGTTGGTGCAACCATGTGTGGTGTATTGAAATTATGTTCGCAAACTATCAGCTAAAGGCCGTGTTGCGGATTCCGAGGGACACCAGTTTGCCAGGGACACTTCCATTCAAATGCATTTTCAACGGCCGTGAGCAAATCTTCATACAGAAAAAATCAAATATCTCTAAAATTACACCACCTAGAAACAAATCGCTTCGTACAGATATAGAAAACATCTTTACCATTAAGATTATATTAAATTGATAAGCTTAGGGTTCTTGATTTCTATTAATTTTGAATAAAACTAATGTTTTTCACTGCGTGTACCGTCCAACTCAAGGCATTGTCAATGGCCGTGAGCAATCTTCATTCAGAAAATACAGGAAAAGTTAAATATCTCTAAAACGACACCACCTAGAAACAAATCGTTTGGTACACATATAGAAAACATCTTTACCAAAAACATTATATTAAATTTATAAGGTTAGTGACGATGCTGTTCGATTTTGACGCATGCGCAGAAGCAATGTGTCCCTGGCAAACTGGTGTCCCTGGGAAACCGCAACAGGCCACCTTCTCGTATCAGCTTGGCTGGCTTTATGGGATTAACACTTAAACTGTCACAAATCTTTGGCATTGCAGTAAACAAACAAAAATCAAAAGAAATTCAAACAATTATTCATAATAATTGTTTTTGAAATGTATTGCAATTCTTAATAAACTAACATTGATCCAGTACACCATGATGTATGAGTTAAAAATGTATATATTAAAAATATATTTTGATAGCATTTAATAAGGTGGTGTTTGCAATGTTATAAATCAGGTATTTGAAAAAGGCTAGGGGACCAGGCTACTAAATCTTGTTGAAGTTTATATAGTGTGGCATTATAATGATATATTTTTACTTCAAATCCAGTTATTATAGAACCTTAGATGTTGGTAGAACATGAAACCCAAACAAGAAAGTTGGGCATGAGCCATAACAAGCTGAGTTGAAACCTGACTTCGGCATTTTCCCGCGATTCCCTGATGATGCTCATCCTATGGGGCGGAAAATCTACATTTTCACGGAAATTTGCATTGGCGCCAGGGTCTCGGCCTGATTTCCGCTTTTTTGCCAGACACAACTTTCATCCGTGTAATATTATTTACATAGTTACTTAACATGACAACAATATTATGAGATGTACAATTTATAGCTCTTTATTCCAGTTTGCTGTTGGACATGTCAGATCATTGTGTATATCTGGGTCATTCTCACACTGTGTGTACCATATTTTTGGTTTCCATGTTACATTGTTAATGATTTTGCCTTCCTTTTGGGGGTGGTATGTCAGATAGCTATTGTTGATTCTGTATATTAATTATTTTAGCAACACTAGATGTATTTGATGCGCGAAAAGGAAGAAGGCAAGGCGGGGGTGGAAATAAGGCGTTTATTTACGCCTCAGAGCATACAGAGGAAAAGGCTCATAAGGAGCAACAGTGTAAGTAATAATCAATAATGGAAGAAAGTACAAAGGCTCAACAGTGTAAGTAAGGCAATAAATGGAAGAAAGTACAAAGGCTCATGAGGAGCAGGGTAATAAAAGTAAGGTTGAGTTCATGAAGTGTCAGTGGAGTGAGGGGGTGCCGAGGAGCCCTCCACCGCTGGAGGAGAAGAGTGTGTAAGGAGTGTAGGGTGGGTGGGTGGTGGAAAAAGGCAGAGAGCTGGGAGACGGCAGGAGGGCGAGTGCCTGAGGGAGGCCGGCGGGCGACCTTATAAGGGAAGGGGGAGGGGCGACAGCGGGTGAGGTGTGAATGCTGCCGGCCCGGGGGAGGGCGAGAGGTGGCGAGCAGCGGGCGTCGGGTGAGGCGCGAGTGCTGCGCGACAGGGGGGCGGGGGGAGGTGGGGGCACGCCACGCCGTCTGCCGAGGTGAGAAGGCAGCGCGACAGCGCGGGGCGGGGGAGGGTCTCTTCCTCTCCTCGCATCAAACGCAATGCTTCGCATTGCGACCGATGCGCGAAAAGGAAGAAGGCAAGGCGGGGGTGGAAATAAGGCGTTTATTTACGCCTCAGAGCATACAGAGGAAAAGGCTCATAAGGAGCAACAGTGTAAGTAATAATCAATAATGGAAGAAAGTACAAAGGCTCAACAGTGTAAGTAAGGCAATAAATGGAAGAAAGTACAAAGGCTCATGAGGAGCAGGGTAATAAAAGTAAGGTTGAGTTCATGAAGTGTCAGTGGAGTGAGGGGGTGCCGAGGAGCCCTCCACCAAAAGTAGGAGAGGGCTCGAGGCGCGCCCGAGGCGGGGGGCCGGGGCGCCCGAGGCGGGGGTCCGGAGATGGAGGTCTGGGCGGAGAGGGCTCGCGGCGCGCCCGAGGCGGAGCAGGTGGGGCGGGCCGGCCGAGAGGTGGGCCGTGTCGGGGGTCAGGCTCCCTCTCGGGGCGGGGAGTGTCCGGGGCCTGCGTCGACATGGAGCGGGCGGCCAAAAAGGGGGAGGCCCGCTCCTTGGCGGGATCCGGTGAGGAGGTCCGACGAGGGTCGAGCAGGGGGGCAGCGAAGTCCTCGGGGCTGGATGGGGTGGTGGTCCGGGTCTGGGCGGCGGTGTTGTTGAAGGCGGTGTCGTGAGGATCGGCGGCAGAGGGTTCCTCCTGAGGCTGGGCTGGGATGTGGTCCGAGGTGTGATGCCCGAGGTGATGATCCCCGGCTGGGACTGGGCGGCGCTGCGATCGGTGGTCGCTGGGAGGTTGTCGGCGGGAGTTGCGGGGCTGTCGGCAGTGGTGAGGGTGAGGCGCCGGAGGGGGCCCCCCGGGCCGGCCGGGGGGAGGCCGGCGGATCAAAAATCCGCCGAGGTGGCGGGGGGGGTCTGGCGCTCACGGGTTTGCTTTGTGATGCAGTCGGCCTCGCTGTGCATGGTTAGGAGGCGCCTCACATTGGCGCAGTATGCGCAGACGTGACGGCGCCTGTCCCCCGCCTCACCGTGGGCCTCCCCGAGGCGAGAGCGATCGCACGAGGCGGGGGCGCGGTTCCAGGCCGGGCAGGGGGCCCCGTGGGCGTCCCTGTCGTAGGTGGCGCGGGCGTCAGCTTGGGGTCGGGGGAGGTGGGCGCCTCGGTGGAGAGGGTCGGGTAGGCGGGCAGGGGCGGCGGTGGCTTGGTCCTCAGGCATGGCGAGGCAGTCTAGTCTCATGAGGTTGAGCGCTACCGGGTCATGCCAGCCCTGGGGGAGGGTTCCGTCCGCGATCGCGGTGAACAGGGTCTCTGAGTACCGGCGGACGGTCGCCCAGGGGTAGACGAGGTTATCCCGGCAGACTGCTAGGTGGTGGTGGTGGAGTCCCTGGGCGGAGTGGGTGGGGAAGTCGGGGTGGTCGATGAGGGTGAGGAGGGCGAGGGTATACTCGTCCTTTGTCGCCTCCCCCCTCTTCACCGGCTTCCTCTCGGCCCCTCGTTTCACCAGGTCCGAGGGGAAGATGTAGTTGGCCGGGATCCCTTGGCGCCTCATGGAGTGGCGCGCCTCGGCGGATGCCAGTATGTCCCGGACGGCGTCGGCCGCGGAGGCGGGGCTGTGGCGGATGGCCTCCTCGCGGTAGGCCGGCGAGGTGGCGGGTGGTGGTTGACTGGAGAGGTGACGGTACCTCTCGTACTCCGGGTGCGCGGCCCCGGGGAGGGACGCCTGAGGCGGCGGCGGGGGCTGGGCTGTAGTGGCGGTAGGTGCCCTAGGCGTCGGGGCGGCCTGGCGCCTCGGGGGAGATGAGGGGATCCCCGGGCGGGTCCCCCCGGTCTCCAGGGAGTCGATCCGGGCGTGGAGGTCGGCCGTCGCCTGGCGCGCCTCGGCGGCGGAGTGCTGTTGGTCGAGCTGGATACGCTGGAGCGCCTCCAGCAGTGTCGACATCTCGGGGCCCGAGGTGCGGCCCGAGGGCGCCGCGGGGTACGCCGGGGCGTAGGCCGGGGACTCGCGCCGGCCGGGTGCTGGAGAGGGCCCCGGGGTGCCGGGGGCGGCCCGGGATCCCTTCCGTCCACGTCCTTTTCCTCGAGGCATCCTGAGGCTGAGCTGGGGCAGAGATCCGAGGTGGAGTAGCCAAGACTGGAAAAAGGCAGAGAGCTGGGAGACGGCAGGAGGGCGAGTGCCTGAGGGAGGCCGGCGGGCGACCTTATAAGGGAAGGGGGAGGGGCGACAGCGGGTGAGGTGTGAATGCTGCCGGCCCGGGGGAGGGCGAGAGGTGGCGAGCAGCGGGCGTCGGGTGAGGCGCGAGTGCTGCGCGACAGCGGGGCGGGGGGAGGTGGGGGCGCGCCGCGCCGTCTGCCGAGGTGAGAAGGCAGCGCGACAGCGCGGGGCGGGGGAGGGTCTCTTCCTCTCCTCGCATCAAACGCAATGCTTCGCATTGCGACCAATCTATCCCACAGAATGTATCCAAAATATGCTTATATGATTTTGTGTGAAAGTGAAAATATGAAAATTTGCATATTGACACCATACATCTACCCAAATGATTTTTCCAACTTTTCTTTCTTGTAAGAAACAATTCTTTTGGGTTAACTGTAATCAATCAAATCTTGTTTGATTTTGTTGTGTGTGTTAAAATAATGTTACGGATGTGTGTCAAAATGATGTTATGGATGTGTGTTAAAATGATGTTATGGAAGTGTGTTAAAATGATGGTTTTGATGAATGTTACATGGTTAATTTTAACAGCTTTCTCAATTTGCATAATATCAAAATAAAAAAGTTAAATTATTTATTTCCAACTCTTGACAGGTGCAGAAAATGTAAACCTACAATTGACCATGGGTTCTGCTATTATTTGGAATGTTTTCTCCTATTATTTGGAATGTTTCAGTTTTGGTTTCCATGTCACAAAAGTGGTACACAGTTTCTGAGAATGACCCATCTACAGGTATATAGTGAACTGAACTGTGCAGAACCCATATTCATATGAAAGTTTATATGTTGTACATATGTCAGAGTTGAAAACAAAGCTATTTCACCTTTTGATTTTATACAAATTATGCAATATGTCAAAATATCTCATGTAACATGGAAATCAAACACACATCCAGAACATCATTTTAACAGATGATCGTGGGTTCGAATCCTGGTCGAGTCAAACCAATGACTTAAAAATTCATACTTGTCGCTTCCTAGCCTGGTGCTCATCATTAATAGGATAGGACAAGGATTGGTCGGCTCAGTGTCAGGTCATGGTGCTGGCTGCCTGATCTTCCAGTGGGGCAGCAGTATAAAGTTGCCATGAGTGTGCACTGTCACAAGTCGGTACCCATCCTGATATGACCTTAGATGTTGCTAGGACGTAAAACAACATCATTTTAACATGCACAATAAATTCAATCAAGATTTGATTGATTACAGTTAAACAAACAAAATTATGTTGAAACTGTGTACCACTTGAAGGAGTATACTTGAAATGCATGTTTCAAAGAAACCCATTATTGGAGTGTCAATATTTAGATTTCATCATTTAGCTCAATAATATGAGAGATTTTTAGATCAAAATTAAATGTTAATATTGTGTATTGTGTATCTTATTGGGATGGATGTAGCTAAATAAATAGAAAATTGTGATATTGTCAACAGCATTGACAATAAAGTGTCACAAACTTAATGAAAATCTCTGAACAACAGCAAATTTCACTTCAAATGGTCATATACAATGTCTTCCTTAAGTTGAAGAGATTTATTTCTAAACAAATTATAAAAATTATGAAAGAGTTAACCTTTTCTGGAGTCATTAACATCGTAACATTTCGTTTCCACTTGCAAGTACTATGAAACTCTGTGTAAAGTCTAATGCTCGAATCTGTGGCTGTGTAGGCAGGCTATGGTGAAATCAATACAGACAAAGAGAAAGGAAGAGTATAAAGTGTAAAGAAGAAGAGAGAGTCCAGCCCTCTGGTTTATTATTTATATGTTTACATGGGTTCATTGTAGAGTATCACCCTACCCGTTTCCCCCAAAGGGAAACAAGCATTCTTGGCCCTACCAATAGGGATCCAGCATTCCTGGTCCCCATGGATACCAGTGGTTTGCCCACCACCACAAAGCTTGTATGGCCCCCATGGCCGCCACCAACCTTGACCTTTGGGTGTGGTGATCCCTATCCCTGCAGAGGGGGTAGGCCCTGAGTGCACTCACACCCAGACCTGCCAGCACCACTGTCTATTTACATCCCATTCCCCTGTCCTGATATGACCTTAGATGTTGCTAGGACATAAAACAACAACAAACAAACAAACATCCAATTCAGGCACCACCAACCCATACATATATATACATACATGTGCCTGGTCGCATACACCGATCAGTAATAGAACATTTGCATTCCCCCCCATGCTGAAAATCAGAATATTTTACAACATACTTTGCCCCTCCACTTCGTACCACCTGCGTCCCAAAAACGCAGTGAGGAAAGAAATTTACATCACTACGTTGTCTCCATCTTACCTTGTTAAATCCACCAACCAATAATTAATAATATCTTAATATCTAACATTTTTAATGGATAAGGTTTCTGACTTTGAAATTAAATTTTTTAAATTTTATAATCACCATTTTCTGTCACTTATGAAGAATATAATTCATTTCTGACATTCAGTATGATGTTAAAAGTTGTGTGCGAACAATTTGGGACCATTTTTAGTCCAATCCGACCTTTTTTCAACTCTGTGACACTTCACAGGTCCTTGTGACACTCTAGAGGTCAATGTTCAGTCTGACAGCATCGACCTTACATTAGCACAAATCGGCCTATATTGGTAACAATTTTAGCTCCATGAAGTTGATGAAAAATATCCTGTATCCTGGGCAGAGGATAAGCATCTTTAGTTGTCACTGCATTTAGCTTATGATAGTCCCCACAAAGACGAATGGTACCATCCTTTTTTGGCACAATAGTGACTGGTGAAGCCACAGGGACTACAACTTGCCTCTATAATATCATCTTCAAGCATTCTATCTAACTCTTTTTCTACAAGATGTCTTCTACTCAAAGGTATCCTATAAGGTCTGATTAACAGTATATGCACTACCCATATAGATATGCATTTCTACAACCTAGTAGCTCTGAGTTTAACATGAGATTCAGGAAATAAAGAAGGAAATTGTATCTTCAAATAGTCTAATTCTAGAACTTTACCTGCAATTCCTCTATTTATAGTCTCTAAACCTATACATGGATGTAGAATATCACACAAGGAAACAAATTTATCTTTATAACTAATTTCGGCTGCACAAATTTCCATGACATCTGTATCTATGAGCATATCAAAGCTCAGTGAATCTACTACTAAGAAAGGACATAATGTATCGTAAAGAGAAATATACGCTATACCTACAGTAGGAATTAGATGTCTTGACAGAGATCTCAATCTACTACCCGGATACAATGGGGAGCTTTCATGAGGCATTTCTCTTGCTATACACTTGATGGCAGCACCCGTTCCCGGTTCAAGTCGGCCATCATGGTTGGATAGAAGGCTCTCGGGCCGTAATCGATTAACACGACCCGGGCGACTCGGGTCACCCGAGTCATCAGAATTTCAAATCGAACACTGCGAGTAGAGTCAACAAATACATGTGCCGTGTGCAAAACGATCCGACCCAAGTAACCCACCTCGTAGCTGGGGTTGGCAATGAGCTATGACGTCACATTTGCGCTGGTACCGTCCTGCAGGATAACAGCTACCAGTACCAGTCATACATGTTTTTTTTAAAAGAATAACTTAGATTAATGAAATGGAAATATAGCTAAACTAGGCCAGTCCACCACACACCTAGACCCCCACCACACCCACCCACCACACACCTACACCCCCACAACAAGTAGTGTACAACAAACAATGACGCCTACACTACCCAGATAGCACACAGCCGTCGGGCCGACGTCGGCTATTGGTCGCACCGTCGCGATCGACTTTCCACCGTCGGGCCGCCGTCGGGCCGCCGGTGGATTTCCGACGTTGGGAATCAATCCCTTTCCACTTTTGATTCACCGTCGGGCCATCGTCGGCCCGACAGTGGTGTTCCGACGTTGGGTATCAATCCCTTTCCACTTTTGAGCCACCGTCGGGCCACCGTCGGCCCGACGGTGGTGGGCCGCCGCAGGTTTGCATTCATTTTCCACACTTGGGCCACCGTCGGGCCGCCGGTGGATTTCCGACGCAGGTTTGCATTCATTTTCCACATTTCCTGATTTGAGTCACCGTCGGGCCATCGTCGGCCCGACGATGGTGGGCCGCCGTAGGTTTGCATTCATTTTCCACACTTGGTATACCGTCGGGCCATCGTCGGCCCGACGGTGGTGTTCCGACGTTAGGGTTCAATCCTTTTTGCACTTTAGATTCACCGTCGAGCCACCGTCGGCCCGACGGTGGTGTTCCGACGTTAGGGTTCAATCCCTTTCCACTTTTGATTCACCGTTGGGCCATCGTCGGCTCGACGGTGGTGGGCCGCCGCAGGTTTGCATTCATTTTCCACGTCTGGTCCACCGTCGAGCCACCGTCGAGCCGACGTGGTGGGCCGCGCCTGCGCAGTTCTTTAAATTTGCATTCCGGCTCGAGTCGCCCGCGGACCACGTGCGATTGTTGATCAGTGTTCTTTTTCTACCAGTAACTCCAGAAATACCAGGAATTTTAAGGAATCATTTACCAGGTTTGTTTATTAATATGCTTAGATTATTTTGTAAAAGTTTTGTAATTTATTACGAATTATTAATGGAATTATTCGTGTTAATTCGATTTGAATTATCCGATACGGTTTGTTTACTTCGAATCGCCACCGGAACACGTGCGATTGTTGATCAGTGTTCTTTTTCTACCAGTAACTCCAGAAATCCCAGGAATTTTAAGGAATCATTTACCAGGTTTGTTTATTAATATGTTTAGATTATTTTGTAAAAGTTTTGTAATTTATTACGAAGTATTAATGGAATTATTCGTGTTAATACGATTTGAATTACCCTGAACGGAATTTTGACGAAGGACCGCCATCTTGTTTTTTTCCGAGAAGACACTGTCACTATAGTGTCAATACGTACAGACTATATTAAATTTATATGGTATGGGATCTCGATTTCTATTAATTTTGAATAAAACTAATATTTTTACAGTGACAGTGTCTTCTCGGCTCGTCGGCCCGACGGCGTTTGTCGCCGTCGCCCCGACGGCGGCAGCCGCCGTCGGGGCGACGGTGGGAGGTTGGACAAAACAACGTCGGCCCGACGGCTTTTGTCGCCGTCGGGCCGACGTGCGGCAGCCGCCGTCGCCCCGACGGCGTCGGGGCGACGGCAGCTGCTGCCGTCGGCCCGACGGCAGCAGCCGCCGTCGCCCCGACGGCGGGAGGTTGGACAAAACAACGTCGGCCCGACGGCGTTTTCCACCGTCGGGCCGCCGGAGCCGCCGCCGTCGGGCCGCCGTCGGGCCGACGACTGTGTGCTGTCTGGGTAGTGTATGCCCAAATAAGGTAAGGAACTGGACCCGACGAAGCCACTTGCTAAACTGAGCTCACAGCAGTCACTTCTCATTTCATATCACTACAACACTACATGGAGTCAGATGTACAAATAAGACAACAAACATGGCTGGATTGACGGGACTAAAACCACCAGCACATCTAAGCTTAGATGGAAATCTAATGTTAAGCTGGCGGACCTGGTACGCCGCCTATGAACTATATGCGGGTGCAACGGGAATAACGTCAAAAAGTGAGAAAGTGCAATGTTGCGCCTTCTTGCACATCGCAGGACCAGAAGCTCAGAAATTGTTTCATACGCTGAACATTGAATCGGGAGAAAGGAATAAAATCAGTCCACTAACAGATGCAATCCGCAGATATTGTCAATAGTTCGATATCATTTCAACAGCTATAATCAAGGATCTGAAGGAATAGACGCGAACATTCGAGAACTAGTCACCGAGTGGTATTGTGTGACTATGGCGTAACAGAGGAGTCAATACTATGCGACAGGATCGTTTGTGGAGTAGGAGATGACAAACTAAGGGACAAGTTGCTACAAACCCCTAATCTCAAACTTCAACAATGCATAGAAATATGTCGGCTCAGTGAATATGACTCATCTCAAATAACAAACAATGCTAACAATATGACTGACACAGAAGTACACGCTATGAATAGGCGCGACAATTGGCAGCCACGCCCGATGACAACAACACATAAGCCGTGTTTACACGGGGAATTGTGAAACGATCTAGACAAGGCGATTTATATGAGGCGTTTTTGAGGTGCGTTTACACGGGCAGAGTTTTAAAAGTGTTTTGGCACCGGGAACCAGCAGCCTGTGGTGCGCCTGTAGCCGGCAAGCACTGCTAGGTGTATAGTTTACACTCGTCAATTCGACTCAGATGAAGCTGCTACGTTAATAGCGCTTGGAATTTAAGGTTAATTTAATTAAATTTCATTATTTGAGTAGGAAATTCTGTTAAATATGATTGCATTCACTAGGTTTCGTCCTAATCGGGCCCTAACACTGCCGGGAACCAGCTGAATCGTTTCATCTATACTACCTCGCGAGGTGGTATAGATGAGGCGTTTCATATGAAGCGATTCAGCCCTAAAACGCCTCAGAGTCGCGTTTACACGGCAAATGTGTGTCGATCTAGGCAAGGCGTTTTATATGTGGCGTTTTAAATCACCCGTGTAAACACGGCTATACACCAACGTCGGTGCCTTCGTGGAACAGGCGAGGCGGACAGTCAAGAAATGCCTCCCCACAAAGCAATTGTGGCCGATGTGGATACAACCATTCATGCGACAATTGTCCTGCACGAGGGAAACAATGCATAACATGTGGGCGCATAGGACACTTTGCAAAGGTATGCAGACGTGCACAACAAACAATGACGCCTATAAATGCGCTGAGCATAGACCGAAATACACGTGAGGGGTGGCAACCCGAAGAGGCAAATGAGGAAAATTACGAGGATCTATACGTAGGAGCCATGGCAGAAGATAACGAGAAACATTCGAATCTATGGTTTGAAACATTAAAAGTGTGTAATGAGGATGTCAAATTTAAATTAGATACTGGCTCCGAAGCGAACCTTTTGCCAGAGCAAATCTACATGAAGCTACCCAACATAGAGATACGAAAACCGACATGCCGGCTGGTGACCTACTCAGGGGAGCGAATTCAGCCACGGGGAGAAGTGAACATTAACATACAAGGGAAGCCCCTTCGTTTTCAAGTGATAGACAATGGATGCGCAATTCTGGGTAAAGATGCCTGTGTCAAACTCAAACTGATGACCCGTATCCAAGCAATGAACATTGAGGGCCACACTCATGCATCAGAGGAGCAAGCGAAACATCTGGTAAATAAATATGCTAACATTTTTAAAGGGTTAGGATGTATAAAAGTAAATGCGACCATACACATTGATGGCAGTGTCCCACCAGTAATTGACCCCCCCCCCCCCCCCCCAGGCGAGTTCCACACGCCATTACTGATGGCGTGCGAAATGAGCTGGATCGAATGTTAAAAAATGGTGTCATAGTCGAACAAATAGAACCTACACCTTGGGTCAATTCCATTACCGTCGTAAGAAAGGCTAACAAAATAAGAATTTGCCTCGACCCCACTAAATTGAACAAGGCAATCTTAAGAGGACCCTTACCCCACCAGAACAGTAGAACAAGTTGTGGCTAAAACCAATGGGGGCAAATATTTTTCCGTGTTGGACGCACACAGTGGATATTGGCAGGTAGAATTGGACCAACCCAGTTCCTTATTATGCACATTTAATACACCTTGGGGGCGCTACAGATACACCCGGCTACCCTTTGGGATAAAAACGGCCGGGGATATTTTTATCCAAGAGATGGATAAGATCCTTAGCGACCTCCAAGGTGTAGCTGTAGTAGCAGATGATATCCTAGATAAAAGATTCACCCGTTGTAGTACACGGGTGAAGACCAGCCTTATATAAATACGGGCGAAAATAGCGTTAGTATGGAAGTGAGGCTCCAGTATGGAAGTGAGGCTCCAGTATGTGGCTCCAGTATCAAATGGATACTTCTATAGGCACAGGTTGGTGAAATGGGAGAGAATGCAAAAAAGACAAGATGGCGGCCGCAGAACGCCGTCGATTTCACTTTTAAATCTTATTAAACTAGATATTATATTATATTTTTCAACTCAAAAGTAGCGGGTAAATAATAAAACATATGTAAAGAATAATTGTTGCTTGTTAGTTTGTTAAATTAGGCTCTCAATTCTTTGACCCGTTTTTTCGCCAGCTTTTACATAGGGCTGGTATGCACCCCTCCTGTGGCTACTGCAGCAGTACGGGGTGAATCTTGTATCTAATGATATCCTTGTATTTGGGGCCACATTGGATGAGCAAAACAGAAGATTAGAAACCGTGTTAAAATGGGCACAGGAGGTTGGGCTAAAATTAAACCCTAACAAATCTAATATCTGTAAAAAGCAAGTACAATATGTAGGATATTTGTTGACATCTGAAGGCCTTAAGCCGAACCCTGATAGGCTACAGGCGATACTCGAAATGCCAACTCCAACTGATAGGGCAGGAGTACAAAGGTTCCTTGCACGGTAGGATATGTTCATAAATTTATACCTAACTTATCCGAGATGGCAAAACCGCTAAGATTATTATTGTCAAAGGATATAGCATGGCATTGGGAAGCTGATCAAAAGGAAGCATTTAACAACTTAAAACAGTCATTAACAAAAGCACCGGTACTTAAATATTTTGATGTAACAAAAACAATAACGATGCAGGTGGATGCATCAAAGTCTGGACTAGGCGCAGCACTATTCCAGGATCAGCAGCCAGTGTCGGCGTCCAAAGCTTTAGATAAATGTCAAAGTAATTATGCTGTTATTGAAAAGGAGTTGCTTGCGATCTGTTTCGGCTGTGCAAAATTTCATGAATACATTTTTGGAAAGGAGATCACAGTTGAGACAGACCACAAGCCACTCGTAAGCATCAGATGCAAACCCCTACACAAACTAACAGCACATATTCAATGAATGAGAATGAGGCTACAAAATTATGACTTGAAAGTAGAATATGTTAAAGGAACAAAGATGTTTTTCGCTGATGCGCTCTCACGAGCACACACAACAGAAACTAAGCCAGCAAACTTATACGATTCTGATATATCCATTGCAGCCCTAAGCTATGTCAAGGACCAGCTAGAAGAAAGTGCAAACGAGACAAGCAAAGACCCCAATTTAAATATACTATTTGAATATATTCATGAAGGATGGCCCTCAAATACCAAAGACATTAATCATGAGTTAAAACCGTATTTTACATACAGACAAGACCTCACCACACACAACAAGCTTATAATGAAAGGCAGTCAGATTATAATTCCACACACACTACAAAGAAAGATGTTAGACAAGTTACACAGCTCGCATCTCGGTATCATAAAATGCAAACAACCTGCGCGAGACTATATATTTTGGCCCGGTCTTGACAAACAATTACAAGATAAAATTTCACGATGCCCAACTTACCAGTCACTATGTAATCGACCACATACTGAGCCACTGATTAATCATGACATTCCGGACATTCCATTTTACAAAGTTGGTATAGATTTATTTCACCTCGATAATGAAAATTACATGTTATTAGTTGATTACTACAAATACCCAGAGGTGATACAGATACAAAACACTACAAGCAAGACAATTATAGATAACCTTAAACACACATTTGCATGCCACGGAATACCAAACATCATAGTCTCAGATAATGGACCACAGTTTACGAGTGACGAATATAGAGAATTTGCTACAAAATACGGGTTTAGACGAATATACTCCAGTCCACTATACCCCCGGAGCAACGGAGAAGCAGAGAGATGCATACCAATTGTCAACTCATCACTAAAGAAAATCAAGAGCCAAAAACGCCGATTTTGACCTTGCTTTATTAGCATACAGAAATACAAAAATACATGAATTAGATGCATCACCTGCGCAACTCTTGATGAATAGAAAATTGTGCTCCAATATTCCAACTCTACCTAAATATTTAAGACCAACAATTATCTCATCACGAAAGTACCACATAAGAAAATCACAAAATAAACAAAGATATTACCATGACAACCACACACAAAGCTAACAAGCGGTGAGAATATAAGATACCTGAATCACAAACGGCAATGGGTAAAAGGCACAATCACTAAAGCAAAGATGTATCATGGACGTGATTACAACATTCAAAATGCAGACAACAAAACAATACGAAGAAACAGAACACTCATCATAAAAACACATACACATGCACCAAATAGACCGACAAACAAAACACAGACAATAATGCCCACACCACAAAATGACCCAATGCCAACTGGCTATATAACTCGAGCCGGACGAGCAATCAGGCCTGTCATCCAATTAGAGTAATAAGCACAACAGAGAATAATTGTCTATGCCATTTGGCACACCTTAATGGCTCTGTAATGTCAAACATGGGAACATAAGATGTATATATATAAAAGTAATGTCACATACAAATGTAACATGAGATCATGATGACTAAACAACGATGATACTAATGCTAGTTATAGACAGCCATAAGATTATAGAAGTAAGACAATAGATAAGACGCAAAGATGTTTTATTGTTAGCGTAAATTGTTAAAGAATGTCATGTAAAGATGTATCTGTACATAGTTGTGTTATTGTTCCAGTAACGGAAGAAGTAGGAAACTTCCAAATAACATGTACCACAAAGTATTAGTGATAATGCGCCTAACGACCAATTGGCGTACCGTGATGTTATTGTACGCATAAATGACAAAACCAGGAAACTCACCATTGTGTCGACATTATATTTAGAAAATACTGCCCAAACATCATAACAGTGGCAACACATGTATGTATAATGTATATATATATATATCTTTGTTTAATTAAGAAATTTATTAAACACATTGTTAAAGAAAGATTAAAAAAATATATATATATATAAAATAATATATATAAAAAAATAATAATAAAAGAAGAAAAGGTACAGCGATAAATCGATGTGAAGCATAATTCATAGCCAATCATGATAACTTTTGTAGCCAAACATGCCATCTAGTATTAAGCAAAACTAATGTACCCACCAATCTGTGAGTCAAACAAAACACATATTTTCTATAAAAGGGAGATGTAGTGTATGCCCAAATAAGGTAAGGAACTGGACCCGACGAAGCCATGTCATGTGACTAGGTGACGTCACGTGGCCAGGATGAATAAAGAGGCCACTTGCTAAACTGAGCTCACAGCAGTCACTTCTCATTTCATATCACTACAACACTACACCACACACACATTTACCCCCGCCACATCCCTACACCCCGACCACATCCCTAAGCCCCCACCATACCCAATCACCACACACCCATAAATCCCCATACACCCCGCACCACACACACCAAAATCCCCACCACACTCCTACACCTCCACAACACACCCGCCACACAAATATACACCCCCACCACCCACTCACCATACACACCTATACCCCAACCACACCATACCCACTCACCACACACCCCTACACCCGACCACACCCCCCTAAATCCATACACACCAAAATCCTCACCACACCCTTACCCCTCCATCACACAAACATACACCCCCACCACCCCCCCTACCCCCCTACCACACACCCATAAATCCTCACCACACCCCTGCACCACCACCACACACCCCTACACACCCACCACACAAACATATGCCCCCACCATACACCCACCATACACACCTCAACCCAACTACAACCCCTCAATCCCCACTACACCCCCTCTTATCTACAGACACTTGATAGTAGAAGGAACTGCTTCTAACAGTCTATCCAACCAAAACATTCAGGGATGAAAGATCTCCGCGGTTTCGCGGATTTCCGCGATTATATTTACCGATTAACTTTAAACTTTTTTTAAACAGATGCATATGATAACACTTGGGGAGTTCGAATCCTATTCTTATGTGACCTTAGATGTTGCTAGAACATGATTACCAAACAAGAGCGAATTTGGTATGGGCGATAATACCGTCACAAGGTTAGTTCAAACCTGACTTCCAGGATTTTCACGCGATCCCTGACAGGGCTAAGTCTTTGGGGAGAAGGTCTGCGATATCGCGGAAATTCACTGTCGGTGTGATAATCTCGCCCTGATTTCCGAGATTTTAGCCGGAAACCACTTTCATCCCTGAACATTACAGAGACTGGCATGGCGCGCCATCTGACGAGAGACTCATGCAAACTGAAAGGTCCCCATTAATTGCCCATCGGATAGACCGATGTCAATTAAAGATTGAAAAACAGACAAATGTATCAAACTCTTAGCTGCACCTCAGTCTACAAGACCAGATAAATGAAATCCATCAAATTCAATATTAATCGAAGGACGTGCATCAAGTGCGCTTTTTAGTTTCCCAACGGGGTAGTACCGCTCATGTTGGCATTACCCGAAAGTAATTTGATTTTATATGGACAATCGCGCATCATGTGTGCTTCATTACATAAGAAACAAGATATTGTACGCTTTGGCGCTGTACTATGCCTTCTTTGTCTCAAAGCATTGCTTTTCCACGACTGCAGATATGCATGAGATTTTCCTGCCGGTAATGTCTGCTTCTGCGCAATGGGTGAAAAATTTCCATTGCTCCCCTGCTGTTGCATTGACAGCGCATGCCCCGCCGTGTGCTGTGCGACTGAAGTGTGCCTAATTACAGTGGCATTTTCTACCCTGACCGACTGCCCTAGGTTTACGTGCGGCAATCCACCACATTCGCCTTGGTTGTAAGAACTGACACGAGAAGGTGTTGCAGCTTTCAGCATGAATCCCCGAAATCTCAGAAACACCACTGCCTAATAACAAGCTACCTATGCACTTCCTAAGAGATTTTATCTCACCTTGAATAGTCTTTAGGACCTGACTATCTGAACCAGATGATTTAGAACCTCTGTGAGAAGAGAAAGACTTGGAATAATCAAAAGAAGCACCATTTAGACTATCTATTTGCTCACAAATAGCTAATTTACCAAGACGTGATTTAGCACATTTCTGCTGCCTAATAACAGACATATTACTGAGAATAGACATTTCAAAGGCTTCTTCAAGAGTTTTTGGTCAGTTAGTTTCTACATACCACAAGGTATTATTATCAAGTAAGTATTCGAGAAATCTCGAAAGGAGTATCTCGAAGGTATCACTGCCAAAAACTGCAGTTGGAAGATCCCAACTTTTATCTGCAACATTCTTAAACTGCTGACAGTATGCAGCTACTGTTTCCCCTTCTTCTTGCTTCATATCCATCACTTTAAATGACTACGTTCATCCATTGTGAAAAGAGTAGATGCTATCACTTCCTTAATTTCTTTCCAGGACCTAGCATTTTCATGCTGGAAACCTGTGAAAAGAACCTAATGCAGCGTTCCTGTTGATTTGACAAAGCAAAGCGAATAATGTCTAGGTCTGAAACATCGTTCGATCAAATCAATCCAATTACATAACACGCATCTGTCTGTCCCGTCTAATAAGGGAACAGACTTGCCATACACTTTTAATGATCTATTTCGTAGCTCTCTCTGCCTGTGCTCAACCTGCAAAAGTTCACGTGCCTCCCTATGTTCTTATCTATCCTCCCGTAATTCTGTCCTGTTCCTAAGGTCAGATAAACGCTCCTCATTTTCTTCTTTAAGAATGTCTAGCCTAAGTGCCATAAATTTAGACTTGGCTTCTAATGCTCCCGTTTCAGCAGAATAATTTCCCAGTGTACACTGACCTTGAAACCAATGTTGAAGCTCATCACGCAGCAATTTCTCCTTTGCGCATGTGAGCGGCATTTTCAAGCGGCTGTTGTATGCGGTGGTAGAAAAGCTTTAGCAGAACTGAATCCAAGTATAGATATGTCTGTAAAGTAGAAGAAATAGTATAAAAAAAAAAACGACGTAGTGTATTCCTACACTCCCCCTCCCCCCCTTTGTGTTATGGTTAAAGAAAAGCCTAAAGTAGTCCCGTAAAGATATATTTTAGTGGCGACGCGAGGCTTCAATGACGGCATGTTACAGACATACCATCAATCAAGTCTAGCCGACCTTCTAAAATAGTAGTATTGTCGGAAATAATCGTCGACAAATCCAATTCTGAATAAATTTCAAACCCCCACAGAGTCGAAAAATAGCCAAAAAACACTACCTACACAACACACCAAACAAGCACTACCCAACAAGTTCCTAACTGTTTAAATCAACACCATGTCAATAACCAACATGGTCACTACCCATTGTGTCAATAATGTCACGTTTACCGATTTTGTAAACTAACACCATGTCAAATAACCAACGTGTCACTAACCGTCGTGTCAATAACCGTCGTGGTCGCCAATTATGTAAAGTGACACAATCGTCGTGGTCACCAATTATGTAAGTCTAATGCTCGAATCTGTGGCTGTGTAGGCAGGCTATGGTGAAATCAATACAAACAAAGAGAAAGGAAGAGTATAAAGTGTACAGAAGAAGAGAATCCAACCCTCTGGTTTATTATTTATATGGTTACATGGGTTCATTGTAGAGTATCACCCCACCCGTTTCCCCCAATGGGAAACAAGCATGCTTGGCCCTACCAATAAGGATCCAGCATTCCTGGTCCCTATGGATACCAGTGGTCTGCCCACCACCCCAAGCTGTATGGCCCCATGGCCACCACCAACCTTGACCTTTGAGTGTGGTGATCCCTTTCCCAGCAGAGGGGGTAGGCCCTGAGTACAATCACACCCAGACCTGCCAGCACCCCTATGTCTATTTACATCCTACTCAGGCACCACCAACCCATACATATATATATACATACATGCGCCTGGTCACGTACACCGATCAGTAATAGAACATTTGCATCCCCCCCTATGCCGAATATCAGAATATTTTACATCTGTATCAAACACTGAGTCCAGAAACAGCACAGTAACTATTTTCACCATTTGACACTATGCATGGACCCAATTATGGTATAGTAAAAGATAAATCCTGAAATTACCCCTAAGCATTGAAATTTGAGCCGAACATTTGTGTAAAATTGTTGGTTCCACTTGGACTGTTACATATTTTTCTGCTTTTCTCTTTAATCATCACAAATTATGCATGTTAACATAACATGGCTAATTCGCGGGGCGGAGGCAGGAACAACCCGAACACCTGATCTGACCCCACCCACCTCCAGGGGAAAGAACACCCATACACCCCGCATCGCTGGCGCCACCTACCGTCAAATCCGGAACCCTCCTGCATGGTTACAGGAGGAGCACCCAGCCTACCCCAAACACACACGTGACCAGGTTCAACCCTGAACTGCCTCCATGGCCACACAACTCCTGCAGGTGCCGACCGGACAACCCCACCACCTAATTTCGCCACGCAACGTAACGCCACGCCACGCAACGAAAAACATGCGACACCGCGCAAATCAGCACGGAATGCAGTGAAGAAAGGCAGCAACAACAACCCACCAAAAGGCCAAGGGCGCCCGAGGACTAATAACACCCGGGAGGAAAGATACACAGGACAACATACCCGACACACGAAATACACCCGCCATGCAGAACCCAGGCCGACCGCAGCTGTCACAACAGCTGTCACAACCCACAGCAAGCACCAGCGGCCTTGGCCATGGCATCCTCGAGGCAATACAAGCACTGATGTCCAACCAGATCAAGGAGCTCCGCACAGACCTAAAATCCGATATAATGGCAACTGTGGAGGCCAGGATGGACATTACCGCGGACGCCAATAAACGGTGACCATGTGCTCAGGACATACCACCCCGTGACACAGCGAGCACTGTCCCAACGGTCAGCCCGCCAGCTCTCAACCACGTGCCGACCCAACCGGCATTTCCTCCGGCTCCGACGGTCCCGACAATGGATATCAACTGTCATCAACGGATCCCGCCCCCGCCACACAACGCCACACACTTTGAGGATGCATACACGGAGGACAGTAATATACAGGCCGGGTACGGCCAGTATGTGGCACCAGACTACGAGAGTCACAGCACCGACCATGCAGACGCTATCAATGACATGCTGACGGTGGCAGGGTCGGCACTGGCCGCAAAAGAGGTAAACCTAAGTTCCTTCCTCATCTATATGTAATGCGTGGCACTAAGCGAGAGAAGGTGGGACTGGCTGAGGCGACCTTGCCCGAGTACTCTGCAGCCCTGTTCAGGATGGGGAAGGACTTGGCAGTCCCACAGACCTGGAAAGCCCCATGCTGGAGCACCATCACCAACTCATGACCATGGCAACTGTGTGGGACTGGGGCAACTGCAGGCAATGGTCCGAGCAGGTGTTTGACATGATAGATGACGGTCGGCTCCCGTACGGGTGGGCCGACGACTATGCCATAAAAGACGTCCAGAGGGACGCATGTGTAGTAGGGACAGTAGTGTAGTAGTGGCCACCAAACAAACACAACGGGTCGCCCACACAGGAGGAAGCCCAATGTGTATGCAACGGCTAGCACCAGCGACGCAAAAACCGAGTTCAACAAAGAAACCGACGGTAAGCCCTGCCACATCTGGAACTGGGACAATGACTGTGGTTTTACGGCGTCTCACGGACAGCAACCTGACCATTAGGTGCACATATCTGCGTGGTGCGCAAACAAGTACCACAGGTCCAACAGCCACCAGGAGCGTGTGTGCATGAACAAGAAGCGGTTCATGGACAGAAAGGCATCAATCCCGACAGACGCCGACAACCAGCAGATGAACCAGGTTTTTTGCTGAGTGGCTCCACCCAGCTAGGCAACAGCACGGACGAGGAGCCCCATCACCACGAGAACCAAGACGAGCGCCATACGGTGCAGATCTTATTGACCACGCCCCCTACCAACCCACCTCCCATCCCAATAATAGCTGGGACCACTGCGGCGACAAGCCGTCACATGTTATGACAGCCGTGTTACAGCCGGCACGTGTTACGACAGATGTGGGCAACAGCCGAGTGACGGGTAGCAAAAGGGTAGCGGACGGCAGCAGCAAGCACGCCACCTGGAAGAAACGCCCACCCCAACCTGTGTTGATATATTGTGAGTGTGCTTCCAACGTGTATTGTGGTATCTGAGATGCGAGTGATAATGTTAACGGCAGTGACCACACACCCCCCTGGGCGGGCCCCCAGTGGCCAATCTCTGACAGCCTCCACTGATGACATTATGACTTGTGTATGTGCTGATAAATCAGACTGCACAGACTGCAATGGCAGCCTCGCCGAACCGGATAGTGAATGTGATGACGGCGTAAGTGACTTCCCCCCCCCCCCCTCACAGACAAGACGAACCAGCTGAATACAAGGCCCACACAACCATACCCGGTAATGGCCTAAGAGACTGCATATGTGCGGATCAGTCGGACTGCAGTGTATGCAACGAGGCGGAGTGTGACCTAGATACTGAAGATGAAGGTGGCAATAGCCACGGGAGATGCCCCCTCCCAGCACCAGCGGTGGCGGCCTGAGGAAACGCCCACAATGTGACTCCGGCGGGGGGGGGGGGGGGGGGGGGGAGCCTGCCCTACCGACAGCAGAGGCTACCGCCACCACACACCAGGCGGCAGCACCGCCAGCACTGGAGCCCCAGACCATGGCCGCCACGATGCACACCGTAACACCACTGGCGCCATTAACCAAGCTGGCGGCAAAAACAATAACAACAACAGCACCGGGCCAGCTGATGGTGCAGCACTGGGACACGCCCACACCGCTTCCAGCCAAACCCACGCCCAAACAAACAACAACACCGACGCACAAGCGGACGCCAAGCGACCTCGAGTGACAGGGTGCGAGCACCCCCAGGCAGCCGGCGTCCACACCACTGACGGCAACGGCCAGGCCTACACCACACTCCCCCTGGTGTCCCCGGCACACTACCGTGACACACTGGATGAGATCTGGCCACGCCCACTCAAGGACCAATGGGGTCGGCACGCCGAATACATGGCGACTTACAACGAGGTCCGCCGTACGGCCATCCCCAACTACCTGGGGGCCAGGGTGCCCATACCCTCCGGACAAAACATTCCACAATGGAGGGAAATCCTCGTTGACTACCATGACAAGGATATAGTCGACTACCTCGAGTTTGGCTGGCCGGCGGATTATACCGCCGGTACCCGGCCCACCCAACCATGACCAATCACGCGAAGGACACTGTACAGCTGGATGCCATATGGGCATACATTGCAACTGAGATGGGCCATGGTGCCCTCCTCGGCCCCTTCCGCAAGCCTCCGTTCACCCCCTGGACGCAAATCAGCCCCATCATGACACGACCCAAAAAGAACACCACTGAGAAGTGCGTCATAGTTGACCTCAGCTGGCCCAGGGGAAGCAGCGTAAATTCCGGCATAAAAAAGGGCCACTATCAAGGCACCTACAGCCTCCCCAGCATAATGGACGCGGCGGATGAGGTGGCTCACATTGGGAGAGGGGCTTACGTCTGGGGCGAAGATCTCGCCCGAGCCTACAGGCTGCTCAGGACCTGCCCCCTCTCAACTCCCCTCCTAGGCATAGCCGTGGGCGGCCTATATTAACTAACGTCGTCCTACCGTTCGGGTGCCGCACGTCATCCATGGCATGCGCCAGAACGACGAACACGGTGGTCTACCTCCTCAGGAAGAGAGGCCACTATGTCCACTGCTACTTGGACGATTTTGTGGGGGTGGCACCAAGCAGGCATGAAGCAGAGAGAGCCTACCAAGACTGCGTCTCAATCACAGCATGGCTAGGCCTGGAACTCTCACCAAAGAAGTGCACTCCGCCCACCAAGATTATAGAGTGGCTGGGATTCCAGATAGATGTCGACCAGATGCGGGTAACAATACTCAGCGACAAGCTCAAGGATACCCTCCTCGAATGCAAAAACTGGGCCGTCCCCAGGCAAGCCTCTGGAAAAGACCTCCAGAAGCTAGTGGGCTGCCTCCAACCCGTGGCGAAATGTGTTATCCCTGCCAGGCACTTCATGGCAAGGATACATGACGCCCTCAGGCAGATGCCATTCACTGGCAGTCACCAAGTTCCCGATGAGCTACGGTCCGACATCCGCTGGTTCCTCGAATTCGCGAAAACTACCAACGGTCTAGTCCTCCTGCCAAGTGACCCCAGGCTCCCGTGGGTCATCGAATGTGACTCCTCCCTAAGTGGGGGTGGGGCATACTCCCCCACGGAGTACTACGGCCAGCAGTACCCCGAGAGTGTCAGGACCAGCACCACGAACATAGCCCACCTCGAGGCCATCAACCTTGTGGTGGCTCTGAAGGCCCTTGCTCCACCCCAACCACATAGTTACCACATAACGATCAACACGGACAATGCTGAGAGCCAACAGGTCCTCAACAATGGTACAGGACGTGACAAGACACTTACAGCATGTGCTCGCGAAATATGGCTGTTCGCCACCACAACCCAACCTGCGAGGTCGAGATACTACCCAAGCCCGGGTCCGACCTCATCCTAGCAGATGCCCTCAGCAGGCGCTCCACTGACCACAAAGCTCGGGCCATTGCCACCACACTCTGCAATAAGCTAGAATTACCTGAAACATACGTCAATTTCAGTAATGATCTCACCACAGGCTTGTAGGTAATCTGGGAAGCTCACACATATTTGCTTCTCCCTTCCCAGGTTACACAGACGAACAGCACAAACGCATCCTCCAGGTATACTTCGCGGGGCTGACTGCGGGGACCTGGAGGAACAAGTCGGTGCAGGCAAGACGGTACATCGACTTCACAACACAACATCAAAACGACCCACTTGCCCCGACACAGAAGACATTGTCCTAAAAGAAAGCCTCGCAACCCCAGGAGCAGTCCTCAACTATCTGAGCGTGGCCAATACATGGGTACAGCTTTTCGGAGGACACATACCCCGTCACAATAATGAAGCGAGGTGTGCAACGGCTCGTCCCACACACCCTGCGTCAGGCCCCGCCCCTCACACCAGACGACCTCCGCCAGGTGGTGCAGTACCTCTCTATGGCAGGCCCAACGGCACGAGTCCTGAAGGTAGCCGTACTGATAGGGTACTACACACTCCTCCACCAGGGCAACCTCGCACACACTGGAGCCCCCACCGACCCAGGTCACACACTAAAGATGCAGGACATCACTACCACCCCAACGGCACTCGTCATCACCATGCACTCTACCAAGACCAGGTGGTGGGCTGGTCAGGCATAGTCCCGGCCATCCCCGGCCATCCCCGGCTCCCCCTGCTGCCCCCTGGCAGCATGGGTATCATACATCGAATACCAACACCCACACCCTCACGGACCAGCCTTCCTCGTGGTGGGCGGGGCACCCCGCCTCACAGCAGGCCTCCTGGGAGCACTCAGGATAGCACTGACTGCCTCCGGGAACACACAGGCAGCTAACTACACCCTACATAGCCTCTGGAGAGGTGGGGCCCAAGCGTGTGCCGCGTTTGGGGCAGCCATTGGGGCCATCATGGAGCTGGGGACGTGGTCCTCAGCTTCCGTCCACACGTATGTTCCGAAAAAACAGATCACCACCGGCCCACAAGCCCTTTCCAACCTACTTGGTTAAAGGGCTCGATTCTGGTACATATCACAAAACACCTCAACCAAAACTGTAACGACCATGACGAAAAATATAAAAAAAACACTGTATGGAATCCTGTGTCCGCCCTTATGAATTATGCATGTTAACGTAACATGGCTAATTCGCAGGGCGGAGGCAGAAACCCGAGCACCTGATCCGACCCCACCCACCTCCAGGGGAAAGAACACCCATACACCCCGCATCGCTGGCGCCACCTACCGTCAAATCCGGAACCCTCCTGCATGGAGGAGCACCCAGCCTCCCCTAAACACACACGTGACCAGGTTCAAACCCGAACTCCCTCAACTGCCACACAACTCCTCCAGGTGCCAACCGGACAACCCCACCACCTAATTTCACCCACCCACACCTCAACAACAAACAGTAACGGGAAGCGTTAAAGGGCTCGATTCCGGTACATATCACAAAACACCTCAACCAAAACTGTAACAACCATGATGAAAAATATTTAAAAAAACACTGTATGGAATGCTGTGTCCGCCCTTATGAATTACACAAAACCATAGCAATGAGGTTTCAAATTAGTATTACTACTGTTTATAAAGCAAGTGGCATGTGAAATGTCCTAAAAATGTCAAGCTTTGTGTGGAAAATATTTAATTTTGGAGTCAGATTGGTTTTCATGCTATACAGCTATTTATTGGGCGTGAGCATCATTTGACCTACTTATGTCAGAATATGTTTATTTTTAATTATTCAGATGCAAAAGAACATACACATTGAGGAAGCTTGTATATAGGACTTTGACAGCATTGTGATTTTGTGGTGCTAATGTCACAGTATTGGTACACAACTTCTGAGAATGACCCATATATGTTTTATATCTCACTGAAAATAATGAAAAACTTGTCAAACTTTCAGAAGATTACGTTGTATTTTGTTCACCCTACAGACACATACATTGGAGGAATGTGGTTATGTTACATGATGACACTAGCTATGGTATCAATGGCCATTTTGATATGAAACAGGTAGCCGATGAATTTAATATCTGCTTTAGAGTCATTAAACATATCAATATTGTGCAGACAAAGAATAAGCCATCTACCTTCTACGATGCACTCCTTGAAGATGTGCCGGAGGACAACTACACACTAGGTGAGTCTACTTAGTAAACACTAGGTCAGAGTTGATGATGTTTGGGACAGAACCCCAAATCTAGAATTGTCCATGTAATATATAACAGATCATATGTGTCAGGGAGCATTTTGTTTTGTATGCGCAGACGTGACGGCGCCTGTCCCCCGCCTCACCGTGGGCCTCCCCGAGGCGGGCCCGATCGGGGCGGGGGCGCTGTTCCAGGCCGGGCAGGGGGCCCCGTGGGCGTCCCTGTCGTAGGTGGCGCGGGCGTCAGCTTGGGGTCGGGGGAGGTGGGCGCCTCGGTGGAGAGGGTCGGGTAGGCGGGCAGGGGCGGCGGTGGCTTGGTCCTCGGGCATGGCGAGGCAGTCTAGTCTCATGAGGTTGAGCGCTACCGGGTCATGCCAGCCCTGGGGGAGGGTTCCGTCCGCGATCGCGGTAAACACGGTCTCTGAGTACCGGCGGACGGTCGCCCAGGGGTACACGAGGTTATCCCGGCAGACTGCTAGGTGGTGGTGGTGGAGTCCCTGGGCGGTGTGGGCGGGGAAGTCGGGGTGGTCGATGAGGGTGAGGAGGGCGAGGGTATACTCGTCCTTTGTCGCCTCCCCCCTCTTCACCGGCTTCCTCTCGGCCCCTCGTTTCACCAGGTCCGAGGGGAAGATGTAGTTGGCCGGGATCCCTTGGCGCCTCACGGAGTGGCGCGCCTCGGCGGATGCCAGTATCTCCCGGACGGCGTCGGCCGCGGAGGCGGGGCTGTGGCGGATGGCCTCCTCGTGGTAGGCCGGCGAGGTGGCGGATGGTGGTTGACTGGGGAGGTGACGGTACCTCTCTTTCACCGGGTGCGCGGCCCCGGGGAGGGACGCCTGAGGCGGCGGCGGGGGCCGGGCTGTAGTGGCGGTAGGTGCCCGAGGCGTCGGGGCGGCCTGGCGCCTCGGGGGAGATGAGGGGATCCCCGGGCGGGTCCCCCCGGTCTCCAGGGAGTCGATCCGGGCGTGGAGGTCAGCCGTCGCCTGGCGCGCCTCGGCGGCGGAGTGCTGTTGGTCGAGCTGGATACGCTGGAGCGCCTCCAGCAGTGTCGACATCTCGGGGCCCGAGGTGCGGCCCGAGGGCGCCGCGGGGGACGCCGGGGCGTAGGCCGGGGACTTGCCCCGGCCGGGTGCTGGAGAGGGCCCCGGGGTGTGGGGGGCGGCCCGGGATCCCTTCTGTCCACGTCCTTTTTCGAGGCATCCTGAGGCTGAGCTGGAGCAGAGATCCGAGGTGGAGTAGCCAAGACTGGAAAAAGGCAGAGAGCTGGGAGACGGCAGGAGGGCGAGTGCCTGAGGGAGGCCGGCGGGCGGCCTTATAAGGGAAGGGGGAGGGGCGACAGCGGGTGAGGTGTGAATGCTGCCGGCCCGGGGGAGGGCGAGAGGTGGCGAGCAGCGGGCGTCGGGTGAGGCGCGAGTGCCGCGCGACAGGGGGGCGGGGGGAGGTGGCGGCGCGGCACGCCGTCTGCCGAGGTGAGAGGGCAGCGCGACAGCGCGGGGCGGGGGAGGGTCTCTTCCTCTCCTCGCATCAAACGCAATGCTTTGCATTGCGACCAATACGATCGTTCAGGTCCATATAATGCCATCTAAAAAAAATCCGGGTTGTGTTAAATTGGGCTTCACTTTACTGAATTACCTTTGAATTAAAGAATTCTGAGTGCAATGAATCATCGCGTTGTATCTGTTGTATCTGGTATGTTTACGGTTGTCGGATTGAGCGGGAATAAAGTACTACTCACGTATGGTATATTAGCACTTCTATTCTCTGTTCTTACTGTTGATGTGTGCATGTGTGATTTCTAATG
Source organism: Branchipolynoe longqiensis (assembly GCA_030323885.1). Classification (NCBI taxonomy): domain Eukaryota; kingdom Metazoa; phylum Annelida; class Polychaeta; order Phyllodocida; family Polynoidae; genus Branchipolynoe; species Branchipolynoe longqiensis. Next base: position 71,686,050 of record CM059199.1, on the reverse strand, counting down.
TGGAAATCACTAAATCTGCTACTAATTTGAGTGAACTCCTAGATTCCTCCACTATAACCCACCAGCACACATTGAAAAGCATGGGGGTTGTTTGAATACTCTACACACAGTAGATCTATGGGACTCACTGACTGTAGACTTCTGTGCTAACCCAATGAGACTCGGGAGGAAAAGGATATCTAGATTTGGCACTCAATTGCTCTATGAACTCTGACTAAGTGCATAGAACAGCTACAGTGCAGAGTGTTATTGGCACTCTACTGACTCTTCTGCCAGTACCAGTGCCACTCTCTGTTTGATACTGTGCCTAGCGTAAATCAGTGTTGTGTATCTTCACTCAAGTAACTCATCTAACTAAACATGGTAATTGCATTACACAATTATCTCGCATTTGATGAAAAAGAGGACCCCTCCTTAACTACTGAGTGGGAAGACGGGATAGAGGGACTAGATTCTATGCTAGCAGCAATAACAAAATTACTGACAATAAAGAGAAGTTTATCAAGCTGCACCCCTATTTAGGCCCTATCAGAAAGGTTCTGAAGAATATGAACCAAATGGCATTGCAGATCAGGATTATAGAGTTGCTAAAGAGCCTCTCAGTAGACACTAATCACAAAAGAAACTCGATATATCTCCTAAATCAGCTCTACCACCTGAGGCAGTACACAGGAGAATATATGGACCACTTCTACATGAGCGTGAAAGAGAAGATCCAAACAATAAATCTCCAGGAAAAGACTCCAGCACAAGATGACATGCTACTACGCAGATAGCACACAGACGTTGGCCCTACGGCGGCCGCTCGGTCGGCCCGACGGTGGAAACCGCCGTCGGGCCGACGTTGTTTTGTCCAACCTCCCGACGGCGACAAACGCCGTTGGGCCGACGGCGACAAACGCCATCGGCCTGAAGGCCATCTTGTTTTTTTTCCCGAAAAGACACTGTCACTCTAGTGTCAATACGTACAGGTGCAAAAATATTAGTTTTATTCAAAATTAATAGAAATCGAGAACCCTAACCTTATAAATTTAATATAATCTTTTTGGTAACGATATTGTCTATATATGTGTACCAAGCGATTTGTTTCTACGTTCATCCTTTTTCTGTATGGGTTAGGGTTAGGGTTAGTGCTTAATTAAATACAGAAAAAGTGGGATATCTCTACAACCACTCCACGTAGAAACAAATCGCTTGGTACACATATAGACAACATCGTTACCAAAAAGATTATATTAAATTTATAAGGTTAGGGTTCTTGATATCTATTAATTTTGAATAAAACTAATATTTTGCAACTGTACGTATTGACATTATAGTGACAGTGTCTTCTCGGAAAAAACCAAGATGGCGGTTCTTCGTCAACATTCGTCCAGGGTTATTCAAATCGTATTAACACGAATAATTCCATTAATACGTCGTAATAAATTACAAAACTTTTACAAAATAATCTAAACATTAATAAACAAACCTGTTAAATAATTCCTTAGAATTCCTCCGATTTGTGGAGTTATTTGTTGAAAAAGAAAGCTGCTCACCGATCGCACGTGTTCCGCTGGCGACTCGAGCCGGAAACCATATGTAACGAACTGCGCATGCGCGGATCAACACCGTCGGCCCGACGGTGGCCCGACGGTGGCTCGAATGTGGAAAATGAATGCAAACCAACGGCGGCCCACCACCGTCGGCCGTCTCAAAAGTGGAAAGGGATTGATACCCAACATCGGAACACCACCGTAGGCCCAACGGCGGCCCGACGGTGCCTCGAATGTGGAAAATGAATGCAAACCAACGGCGGCCCACCACCGTCGGCCCGACGGTGGCCCGACGGTGGCTCAAAAGTGGAAAGGGATTGATACCCAACGTCAGAAATCCACCGTCGGCCCGACGGTGGCCCGACGGTGGCTCAAATGCGGAAAGGGATTGATTCCCAACGTTGGAACACCACCGTCGGCCCGACGGTGGGCCGACGGTGGAAAGTCGATGGCGACGGTGCGACCAATAGCCGACGTCGGCTCGACAGCTGTGTGCTATCTGGGTAATGGGGACACACATAGCCTGTTTCCTGACATACTCAGTAGATCCGGACCGAGGAAGCCCGAGACAAGGGTGGGAGTAAAGGGGGGTTTATTGAATACAAACAAGGTTACAATTGAGAATGAGGGTTACATGAGAGTCTTTCAGCATATCAGTCCACCTGGTCTAAGTCAGCGGAAGGAGTTGGAAGGACCTGGGAGCCGGAGGAGGTAGGCCCGGGAGACGATCCTCACGCAGTGGAGTAAAAAAAAAAAAAAAAGAGGCGGGCGGGCGTGGTAAAATCCATAGACGTTTGAGTCTGGAGCCCGAATGTGGGTCAAGCGGGGTGAGGGGGAGCGGCGCATGCGCTGCTTGGAGATGTGGGCGTCTCGGGCTTCCCACCGGATCAACCACAATTCGGAATTATGAGCCGATCCGGACAGAGGAAGCCCGAGACAAGGGTGGGAGTAAAGGGGGTTTATTGAATACAAACAAGGTTACAATTGAGAATGAGGGTTACATGAGTCTTTCAGCATATCAGTCCACCTGGTCTAAGTCGGCGGAAGGAGTTGGAAGGACCTGGGAGCCGGAGGAGGTAGGCCCCGGAGCCGACCCAAAACACATGGCCAAGGCTCTCTGCGTCGGACTCCCAGATCCCCTGTGGCATGATCGCCGAGGGTGGCCCGGAGGAAGGGGGGTGACGTCGCACGGGGTGAGAGGCGTGCCAGTGCGCGCGAGGAACGCCAGGGCAGCGCGAGCACAAGGGCAATGGCGCGCTGCCACGCGTGGACGGGGCACATGGGTGATCCGGCGATGGCCGGGACGAAGATGGAGACGTCCTGCGCCGGGAAGCGGATGGTGGGCCGGTCGAGCCAGCGCTTGCACTCCCCGACGACCTCCTGCAGCTTTTGGTCGGGAATGCGGAGGACCATGGCCTCGGTGTCAAAGTCTATGCTGAGCCATAGAAGCCGGACGGTTGGGGGGCAACACTTGTCGGGGGCGAGGGCGAGCCCGAGGGAGGCGCAGACCTCCCGGAGGGCGTCAAATGCGCGCATCGCGTCAAGGAAGGACACCTTGCAGCCGACAAAATCGTTGACGTAGACAATGCTGTAGAAGCCCCACTACCCGAGGATCCATGCGACCGCGGTGGTCACGCGGACGCAGGCCGCCCCCCGAGGTCCTGCAACCGAAGGGCAGCGCTATGTCGAGATATAGGCGCCCGTCGACCGTTATGCAGAAGAGGGGGGTGGAGAGGGGATCAGCTCGAAGCTGCCGGTTGGCTCGGGAGATGTCAGCCGACCAACAGAAAGCGGCCCTGCCCTCGAGGACGATGCGCCGTCCCAGGTCGGTGGCGGAAGGCAGCTTGTAGGCGTGGGGCTGGCCGAGGTACTCCTTCCTTGGGATGCCAGCATTCACGCTGCGGCCGGGGGGGTAAGACAAGTCCACGATGATGCGGCGCTTCCCTGGGGTGGACTTCGGGCACGTCATGATGGGGCTGCACTGAGCCCAAGGTGTGAAAGGCGGGACCGCGAACGGGCCGAGGAGTGCGGCCCATTGCAGCTCCTCCTCCGCGTACTCGGTGATGTGGTGGGTGTGGTCGAGGTCTTCCCGGTGATTCCTGAAGGTGGGGGTTGGGAGGCCGGCTGCGGTGTAGTTTGCCGGGAACCCAAACTCCAGTGGGGTTCATGTGTGGGGCGGGGCGGGTCCCCCGCGATGCGTGTACCCGTCGGGTGTCTGAGCGGCGTGGCGGCAGTGGTGGGGAGGTGTGATGTTTACCTTTTTGTGGGTACAGGCGGTTTCTGCCAGGCGGCGCCACCGGGAGCCGGCCGGGTTGCCCGGTGTGAGGTCATCGGTGGGGTTTCCCTTCGCTTGTTCCAGTGAGCGCGCCGCGGATCTATGGTGGTTGGCGGCCTGCCAGGAACAGGCCGTGGCCATGACGTCACAGCGGGGAGTCCCGGCGGGCCGTGGTTTCCCAGGTTGAAGCCACTTGGGGCCAGGTCAATGTCAACGGCTGCGCGGGTTAGGTGGCGTGGGCAGTGGGCTGCCTTACGGTTAGTCGGGGGGCGTTCCAGTGGTCGGGGATGTGTAGTAAGGCGGGGCGTGGGTGTTTCGTCCTCCCGCCAGCGTGCTAAAAATCCCGGTGTGAGGTTTTGCCGGGGCGATCCCTTGAATAGCAACTCGCCTCGGTATGGTTTGTTACTATTCTGCGCACATTCGCGCAGTAGCCACAGCCATTTTCTGGGCACCCGATCCATGTGACTCCCCCTTCGCCGCCTTATCGCATGAGCCGGTATCCTTGTTCCAGGCTGGGCAAGGGGCGCCCATCGCAGCCTTGTTGTAATGGCGGCGGAGGCCGGCTCCGGCCTTCTGCTACTTCCTGGGCTGCTGGTGGTCGGCCGTGGTGGCTGAAGCGGTGGGGGCGTGGCCTGCCATCGCGATTATCTCAATGCGGACGGCGTTGATCGCGGCTGCATCCTTCCATACGTTGGGAAGTCTGCCATCCGCTATTCTCGTGTAAACCTCCGAATAACGTCTGACTACAGGCCACCCCAGCGTGCAGTTATCCTGCACGACCATCTCCTGGTGGCAGGATAGAGCCTCCAGGCCGCTTGCCGGGAATGCGCGCTGGTACTCGAGTCGCTTGAGTCCTAATGTATACTCCTCCCGAGTCGCCTCCCCTTTCTTATGGCCTTCCCCTCATCCCCCCGCTCTACGAGATCGTAGGGAAACAAGTATTTTGTAGAAATACCTTTTTTACTTGAGTGTGATTTGCCGTCCGCCGCCGTGACGATCAACTGGACCGCCTCCTCGGCCGTTGAGCGGGCACCCCTGACGTAGTCATCGTCATCATGTTGTCGGTGGTGTGCCGCGTGCCGGCCGGGGGTGTGCATGTTGTCTCGGCACTGGGAGCAGTGTCGGGGCAGGGGTGGGGACGGTGAGGACCAGACGCTCACCGGGCTTGTGTGGACGTTGCGACCTGGCTGTGATCCGGTGCGACCTCTAACCGGGGCGGGCGACCGGGAAGTCGGTGAGAGCGATCGCGCCTGGCTAGGGCAGTGCCCTTCGTGTGCCGGCCGCTGGGGCCGCGTAGGCGGGTTGCGTGGCATTGACGGTGATGTTGACGGGTCCCAGCGGCGTGTGTTCGCGGCAGCAGCAGCAGCAGCCAGCGCGGCGGTGGCTTCTGTGAGCACCTTGCTCTGTGCCACCATTTTCGCTCTGTGCTCGGCCGCCTCCCTCCTGTGTTTGGCCGCTTGCCTTTCCAGTAGGGCCCATCGTGTCTCGATGGCGTTGATGGATCCCTGCATCCGCACTAATCCGTCGGCCTGCTTTGCTTTCGCCGTTGGGTTTCCTTACGTGGGCCGAGTGCCGGGCTGGCGGCGACTGCCGGGGAGGCGCCGCCATCTTGCGAGTCGATTGACTCGCTCGGGTCAGCCTGTGGCGTGGCGGTTGCCTTCCTAGTGGCGCACTTCACTGGGTGGCCTCTAGGCGCTGTGGCTCTCCGGGTTCTCTGCATATTCCTGTTTGACGTGGGTGCCTTTTTGAGTGCTTTATTGCTTTGTGAAGTGGTTGAATCGTGGGTGGAAGTGGGAGTGCAGGAAGTAAAATCCATAGACGTTTGAGTCTGGAGCCCGAATGCGGGTCAAGCGGGGTGAGGGGGAGGAGGGGGAGCGGCGCATGCGCTGCTTGGAGATGTGGGCGTCTCGGGCTTCCCGCCGGATCAACCACAATTCGGAATTATGACCCAATTGCATGAAGGTCCTCAGGGCATCACCAAATGCCATCAGCTTGCTTGTTACTCGGTTTGGTGGCCACGACTCAGCTCTGATATCAAGGAACTAATAAGTGGCTGTTGGCACTGTAGGAAGAGGAGTGCAACACACTACTAGTTGTTTATTCCATTAGTGCTGCCAGAACATGCATGGTCAAAAGTGGCCACACACCTCTTCCACCTCAGGAAGGATCATTACATTGTGGTAGTAGACTTATGCTCTAGGTATCCTGAATATGCAAATTTAGAGGATACAACAACTACTACCAGAGTTAGCCATATGAAATTATTCTTTGCCCATCATGGCATTTCCCAAATGGTCTGCGCTGATAATAGACCTCAGTATGCTAGTCAAGAGTTTGCAAACTTTGCAAAGAAGACAAGTTTACTCACATCACTAGCTCTCCACATCACCCCTCTGGAAGTGGTGAAGCAAAGAGCTGTGCATACACTCAAGGAACTGGCAAAACAACCGGATCCTTACATCGCTTTATTGAACTATAGGAATGCTCCTATCCAAAATGAGTTTAGTCCAGCCCAGTTGCTTATGAACAGGAGGCTAAACACAAAGATCCCAGTTCTATGATCAAAGCTGAAACCAGCACCTTCTGATATGGACATTGTGCTAGCAAGAGAGGACAAGTACCACAGGCAAATGGAGGCTAGCTTTGACCATCGCCACAGTGCTCATCCCTTCACCAAGCTCCATCCAGGGGATGAAGTCTGGATAAAAGACCGGAGCGAAACTGGTACTGTTAAGGAGAATGCTCACCATGAAAGGTCATGTCATTCGCCCTCCAAAAGGGACATATGTACACAACATGATCCAGCTAAATGAACTACTTTCAAACTCTCAGGCCGAGCAAATACCACAGAAAGTTGTTTCCCTTCCAGTTGAGCAAAGTGTCAAACCAACAGCTAGTCCAGAGATAGTTGTCAAAACCAAGAGTGGGTGAGAAGTGAAAGGACCATCACGTCATAAAAATTAAGATTAATGATTGACTTTCAGCAATCATGTTTGACTTTCAGCAGAATAAGAAAGCAAAAAAGGAGAACTCTATAACTTGGGCCGAACATATATAACTGGTTTGAACGGTTAAATTGAATTTATATCTTTGGCGTTTAAGATACTCACAATTTAATGATCTTGGTCATCCAAGTCATCTTTGAAAAACGGCAGATGCATCTGGTGTGCTTACATTTGTCTGATTGAACTGGAATAAAGGACTACTGATATGGTGTTCACTTAAGACACACACTTATTATTCTACAATATCTGAATCCGCGTTAAAACTTAAATCGGGGCGACCATGGTCGAGTCAAACCAATGACTTTAACACTGATACTTGTCGCTTCCTAGCCAGGTGCTCAGCATTATTAGGATAGGACAAGGACTGGTTGGCTCAGTGTCAGGATAATGTGACTGAGTGGGATATCAGGTCATGGTGCTGGCAGCCTGGTCTCCCAGTGGGGCAGCACTATAAAGCCCCCATGATTGCGCACTGTCACAAGTCGGTACCCATCCTGATATGACCTTGGTCGTAATGCGAAGCATTACGTTTGATGCGAGGAGAGGAAGAGACCCTCCCCCGCCCCCCGTGTCGCGCAGCATTCGCGCCTCACCCGACGCCTGCTGCTCACCCTCCCCCGCCCTCCCCCGGGCTGGCAGCTTTCACACTCACCTGCTGTTGCCTGCCCCCCCCCCCCCCCCCCCCCCCCCCTCTTCCCTTATAAGGCCGCCCGCCGGCCTCCCTCAGGCACCCGCCCTCCTGCCGCCGTCCAGCTCTCTGCCCTCTTTTCCTGCTTTGGACCTCACCTCGCCGGACTCCACCTCGGACCGCTGCAACTCCTCAGGCCGCCCCAAACATGCCAGGACAAGGCAAGGGCTCCCGGACGACCGCCCTGGCCACGCCGGGGCCCTCCTGCGCGGACGCAGGCCCCCGACACTCCCCGCCCACGCCTTGGTGCGGGTGGGGGGGGGGGGGTCTCCGGGGAGGCTCGGTGCGCCTCATCTGCCGCTCCACCCCTACCTCCCCCGCCCGTGCTCGTCAGGAACCAGGTCTGCCTGCCTGCCTGCCTGCCATCACCTAGGTCTGCCTGCCTGCCTGCCTGCCATCACCTAGGTCTGCCTGCCTGCCTGCCATCACCTAGGTCTGCCTGCCTGCCTGCCATCACCTAGGTCTGCCTGCCTGCCTGCCATCACCTAGGTCTGCCTGCCTGCCTGCCTGCCATCACCTAGGTCTGCCTGCCTGCCTGCCTGCCATCACCTAGGTCTGCCTGCCTGCCATCACCTAGGTCTGCCTGCCTGCCTGCCTGCCTGCCATCACCTAGGTCTGCTTGCCTGCCTGCCATCACCTAGGTCTGCCTGCCTGCCTGCCTGCCATCACCTAGGTCTGCCTGCCTGCCTGCCTTCACCTAGGTCTGCCTGCCTGCCATCACCTAGGTCTGCCTGCCTGCCTGCCTGCCTGCCTGCCTCACCGCAGTCACCATCGGATTGATGGTCACCCACGTCACCCACGTCACCCAGCCATGGCACCCTAGGTCTGCCTGCCTGCCATCACCTAGGTCTACCTGCCTGCCATCACCTAGGCCTGCCTGCCATCACCTAGATCTGCCTGCCTGCCTGCCATCACTGCCTGCCATCACCTAGGTCTGCCTGCCTGCCTGCCTTCACCTAGGTCTGCCTGCCTGCCTGCCATCACCTAGGTCTGCCTGCCTGCCTGCCTCACCGCAGTCACCATCGGATTGATGGTCACCCACGTCACCCACGTCACCCAGCCATGGCACCCTAGGTCTGCCTGCCTGCCATCACCTAGGTCTGCCTGCCTGCCTGCCATCACCTAGGTCTGCCTGCCTGCCATCACCTAGGTCTGCCTGCCTGCCTGCCTGCCATCACCTAGGTCTGCCTGCCTGCCTGCCATCACCTAGGTCTGCCTGCCTGCCATCACCTAGGTCTGCCTGCCTGCCTGCCTGCCATCACCTAGGTCTGCCTGCCTGCCCTCCTCCAAGGAGCAGACCACAGCCCAGCCCAGCCTCACAGGAACCCTCTGCCAACATCACATCTCAGGAGCGGGCCTCCCTTTTTTGGCCGCCCGCTCCCCCTCCACCTAGGCCCCGGACCTCCTCCCCCCAGGCCTCAGGAGCGGGCCTCCCTTTTTTGGCCGCCCGCTCCCCCTCCACGTAGGCCCCGGACCCTCCTCCCAACCAGACCTGCATCCCCGGGCTCTCGCCTCGGGCCCCCCGTGCCCCCGCCTCGGGCGCGCCTCGAGCCCTCTCCTTACTCTTTGGCGGAGGGCTCCTCGGCCCCCCCTCTACCAGAACTCTGACATTGCTCCTTATGAGCCCCTCCTGTATTTATCTTTCTGCTCCTCATGAGCCCCTCACTGCATTGCTCCTCCCGAGCCTGTTTATTTGCTCCTCATGAGCCCTTCCTTGCTTTTTTCCTCCTCAGCCTGCTTATTACCTTCCTCTGTATGCTCTGTTTGAGGCGTTAATAAACGCCTTTTCTTTCCACCCCCGCCTTGCCTTCTTCCTTTTCGCGCATCGGTCGTAATGCGAAGCATTACGTTTGATGCGAGGAGAGGAAGAGACCCCCCCCCCGCCCCCCGTGTCGCGCAGCATTCGCGCCTCACCCGACGCCTGCTGCTCACCCTCCCCCGCCCTCCCCCGGGCTGGCAGCTTTCACACTCACCTGCTGTTGCCTGCCCCCCCCCCCCCCCCCCCTCTTCCCTTATAAGGCCGCCCGCCGGCCTCCCTCAGGCACCCGCCCTCCTGCCGCCGTCCAGCTCTCTGCCCTCTCTTCCTCCACCCACCCACCCAACTTTCCCTTTCTACCATCCTCCCTCAGAGGCGGAGGGCTCCTCGGCCCCCCCTCTACCAGAACTCTGACATTGCTCCTTATGAGCCCCTCCTGTATTTATCTTTCTGCTCCTCATGAGCCCTTCACTGCATTGCTCCTCCCGAGCCTGTTTATTTGCTCCTCATGAGCCCTTCCTTGCTTTTTTCCTCCTCAGCCTGCTTATTACCTTCCTCTGTATGCTCTGTTTGAGGCGTTAATAAACGCCTTTTCTTTCCACCCCCGCCTTGCCTTCTTCCTCTTTTCGCGCATCAGATATTGCTAGGACGTAAAAAAACAACAAACAAACAAAATAAATGGGGGCGCCTTATAACGGGGTTTCATTGTAGTATCAAATCTAGGCCAGTGTTTTAGACCTCAAGAGAAGTTAAGTAAGAAATTCCAGACGATTGCTTAGTTGTTTGAAAAATAAGTGCATAACCCCATGTTTTTATTTACCTACAGTGATCGTTGTCTGGACCGCCGCCCCAACGGCAGTACGCGTTTTACGGGCTGCTAAACGTTTAAGAAAGATGAATTATTTGTGGATCATTACTGATGAGATTCCCATACATCAAATGAGGTCACTATCCATGTTGGGTCAAATCATTCTCGTCATACCCGAGTCAATAGATATGGATGATTTTTCCGCTCACTTTCGCAAGTAGGTTATTCAATTTTCATTTTTGATAAGCATTTTCATTCATCTGAATACAGTATTTTTTTCAGCGCCGAGGCACTAAGTCTTCCGGACATGCTTTAAGCCCCACTCACACGTACCCAGACTAGCCCCGGATTTTGAGCCGGACCACTCCCGGACCAGTTGCCCGGACCGCCCCGGACAAAAATCAGTTTTCATCGTTTTTTTTGCCTCGTAGTCACACCTTCCCGCACGAGGCCCCGGACCAGCGGCCGGATCGCCCCGGACTCCCTGGTGTAGCCATGGACCAGTCCCGGACGAGTGATCCGGGGTAAACTGGGTGATCCGTGGCTGATCTGTGGTGATCTGGGGCATTCGGGTCTTATCCGGGCAGTCCGGGAGTGGTTCGTGGCTATGCCGGGGGTAGTCCGGGAAAGTCCGGGGGTGGTCCAGGTTAAACCGTGGCTGAAACGTGGCTCATCCGGGGTGAAACAGCCCCGGACCACCCCCGGATCATGCCGGATCGAGCCCGGATCACTAAATGCCCCGGACCATCCCGGATGTTTTAAACATTTTAAAACATCCGGGGCGGACCCCGGACGAGCCACTGATCATGCCGGACGAGCCACGGACGAGCCACGGATCACCCCGGACCACCCCGGATGACTGTCAGGGGCTCATCCGGCCTCTGATCCGGGTAGGTGTGACTGGGGCTTAACTTAGATTTTTGGGGTTTTTTTGCAAGCGATTTGATTCATATTTATCTTTTGTCAGTGCTGTAGCTCTGGTCGTCTGACCATAAATGTTACGGGTATATAGGTATTTGCACAATTTATTTTACATGGTTTATATAGTAAATTGAAGTGTGAAGTAAATTCTGAAATTAAAGTTTAGGATTTCCAATTCATTAAATAATAGTACCTTTAATTACTTAGTCTTGGTTCAATATGATCAGATGCTCTTTATTTATGTTGCATTACACGCAGGTTGATTGGGGTCGTTTAGTTTGGTTTGGTTTGGATTGGTCGTTGGAGTTTTACGTCGATGTGGGTGTTAGTTGGGGTGTTTTTGTGTTAGTAAAGCTAAGATTCCATATACCCAGTATGCGGCATGCAAATGCCGACCTCCAATACCCATGCCGACCTCCACGAGTCGATGTCTTCTTTTTGTGTTGGGGGTGGGGGGTTGCTAAACACCCCCCCCCCCCCCAAAAAAAGATACCCATCACATTTTTGGAGTTTTTTGCTCCAAATTTGTGAAGTAAAGTCAAAGTTACTATTGTTTTCTATGGCAAACGCAGCACAATTCGCATTCGTACCGATCGGTCCATAGGTCGATCCATTTTCCGCATTCGCATTCGAGTTCGCTTTCGCATTCGGACATATGGAAGCACCCATATATATTTATATGCTTTTCCATTTCTTGCCGCATTCACATACCGCATACCGCATATATGGAATCCTGGCTTAAGTCAAGACATCTTGGCTATTGATTTGTTCTGTACATAAATAAGTTTATTGCTTTCAGTTGGGTGATGGTTCAGTTCTTTATTCACAAGACTGTATTCAGGATATTTAATCAGTAAATCATTGGCTAGGCATACATGCTGACAAAACAACCATTTTACTTCACTGAATTTGTCAGTTTGAAAGTTATGTCCATTTTCTCCAATCTCACTGTTTTCTGGACACTATTAAAGCTAAAATATTTTTTAATATTTTTTTTTACCAGTTTGATCGTTGACAATGATCAATTCAATTGAATTAATGTTCCATCGATTTCTATGCAAAGTAACACCCATTCACGTTGTTTTGCCAACCATGACCGTTTCAAAGTCACATGACTGATGTAGCTGATCAGAGTGTCTATAGATCAATAGCCATCGCATCTATTCCATTTAAATGTGTCGAGAGTGAATTGGTCTCAAACATATATTGTCAGAAATTAGCAACATCTCGAGCCATGTCAACTTTCTTGCAGGAAAAGTATATATTGGAGATGATATGTTATCACTGAACTATATATACAGTAAAACCTCTCTATACCGACCCCTCCACAGATCGACCACTCCCCTATATCGATCGTTTTATTTGGGTACCAACAGTACCATTCTAAGGATATTCTAACTCTTTAAACCGACCACTTCCCTAAATGGACCACTTAAATTCGGTCCTATGGTCGGTCAATTTAGAGAGGTTTTACTGTATATACATTTTGGTACATAGTTGATTAAGCAGGGGAAATTCAATCACGGATGACTGGTCTTCCTCATTCCACTGCTCCTTGCCCTATCTTAATAATGCTGAGCGCCAGGCTAGGAACCGACAAGTATCAATGTTTAAGTCATTTGTTTGACTCGACCAGGGTTCAAACCCACGATCTACCAAAAGGGGAGACGGACGCTTCCTTGGTCAGATAGGCTATTATCGTTATATACCAGACGGTATGGCCGAATGAGTGGAGATTATATGTCACAGAACATTCAACCTGTTATTGAAGAATTTTAATTAAGATGACCTTCTCTACCTCTTCCGTTCCTCCATATGCGACCGGACGCGGTGGACGAATCGGTAGAACGCAGGCTTTCTATGCGGAAGTTCGGGAATTCGAATCTCAGCCAAGTCAAACCAATGAGTTATAAAATTGATAAAAGTTTGTCGCTACCTACCCTGGTGCTTTACATTAATAGGATAGGGCAAGGACTGGTTAGCACAGTGTCGGGATAATCTGACTGTGTAAGTCATGATGCTGGTGGCCTGGTCTCCCAGTGGGAAAGCACAAATAAAGCCGCTGTTAAGTGTACACTGTCATAAGTCAGTACCCGTCCCGATATGATCTTAGATGTTGCCATGACGTAAAACAACAACAAACAAACAACCTTCACATGCTTTGTATCATTAGGAACATGTCGACAATTTTACACTGCAAACAGCACAAATGACTTTTTACTAATCTAAAACAAGAAAGCATTTGAGCCTTTTTAAGGACATCTGGTCTGTACCACCACATATAGTTTATTAAACCAATTTGATTAATTAATTATACTTTCGTCTAGAATTTTATTTACCTTGACTCCAAACTATATTATTATGAGCTTTTTTAAATTCATGAGTGTCCATTGACATATAATTGATTGTATCCTTTTGCATTATATGTAAAAACGATGGTTGAATAAAAAAACAAACAATTCTCGCCGTGAATGTGGCCTCTGATGCCGACACGGCGTAAAGAAACCACCGTTCAATCAATCTCTTCGTTAACTCCCTGACAATTGAATAACATTTCGTTTCCTACAGGCTGACTCCAGCCCCTAATCACTACAAGTACAATCCATGGTTCAGCGACTACTGGGAGAAGATCTTCAAATGTAAATATCAGAATAGTGGAAGTAGAAAGAATGCAGTTCGTCAGACCAAGGAATGTACGGGCAGAGAGACATACAAGCGCGACAGTATGTGAATTACTGACTCTTAATGGTATCCCTACTTATTAAATCCACCTTCAGTGCATACAATTATCGTGCTCTTTCCCCACAAAGCAAACTCCTCTAACCACTTATGCAAATGCTTATGGACAGCGTGATTGATTCACATAGCATTACACCAGATGGGATGGCCGAATGAGTTGAGCATCTGTCTCCTGTTTTGGTAGATTGTGGGATTCGAACCCGTGACAAAAACAAACCCTGGTCGAATCAAACCAATGACTCGGCATTATTAGGATAGGGCAAGGACTGGTTAGCTCAGTGTCAAGATAATAATCACATCTGGGAGTCGGGTGTCGTCCCCACCTCTTGGCGGGAGGCGACAGTAATACCGATTCCCAAACCTGGTAAAGACCAGAGTGAAGCCAACAACTATCATCCCATAGCCCTCACAAGCTGAATCTGTAAAACCATGGAGCGCATGGTAAACAACCGCCTCGTCTGGCTACTGGAGTCAGGACGCCACCTGTCCAACCTTCAATGTGGCTTCAGACGGGGCCGCAGCACCCTTGACCATTTGGTGCACATGGAAACCTTCATAAGAGATGCTTTCCTTAAGAAGGAGCACGTTGTGGCTGTCTTTTTCGACCTCGAAAAAGCCTATGACACAAAGTGGCATCATGGAGGATCTTCATGCGATTGGCCTTCGTGGCCACTTGCCAATTTTTATCAGGAACTTTCTAGCCTTCAGGCATTTCCACGTCCGTGACAAGACTACCTATTCCAGCCTACACTCACAGGAACTAAGAGTACCTCAAGGCAGCATACTGGCCGTGACCCTTTTCGGGGTCAAGGTCAATGGTATTGCTGCTGCTGTAAAGAGGGGGGTCTCCTGTAGTCTTTTCGTGGACGACTTTGTTTTATATTACAGCGGTGCTAACATGAATGTCATAGAGAACAGCTACAACCAAGCATAAATGGGATCCATCGATGGTCAGTTCTGAATGGTCTCAAATTTTCCAAGACCAAAACAGTCTGCATGCACTTCTGCCTGCTGCGTAGAATGCATGCGGAACCGGAGCTGACCCTGGATGGGGATCCCATTAAAGTCGTTGAGAAAACAAAATTTCTGGGCCTCATTCTCAATGCAAAACTGTCTTTCGTGCCACATATAAAGTACCCGAAAACAAGATTCCTGAAAGCGCTAGATATTCTGAGGGTGCTGTCCAGCCCCCCGTGGGGAACCGGGGTAGAATAGTTCCCTTGCACCCCCTTGCAGATCGTAAAAGGCGACAAATGGGGCGACTCGTTTGCCGTGAGTCGCAGCTCGTGTCGGTGGAGGAAGGGATCCTGGTGCATGAGGTCTTCAGGGAGCTGCGGCTTCCTGTCGACCAATACTGCACTTTGGCCCCGACTTCACCTAGACGAGGGGTTGGACTGGCCCGGTCCAATCAATCGGCTGGTCACGCCAAGCCCTAGGAGTAGTACTATGAAAAATGTATTTATCTACAAAATTATATTTATACATATATATATATATATACATACATGGATCCACATTTTTCACTACTCCTAGAAGGCGGTGGCTAGGGTCAATCCGGTAATGATCTTCCATTTTGGTAGATCATTGCTTGAGTATATCACCCATGTATCCTTGGTGTGTAACTGCCGGGTATCCGCAGCTCTGCACACCCCCCATGTGGGGCTCCGTGGTGGGTGAGGAGCAAGGGTGACGAATCAAAACAAAACTAAATATGGATACTAAAACCCCCCCCCCCCCCTCAAACTGGAAAGAAAAGAAGAGCTGACTCGGATTCCGATTCGGAAATCCAAACTCAACAAACCCAACAATGGCCTAGATTCATAATGATTGAATCTAGTGTACCCGACCAACCCATTACAAAGCTATCCCCTTTTGCCATACAAAAAGGCATCATGGGGATTGCTGGCACGGTCAAGGATGTGAAAAAACTGCGCTCTGGCCATATTCTTGTGGAATGTGCGAGGAAGGCTCATGCCGACAATCTGCTACGTGCAAGCACGCTAGCAGGCGTCGCCATCAAAGCCTCTCCTCATCGCACGCTCAACTCTAGTAAGGGAGTGATCCGTACTAGAGATCTGGACGATTGTGATGAGGATGAAATCGCACAGGAACTTAAAACCCAAGGTGTATTAAACGTTCGACGGATAGTGATTAAGAAGGATAACAAGTCCTTAAAAACAGGGACGTACATCCTCACGTTTGATACACCGTTTCCGCCCAAGAATTTGAAAGTCGGATACCTCAGCATTGCAGTGGATTTGTTCATACCAAATCCGCTCCGCTGTTTCCGATGCCAGAAATTCGGTCATGGTAAGGATTCATGTCGTAACGAAACGACATGTTTCCGGTGCGGTCAGAAGGGTCACGATGGCACTGAGTGCCATGACCAGGCAAAATGTGTCAATTGCCTGGGTGACCATATGGCCGCATCCAAAGACTGTCCTGTTTGGATCAAGGAAAAATCAATTCAACGTGTAAAAACAGAGAATGGGCTGAGCTATCCGGCAGCTCGGAGGATGGTTGAAGGTAATACACCTTCACCAACCACCAGGAGCTATGCCGCGATACTGAAGCCTTCAAACAGGTCAGTCGACTGCCAGACCGAGTTAACGTGGTTGACTGGGGAGAAGCCTAAGGCGGTACCCCCAGTCCATCACTTGACCGGGCCAACAACGAAAACAACGTCGGTGCAAACGTCAGGGATTCCGAGTCGGAGTCCGAGTCCGCATAAAGAAAAAAAACAACCATCAGTCGAGCCGAGCCCTATTAAAAAGGCTACGGTTCTAAAACGTAAACCCAAAGTTGTTTCGGACAGAGTGCCGAAAGGGTCTCTGTCCCTAACTAAAAACAGATTCGAGGCGCTGGAAGAAGTAGAGATGCCTGAGGCCTCGACTAGTCGAGACCGCAGTCTCTCCCCCAAACCTAAGGGGAGGGGAGAACACCTGTCACTGCCCCAAAATGACAGTGAGAGGTGGTTCTCTGCTTCAGTGGAATTGTAGAGGTTTCAAGGGCAGCATTGAAGAGTTATCTCTTCTGTGCTGCAACCTCAACCCTCTTGCCATTTGCTTACAAGAAACTCACTTGAGAGCTTCTGAGAGTTGTAGTCTTAAAGGCTACTTCAATTTTGACAAATCTGCACCGGGTGGAGACCGGGCCGCTGGCGGCTCCTCCATCCTGGTTAGACGTGATATTGTATGTACGCCAGTGGCGTTAGACACAACACTACAGGCTGTAGCTGTTCGTCTGACGCTACATAAGACTATAACTCTCTGTTCCATCTATGTTCCTCCGAGCTCCATTCTCACCTTACAAGAATTGGATGCTCTTGTGAGCCAGTTACCGTCCCCATATTTACTTATGGGTGACTTTAACGGCCACAACCCACTGTGGGGAGGGACCACTAGGAACCCAAAGGGCAAGAGGATTGAGGACCTTGTGGACGGTCATGCACTGTGTGTATTGAACGATGGTTCATGCACATATCTGCATCCCGCCTACGGAACATGCTCTGCCATCGACCTTAGCATTGTTGAACCAGAGCTGGCGCTGGACTTTTCGTGGAGGGTCTGGAACGACCTCTGCGGGAGCGACCACTTCCCAATTATTCTTAATTGTGAAGGGGCATCTCCCGTAGAGCGAGAGAGGAGCTGGCGGCTGCGTCAAGCCGACTGGCCCTCCTTCCGGACCCTGTGCCGCGAGGAGTTCACTCCAGACATCAGTGACATTGATTCATTCGCTGAAAGACTTCTGCAATTCCCAAGCGTCTCACGCCTCCATGGTTGGATGACAGCTGTAGGGGGGCTATTAAGGAACGGAAAAAAGCTCAGCGTAGATTCCACAGGAGACCGACTGCTGAAAATCTGGCGCTCTTTAGAATTCTGCGGGCTCGCGCTCGCAGAACAATCAAAGAAGCGCGGAGGCAGTGCTGGAGACGATTCGTTTCTGGCATTAACACGGGCACGCCATTGGGCAAAGTCTGGACGATGATCAGAAGAATCAAGCGAAGGGGAGATGATTCTTCTGTAGTCCAGCACTTGAAGCACAATGGCACCATTCTCACATCACTCAATGAAATAAGCCGAAGAATTGGCTCGTGCCTTTGCCGGAAATTCGTCTTTGGCAAGCTGCCTCCCGGGCTTTCTGGCCGTCAAGGAACGCCAAGAGCGTAAGCTCTTGGACTTTTCCTCTGATGGCAGGGAGCACTACAACTCCCCATTCAGTATGGGTGAGTTGAGGTGTTCTCTAGAAAGCTCGCATGATACAGCAGTTGGACCTGATGGAATCCATTATCAATTCCTTGGGCGTCTCCCCAAATCTGCGCTGAGACTGTTGCTTCAACTCTTTAACAACATCTGGGAGTCGGGTGTCGTCCCCGCCTCTTGGCGGGAGGCGACAGTAATACCGATTCCCAAACCTGGTAAAGACAAGAGTGAAGCCAACAACTACCGTCCTATAGCCCTCACAAGCTGCATCTGTAAAACCATGGAGCGTATGGTAAATAAACGCCTCGTCTGGCTACTGGAGTCAGGGCACCACTTGTCCGACCTCCAATGTGGCTTCAGACGAGGCCGCAGCACCCTCGACCATTTGGTTCGCATGGAGACCTTCATAAGAGATGCCTTCCTTAAGAAGGAGCACGTTGTGGCTGTCTTTTTCGATCTCGAAAAAGCCTATGACACAACTTGGCAGCATGGCATTATGGAGGATCTCCATGCGATCGGCCTTCGTGGTCACCTGCCAAATTTTATCAAGAATTTTCTGGCGCTCAGGCATTTTCGCGTCCGCATCAAGACTACATATTCTAGTCTGCACTCGCAGGAATTGGGAGTACCCCAAGGCAGCATACTGGCAGTGACTCTTTTTGGAGTCAAGGTCAACGGTATTGCTGCCGCTGTTAAAAGGGGGGTCTCCTGTAGTCTTTTCGTGGATGATTTTGTTTTATATTATAGAGGTACTGGTATGAATGTCATTGAGGGACAGCTTCAATTGTGTATAAATGGGATTCACCGATGGTCAGTTCTGAATGGATTCAGATTTTCCAAGGCCAAGACAGTCTGCATGCACTTCTGCCAGTTGCGCAGAGTGCATGCAGAGCCAGAGCTGACCCTCGATGGGGATCCCATAAAAGTTGTCAAAGAAACCAAATTTTTGGGTCTCACTTTTGACACGAGGCTGTTTTTCGTGCCTCATATCAAGTACCTCAAAACGCGATGCCTGAAAGCGCTAGACGTTCTGAGGGTGTTGTCCAGTTCAGAGTGGGGAGCGGACAGAGATGTTCTGCTCGCCGTGTACCGAACCCTAGTTCGGTCACGGCTAGACTACGGCAGCATAGTATACGGCTCCGCAAGGAAGTCGTATATTGGGCTGCTGGACACGGTGCATCACCAGGGGCTGCGTCTGGCCATTGGTGCCTTTCGCACCTCTCCAGTTCAGAGCCTATACGTCGAAGCCAACGAGCCATCACTTGACACTAGGAGAACCAAACTGGCCATGCAATATGTTGTCAAATTAAAAACAAAGGCATTGAATCCTGCGTACAGTTGTGTTTTTGAGACACACAACGACTCCAAGTATGAAGCCAAGCCAAATTTCATTCGGCCCCTGGGGCTCCGGATGAAACCTCATTTGGAGGCTTTGTACTTTGATCTGGATGTATTACAGGATACCCAGGTCCCAGAACATCCCCCGTGGTCGTTGAGGAAGCCATCGGTCATCCTCCGACTCACGGTACTGAGGAAGTCTGGGACACATCCACTTGAGTATCAACGACTGTACGCAGAGATTCAAGGCCAGTTTGAAGACCACTTCTCCATGTATACCGATGGTTCCAAAGTCCTAAGCCGGGCAGCTGCTGCTGGAGTTTGCCAGGGCAAGAAATTTGGCGTTCGCATGCCCGATCAGAGCTCGATTTTTACGGCGGAAGCCCAAGCACTCCTTCTCGCATTGGAAGTCATTGAACTATCCAACTACAATAAATATGTAATATACAGCGATTCGTTTTCCTGCCTGCAAGCTGTTGCTGGGCTAAAAACGGACCACCCTTTCGTGGCAAAGATCATTTACAAAATGAACCAGCTAGCAACAGATGGATATGACGTTCACTTGTGTTGGGTGCCTGGCCATGCCGGCATCCAGGGAAACGAACGAGCTGATCGGGCCGCGAAGGAGGCTCTGAACTATGATGTTGAGCCGTGTCTGATACCCCACTCTGATCTAATCCAATCCAAATCCAAATGGCAACATGAGTGGGATGAAAACATTAATAAACTTAAAGAAATTGAACCATCTGTGGGAAAACCACCACATTCTCATGTGGGGGGTCGGCGGGACCAAGTGGTCCTTAGACAGTCAAGCACATTTTATTAAACTGTGTTGATTTTATGGCACTGCGCCAACAATTTTACACTGCAAACATCATGCATGACCTTTTTACCAAAGTTAAACAAGAAGACATTTTAGCTTTTTTGAGGGCAGCTGGTCTGTACCGCCTCATATAATTCATATAATTCATTAAAACAATTTTTATTAATAAATTCTCTCATCTATTTTATTTAATTATATGATTTTGGGCTTTTAAAAATTAATAAGTGTCTATTGACACCTAACTGATTGTATGCTTTTACATTATATGTAAAGGCGATGGTTGAATAAAAAAACAAACAATTCTCGCCGTGAATATGGCCTATGCTGCCGACATGGCGTAAAGAAACCACCAATCAATCAATCAATCCAGCTCAGAGTGGGGAGCGGACAGAGATGTTCTGCTCTCCGTGTACAGAACCTTGGTTTGGTCACGAATGGATTACGGCAGCATAGTATACGGTTCCACAAGGAAATCATATATTGGGGTGGTATGCAGGTATTGCAATACCTCAGGAAGTTTGACACCCCTGCCCTGCAGAGTTGTAAACCACTGCCTTGTGGTACAGGTTCTTGACAGAACCGAAGGGTAAGGGAGCAAACCCTGAACAGAAAACCATGTCACTGTGGCAGCATTAAGGGCGGTTGATGTATGGAACTCCCAACATCTCCCACCCAGCCACTGCAGGGACAAATAGTTTTGCGCCTGTCTTGACATATTCTTGCCGGTGTGAAACCTCTATTTGCTCCCCGAGAGAGTGCCGCTGGTAACTTGCAAAAGCCAGCAGCACTTCAACACTTTTGCAGGCATCTTTCATGAAATGACACTCTCACAGCAGAGAGCTAACTGGAGAGCGGCAGTCAAGTAATGAAAGCAGTCTTTGTCGCATCGCGACCGACAGCATGATGATGATGAGACACGATCCACCACCAGGGACTGCGCCTGGCCCTTGGGGCCTTCCGCACCTCACCGGTTCAGAGCCTCTACGTCGAAGCCAATGAACTATCACTTAACAACAGGAGAATCAAACTGGCCATACAATATGTAGTCAAGATAAAAACTAATGCATTGAATCCTGCAGACAATTGTCTATTTGAGCAACCTGACAAATCCAGGTTATCCTCCGACTCACGGAACTGAGGAAGTCTGGGACATATTCACTCGAGTACCAAGGACTGCATGCAGAGATTCAAGGCCAGTTTGCAGACCACCTCTCCATATACACTGATGGTTCGAAAGACCAAAGCCAGGTAGCTGCTGCGGCAGTCTGCTGACGGGAAAAATTTGGCGTACGCTTGCCTGATCAGAGCTCGATTTTCACTGCAGAAGCCCGAGCACTCCTTCTCGCTTTGGAGTGTATCGAGGTATCCAACCACACTAACTATGTTATATACAGTGATTCGTTCTCTTGCCTCCTGGCTGTTGCTGGACTGAAAACGAATCACCCTATTCTAGCAATGGTCATTTATAAAATGAACCAACTAATAACGGATGGGTATGACATCCACCTGTGCTGGGTGCCTGGCCATGCCGGCATACAAGGAAAGGAACGAGCTGATCGGGCTGCGAAGAAGGCCCTGAACTGTGATGTTGAACCGTGTCTGATCCCTCACTCTGATCTGAAACCACTAATAGCCACCCACATAAAATCCAAATGGCAACATGAGTGGGATGAAAACATTAATAAACTTAAAGAAATTGAACCATCTGTGGGAAAACCACCACAGACTCATGCGGGAGGTCGGCGGGACCAAGTGGTCCTTAGCCGCTGCCGTATTCACCACTCGTGGCTTACACATGCTTTTCTGCTCAAGGGGGAACCTCCCCCTGAATGTAATTGGTGTCAGTCCCCGCTGACACATTTGACTAAATTGCGTTGATTTTTTGTCCCTGCGCCAACAATTCTACACTGCAGACAGTATGCATTACCTTTTTACTAAAGTAAAACAGGAAAACAGTTTAGCATTTTTGAGGGCAGCTGAACTGTACCACCTCATATAGTTTACCAAATAAATTCTATCAATTATTAATAAAACTTATCTTTTTCTATGGGAATTTGTTTCCCTTGACCACAAATATATGATTGTGAGCTTTCTAATTTAATGAGTGTCTATTGGCACATAATTGATTGTCTGCTTTTACATGTAAAAGTGATGGTTTGAAAAAAAAAAACATTTCTCACCGTGAATATGGCCTATGCTGACGACACGGCGCAAAGCAACCGCCAATCAATCAATCAATCAATCAAGATAATGTGACTGAGTGGGATATGGTACTGGTGGCCTGGTGTCCCAGTCGAGCAACACAATAAAGTTGCCATGAGGGCAGACTGTCACAAGTCGGTACCCGTCCTGATATGACCTTAGATGTTGCCAGAATATAAAACTCCAACAATCAACCAATCATAGCATTAATGGGGTTCCACAATAGATCATTTCCACCACCAACCCACCATCTGTTAGTGGAAGAACTAACATATTGTATTGATCACTACAGCATGATATGTAAAAAAGGTCTTATAGAGGATTTCCACAAGGAACCTGCCCTCTGATGGCAGTGGTAAGAGCTAATATGGGTAGAAGCTCATTGTGTATGTTCTACGGAAAAGACGTATTATGTTTGCAAGCTTGGTGTAAGTAATAGTGGTTTTAATGGAAAATGTGTCACAATGTTATTCATGAGAGTTAAATTTGGAGACAGAAAGTGCAGCATGCCATGAATTTCAGAGTCCATTGTGAGGAGTGCTGTGCTAATACTTATTAATTCTTTCATCATCTCCCGAACACCTGAAGGCAAGGCCAGGGCAGAGTATAAATAGCCTACGCCAGTCACATCCCATTCAGACAAACTAACCCCGACCCACCCACCACCCCTGGCTCACACCCCACCATGGCTCAGCACAACACACACCCAGGCCGAGAGCCCTGTGAGGTCCCGACCACAAAAACAACAAAAAAAACAGACATAAAAAAAACCACAACCCACTAAAAATCGCCCACACCGAGAGCCCTGTGAGGTCTCGGACACTGCACCCACACCGGGAGCCCTGTGCGGTCCGAGATACACTGGGTGTGACAGCCTTGAACCACGCGCCCACAACGTCGGTTCCCGCTTCGATCACCGATGGAGTGGATGCTGGGGCCTTGGACATTAAAAACATCACACCCACCAACCACACCCTGGTCCAGGAGCCTACTGGCACTGGATCACCCACCCTGTGATGGGGGCCTGGAGGACAAACACGCCGTCCATGGCCTTGTTGCCGACAACACCTGTTTCCGCTTCGATCACCGGTGATGGAGGTACAGGACCGTGGGCCCCAAGAACGTGTTGTCACTGCCGGACCACTGCCGCACCACGCCACCACTGCACTGATGCCGTGAAGAACACCCCCACCCTCTCTGCCACCCCACAGAAGAAGATGAAGAAGAGAAACACAAAATCTACCAAAAACGTGCCGTTATAACGGTGCCGTTTACTCAATGATGCAGTCTTGAAGCCAGTGACCGTTAGGTCACGAACACCCCACAAATGCAATACATCCCATTCAGTTGGAAGCCGGCAGTCGGACCGTCAGCACGAACTATTTGAAAAGGTAAGCATTGCTACGGAGGAGTTGTTCATTTCATGTATCTTTTTCAGACGTGACTTGGGGACTTATATGCAAGTTTGCTTATATATTGCAGACAGCCGAGAGCCATAGACGTATGATGTAACCATAGTACACGCAGCTTGTCTAGTTCCTAGTAAACCCACACCGTCCACAGAAATCACCCCATTCACGGTGCGGCCATGTTGAAACGAGACCGAGGCCACGTACGCATCTGCGATGCGCCGCTGTATGAAAAGTCATGTGAATACTTTGTCATTGACCAAAACCTCTGGAAATCACTCAAATTTGAGGGTATTCATTCTTTAAACTACCATATTCATCTTTGCATACCTGTTTTCTATCTATTGGCCAATTTTCACAAAGATTGGGTGACTCTTGCATAGTGATTTTCCCATTCTTTAACTACAATGTGACTGTCAACTTCAAGTCTGCATAGCTATGGTGGTATCATGTAGCATGCAGCACTGTCAGCGTAGTTATCAGTGTAACACAGTCTTAGTAATTACAAATTAATAAAAGCCTTAAAAGGGTTAAAATATATTTGTTAAATATATGTATATTAAGAAAGTTTTGCAATTTTGAATTTAAGAAAAGATTGGCAGCCAAGGTCAGTGACTGTGTTGACATTGCCTACTGAAATGCATCTGATCATCACTCAATCTTCATGAAAATTGACCAACAAATAGAAAAAAGGTATGCAAAAATGAATATGATAGTTTCAAAAGTGAATATCTTCAAATTTTACTCCTTTAATTTCTATAGTAGTTCATACACATCAGCACACAACAGTGTCTTATGGCAATTTCCAATACCCGATGCATACTCAGCCTCGTTCTGATGCCGAATTAGGTCACGCGTGAATAGTGTGAATTACGGAGGGTGAATAGAAGAGCGATACAACAGCGTGGCAGGTGCACACAGGTCAGAACCCCATTCACTGAGTGACTCTGAACCTGACGTGCAAGTGGTAGAGAAGAAGAAGTTACCACGGAAAATATAATGGCTGCGCACAATGTTGAGGCTACGGCAGTGACTGGGCCTGGCATTTAGTACCGGTGTCAGTAGCCATGCCTACAATAAGCTCCCCGACACCCACACAAGGGAAGAATGAGTTGGCGGAGATGAGAGCTGTTTAAAGAAATGAAAATGCTCACAGAAAGAAATTTGGTCTATGTAGAAATGCGTGGGGAGGGTGAAATAAGCCGTGTTCATACGGGGCAGTTAATTTGAATCATAAAAATCGACTTGTATAGTTCGGCTCACATTTGGCGTGTGAACGCCGGGCTGAGGCGGTTTAAGCCTGAATCGACTCATATAATTCGGATTTTATAAACCACCTAAGTAGGTGGTTTATATGAACCAAATTTTATGATTCGACTTATATCGCCCGTGTGAACGCAACCGACTTACTTGAGGCTGATTAAGCACGTCACACTATATAATATAATTTGGTCTATGAACCTGCTAGAGGTGCACATATATTTTTT
The DNA here is from genome assembly GCA_030323885.1 of Branchipolynoe longqiensis. Taxonomy (NCBI): domain Eukaryota; kingdom Metazoa; phylum Annelida; class Polychaeta; order Phyllodocida; family Polynoidae; genus Branchipolynoe; species Branchipolynoe longqiensis. The sequence continues at coordinate 71,660,862 of CM059199.1, read as the reverse complement.
TCATCATTTATTTTTAGGTTTTCACTGCCCAGCAGAAGTTTTGACCCTTCCAAAACAATATGATTCAGTCTATACATATCTAGGTCGAACCCACACTCTCTCATGCCGACGTCGACTAACCGAAACTGGCGCTGTTTAGTATGGACTTGGTCATGTGCTGATATCGATTTCCGGCCCAAGTACTGCCCGTGTGAACACGACACTAATTCGGTTCATATTATCCACCTTGTATAAATTGGCGTAAACTTTTCCCGTGTGAACACGGCTCATGATGTAGTCTATAGCCGTGTTCTACATATGCTCACCTGCGAACTGCTCTTTCCCCCCACAACATAGACTATACTCCATCATTCTCTGTGCACCTAGGAGCCAAAGGAACTGCATCTGCAGCTTGTACTTTTACAATTCTAACTCTTATTTCACAACTGTCTGAATGCACCGCATATTTATTATATAATTCACAAAGGCGGAGACAAAAGGTGGTGTTATGGACTTTTATTTTTTCGATTTAATTATTCCGAATTAGTCGATATCAGGGTATGTATAACCGGAACTACGAATGAGCAATTGGTCATCTGCTCAATGCTCATCTCGTTCATCTGCTCGCTCGGTGGTATTGGTCGGGCGGGATTCAAACCCTCAGCCCTATCGATTGTCTCTTATCTATTGGTGTGGGTGGGTGGGCGAAGAAAGTTAGCTTGATGTTAAGATGGTGGCGACTGCGACGGTTGTGCGGGTGGTCTGAATTCGGGTGGTGTCAGGTAGCGTGGGTTTGGCAGCAAAGTTTGGGTCGTTGTCGCCACCTATCGGGTTATTCGGGTATCACGTCAATTTCTTCGAGGTAGCACCACTGTAGCCCGCCAACGAGCCTCTCAAGCTCTTTCCTGGGTGCTTTTTGTTTGTCCATCCAGGCCGAGCACTGGTTGCGTATATCAGTGAGCTTCTCCTTCGGTATAGTAACTGTTATTGCCTCTGCAGATATCGTGACGCTGAGCCATTCTATTTCTTTATCCGGTGGGTGATATTTCATGGGCGAGATGTTATGTCAAGAAGGTCATTATATGCTGCTTGTGCCCCCCAGTTGTCGGCTGCCACATCCACAAAACCATTGAGATAGCAGTGTATAAAATGGCCTCTCTTCCTCATTAGGTGTACGACTGTTACTGTGTTCGTAGTCCTCGTGCAGGCCATAGATGAGGTGCGGCAGCCGAAATGTGGGGCCACATCGGTGTAGTATTGGCCTTCCAACGTGATGCCGAGGAGTGGGGTGGAAAGTGGGCAAGGCCTGAGCTGTCTGTAGCCGTAGGAGAGGTCAACGCACCAGAGGAGACAACCAGGGCCCAGCCTCGCCACCTCGTCGGCAGTGCTCATCACGTTAGGGAGGCAGTGTTCATCACGTTGTTTTGGTAGTAGCCTCTCCATTTCCTATGGTTACCAGCTCAGGTCGACGATGACGCGCCTGTCAGTGTTGTTTTTCTTGGGATGCATCTGAGACCAGGGAGTCAAAGGCGGTTCTTTGAAGGGAGCGAGTAATGCTCTGTGTCTCAGTTCAGTGTCTACGTATTTTTTTTATATATGCGGTGTAAGCAGGGTCCTTCCGGTGATTGCTGGTAGTGGTGGTGGGAGGAGCGGCAGTCGTGTAATCTACAGGCCAGCCAAATTCAAGAAAGTCCACTATCTATCGATCATGGTATTTGACCAGCATGCTCCTCCAGACACCGATGTTAAGTCCCGATTGTATCAGGATCCTGGCCCCCATGTAGTTGGGTATTGTGATATATGCGTAATAGACGTCTAGACACGTCTGTAATATATGCAAATGAGATGATGTCACATTACTAAGTGTGCCGGAGGTCAAAGTATTGAGTATCCAGAAGTCAAAGTGTTCAGACATACTTTCACAGATGTGGAGGCAATGGTGCTTTTAGGCCCATTGCTTCAGGATACCAACAAAGACAGTGTCGTATAGCTGTGGTTCATCAGGCAGCAACTCCCTGGTAACCAAATGAAGCAGCATTAACAAGTTACTGTGAGTTTGCTCTACCACAGACAAGCAAGCCGAACGCCATATCTGAATGGACAGATTAGAGGACAGGGCCCGAAGTGATGGCCCACAAATGCACAGATGCCTGGAAAGATGGCACACGGATGCCTAGAGGCACAGACACGACTGCACGGATGCCAAGAAGCACAGATGCACAGATCGTCGACAGAGACGAACAGCTGTAATGAACGCGGCCAGGATGAAGACGCGCAGAACGTCAGGCCAGCTAAGCAACAGGTGAGGCAGCGAGCAGTGAACACGGAGCACCGAGATGCAAGCATCGGATGCCAGGCCACTGATATTGATATATAATTCCATCATAACATTGCTATGGACTAGTTATTAGTGATGGTAATTGTTTTGTCAATGGAAAGAAAATACAACTGAATATGTATTATATGACATGTAGCATATATGTTTGCATACATAAGGTTGTCCACATACTGTATGCTACTATCCGAACACCCCCACGGAGGTGCGAGGCCACGTCACGAAAGAATGAGGTTCAAATCAGTGAATGCAACAAAGTAGCAGTTGTTAGTCAGCTTTGTTAAGGCTGCATACTCCAACATAAAAAAATATATTATATATTAAATAATGTTACTGTAAAGTTCAAAACCACTATATTGTAGGATGTCAGAGTCATTGTGTATTTTTATTGTGTCATTATGGACAATGTGTTTTGTGGAGGCTAAGCAGCCGGACAGTTCAAAGGACTTCAGTGCCATAGTGCGCTCGGACACTCGCTAAACGTGTGGTTTAAGTTACTTACTTACTTACTTACTTACGCCTACTCGCTTAAGTTAAGTGCTTGTATATTTTATTTTATTATTGTATGATGAATGAGTAAATCTGATATGTTTTATGGGGATTTTGAAACATTTCATGTCTCAGAAATACTTTGAGGGGGGGATGTGATATATGTGTAATAGACGTCTAGACAGGTCTGTAATATATGCAAATGAGATGATGTCACATGACTAAGTGTGTCGGAGGTCTAGACCCCTGGACGGGGAATACAGCATTGAGTATCCAGAAGTCAAAGTGTTCAGACCTTGTACTTTCACAGGTATGGCCGTATGCCTGACATTGTTGTATTTTTGCATGTACCATGTGCCCCGCCCATATGTCCTGGTGTGGGTGGGGCCAGATGCTGTCATGTGTGGCACTGTGCTTGACTGGAGTAGTCGGTGGGCATGGCTCAGTGACAGCTGTCACTTGCATTGCATTTGTGGGGTGTTCGTGACGTAGCTGTCACTGGCTGCAGAACTGCAGCATTGAATAAATAGCACCGTTAAAACGGCCCGTTTCTGGTAGTTTTTGTGTTTTTCTTTTTTCTCTCCTTTCTTCTTCATCTTCTGTGTGATGGCAGGGGGGTGGGGGGTTCTTCACATCATCGGTGCAGTGGTGGCATGGCGTGGCAGTGGCCCGGCGGTGGCAACACATTCTTTGGGCCCACGGACCTGTACCTCCGTCACCAGTGATCGAAGTGGGAACTGGTGTCGTCGGCAACAGGGCCATGGGCGGCATGTTTGTACTCCAGGCCCCCGTCGCAGGGTGGGCGATCCTGGGCCAGCAGGCTCCTGGACCAGGGTGTGGTTGGTCGGTGTGATGTTTTTAATGTCCACGGCCCCAGCATCCACTCCATCGGTGATCGAAGCGAGCCCAAGTTGTGGGCACGGGGATCGAGGCTGTCACACCCGGTGTATCCGGGACTGCACAGGTCTCCCGGTGTGGGTGCAGTGTCCGGACCTCACAGGGCTCTCAGTGTGGGCAGGTTTTAGTGGGTTGTGTGTTTTTTTTATGTGTGTTTTTGTTGTTGTTTTTGTGGTCAGGACCTCATGAGGGTCTCGGCCTGGGGATGTGTTGTGCTGAGCCCTGGCGGGGTATGAGCCAGGGGTGGTGGTTGGGTTGGGGTTAGTTTGCCTCCCATTATTTTAGCTTTGGATTTGTTTGGGACCACGTAGGGCTCCCTGATGGGACCTCATGGGGCTCCCTGCAAGCGCCTCACGGGGCTCCCTGTTGAGACCGCATGGGCTCCCTGATGGGACCTTATGGGGCTCCCTGACGGGACCTCATGGGGCTTCCTCATGGGGACTCACGGGGCTACCTCATGAGACCTTGCGGGGCTTCCTGATGGGCCCTCGTGGGGCTCCCTGATTTGACCATGTGGTGCTTCCGGCCGCTGGGACCGCGCGGGGCTCTCGGGGAGGTCATAGGGTGCAGCTTTGTGCAACCCTGCAGGTTGGTGGTTGCTAGTCACCGTCATTACTATCGGGTTCAGAGTTGTCAGCAATGGGTTCAGGGCTGCCAAGGATCTCGAAGGTGTGGTAGTTTTGTCTATAGAATCTGCCGAGTGGCTCACATGAGGACTCGGAGAGCCTCGTGAGGATGGCGAGCGCAGCTCGGTTGTCAGACAGGTTGTTTGGTGGGTCGAGGAAGTCTCGGATGGCAGTCCTATCAAAGGGCACACATGATGCCAGGATGTGGGCGACGTTGAAGATTTGGTCACCGCAGGGACATCGTCGCAATACAGGGGTGTCGATGAACTGATAGAGTATGGGTTCCTGACAGTGTTGCGGTGGAGGGAGCCCTCCCACAGGGCTTTGGTGGCTCTAGCGCAGGTGGCTTTAAGTTTTGGACAGGGAGTGGCCTATGAGGAGGTCGATCTCAGGGTGGCGAGAACTGTCCAGAGCAGCTGAGTCGGCCTGGTCATTACCGGATAGCCCTATGTGGGACGGAACCCAGATTAGCACTGTGTCGAGGCCTGGAGGCGATGGTGTTCTGGATCAAGGTGGCCAGAGAGTGGCTAGCTCTGTGGTCCTTGATCTTGCGGGCTGCGTGGAGCGAGTCGGTGACTACTATGCAGTTTCAGTGTTGCAGGTGGGTCAGTGCATGGTGGATGGTGGCGAGTTCTGTATCGAGGGTGGAGGAGCAGTCCGTGACCCTGATAATGCATCTAGCCTGCCCATCTGGTAAGTAGTATCTGGCCCCGGCTCGGCCTGTGTCCAGGTTGAGCGAGCCGTCGGTGTAAACCATGGTGGCTTGAAGGAAGTCCTCTTTGGCCCGGACAATGGTTTCCTGTGCCAGGGTTTTGAGGACAATGGTCGGGTAGTTGCTTTTGCTTGAGCAGAGGCTGGTGAGCCTGACCTCTACGGGAACGGAGTACCAGGGAGGTCTCGCCTGGAGGTCAAGGGTATCAGCGAGTGTCAGCCCATGGGATTGTTTCAGGATGTGGATGGCTGTCTTCGTTCGCCAGCAGAGGTCGAGGCATGGTCTTGAACCGTTTTGCAGCTAAGAGGCTGCGCTGAGGTAGGAGGTGGAATGGCCTGCAGTCAGCGCTTGGCTGAGGTGGTTTGGCAGCAGCTGTTGTCCGCGAAGGTGGAGGGTTGGGAGGTTGGCCTCAAGGAGGAGGATCTCAACTCTGGTTGTCCCGCGAGCTCGGGTGATGAGTAGCGCTGCCTGGTATTGAATTCTTTCCAGGGTGAGGAGGTCTTTGGTTCAGGGCACTACTGTGAGGGAGGCGGGCCCTATGGTTGTCTCTGCAGTAACCAATCCAGGAAACGGTGTTGGCTGCATAGTCATAGAGGGCCTGTTTGTAGAAGAGACTGAGTACTTTGGCTGGGGCTCCCCAGTTGAACCCAGAAATTCTAGTCATTAGAAGAAGTCTATTGTTCATTCTAGAGGCCACTTGCTTCACAAGTGGTCTCATGGTGAGTTTGTGGTCCAAGGTAGTCAAAGATGTCCACCCATTCGATGTCTAGACTTGCGGTTCGGAGTGGGTGGGGAGGCTGATAGGTGAACATCATCATGGCTTTGGTTTTGTTTGAGGATATTTTGAGCCCCAGATCACGGCAGGTGTCGCTAAGTAGGAGCAAGACATCCGCCATCAGGAGGGGCACGTCCCTGGTGTGTGAGCAGACTACAGCGATGTCGTCTGTATAGCGTTTGAGATGGCGCTTAGTAATGCCTGTTTTCAGTCGTCTTATGAGAGCGGCACCTACAGCATTAAAGAGGAAGGGGCTGAGGACAGCTCCCTGAGGGACACCATTCTTTAGATGGTTGAGGGGAGAGGTGTTGCCCTTGAAGCAGACATTGGCTCGCCTGTAACGTAGGTAGTTCTTCACGAACGCCAGAGGCTCCCCAGTGACTCTCAGCTCAACGATGGAGGCAAAGACAATGTGGTGGTCGACCAGCTCGAAGGCCTTCTCGAGGTTGAGGAATATGACAGCCGTGCCAAAGCCTCGTCCACTGGCGTGTACTATCTCCTCGAGTAGGGTGAGGATGGTGTGTTGTGTGCCACGTTCGCCTCGGAACCCAACCAGTCCTTTGGGGAAGCTGCTGACTGGGTTGCTGGAGAAGGTTTCGAGCCGGCCCAGTACGATTCTCTCTACTGCTTTCCCGAGGGATTGCAGCAGTGAGATTGGCCTGAACTCGCCTGCGTCTTTTTGGGGGATGGGAACAATGACCGCTTCCATCCACGATTGTGGTATGGTCGCTCGTGTGTCACTTGTTGCCCACTGCCAAGTTCATCAGGGTTAGTGTCATCACGGTTGATGTGTCCCATCCCAAGGTGGCTTATGTGGTGTCCTTCACTAGTGAGTGTGTGTGTCATGTTTCCTTCCGGTGTGCCTTGCCTGGGCCTCCATCAGATATCCGTCGGATATAACCCGGTGTGTCACTTTGATCAGCTGTGGTAGGGCACCTAGTAGGATGGTGTGTGCTGATTGTATTGTCACGTGACTGTGGTTAATGGTCGTAAGTTCATTGTGGTATCAGCAACATGTGAGCATACAGTGTCAGTGGGAGTGTCACATACCGTGTTGGAGTTGTCGTGTCACCTAATCATAGGTCCGGGCTTCACGTGTTTCTTGTCAGCAGTGTTCGTGGAGCCAATGCTCAAAAACCCTGTGTCGACTGTTGGTTTGTAGAGCTTGGGGCTTGGCCTTATTTCTTGTCCATAAATCTCTTCTTGTTGATGCAGTCTTTCTTACGGTGCATGTTTGCGCAGTTGTATTTATTGGTGCACCACTCGGAAACATGCACCTTGTAGGGTAGCTCTCCATGGTTTGAGCTAAACCCGCACTGGTTCCCCCAGTTCCAGGGATGGCAGGTCTTCCCGTCAGTGTCACGGTTAAAGTCCTGCCTGGTGTCACTGTAGGAGTTCCCACTTGAATTGGGTTGGTTGTTGTGTGCGGCCTGCGAGCCGCATGCCAACAGCATAGGCATATCTCACTGTATATCCTTAATAGTGTATTGATCGTTCCATCCGTATGGGAGCTGGCCATCATCTATCATGGCGAACACTTGTTCGGACCATAGCTGGCATGTTTGCCACTCCGAATATCACGTCAGTTTCCTCCAGGCAGTGCCACCGTGACTCGGCGGCTGCTTCTGTACAGGAGGGTTAGTTCGCCGGAATCCGTAAGGTGGCGCGTCGGTGTTTTTTCGGTGTGCTATCATATAGTCCAGTCTCCCTCCGCCCGAGAATTACCCATTTTTAAATTTATTTTTTGGTCCATTAGTTGTTTAAGCAGGGGAAATTTCAGTCATAGACGACTGGTCTTCCTCATTCCACTGCTGGTCGATAGAAAGCCCGAGCCTACACTTTTACCGACCCAATGGATTTTTAACCCCCCACACCACATAGACATGGTATGAGAGCAACCGGCCTTTGATGACGCTGTAAGTTATCCACAGCGGTGGAAATCCAAATTGGCAGAGCTGGGGGCACGGGGAATCGAACCGCCGACCCTCAGATTAGGAGTCTGACCTAGAAAAAAGTCAGACACTCTAACCACTCCACCACAGAGAACATCACTGTTAATTATAACATGTACAATTGACTATTCCTAAGTTACAAAGTTATTCTTTTTTTTCAGGGAGGAAGGCGATGAAAGAGATAACTTACTTATATTATGGTGTGTATGCTTATGCATATGCACTGTCTGCGATGCACAAGCATCTATGTAATGGAAAACCCGGACTCTGCACAGCTATGCAGGTATTAAACCTTAACCGCGCCGTCCTTCTCCATTTTCTGGGAGAAGTATCGTTTACACGTGAGTAACACTGTCATGTGCAGATTGTTCTTATGCCAGTACTACACTCAAACATATTTGATTAAGTTGGGCCGATTTTTTTGCCATGCGGCAATAATTTTACACTGCAGGCAGCATGTATGACCTTTTCACTAAATTAAAACAACCAGACGGGGTGGCTGAATGAGTTGAGCGTCCGTCTCCTGTTTTTGGGAGATTGGGTTCGAACCCTGGTCGAGTCAAACCAATGACTTAAAAATTGATACTTGTCGCTTCCTAGCCTGGCACTCGGCATTATAAGGATAGGGCAAGGACTGGTTGGCTCAGTGTCAGGACAATGTGACTGAGTGGGATATCAGGTCATGGTGCTGGTCTCACAGTGGGGCAACAAAAACAAACTTACGTAAAACATTTTCCCTTTTTGAGGCCATTAAACCCGTTTGATCCATTAACAAACTTGAACTTTTATCTAGAATTTTATTTCCCTTTGCGACAAATTATATAACTGTGAACTTTTTAAAATCAGTCTATTGACACAACATTGATTGTATGCTTTTGCACTTTGTAAATGCAATAGTTGAATACAAAAAACAGAATTCTGGCCGTGAATATTGCCTATGCTGCCGACACGGTGTCGAGAAACCACCAATCAATCAATCAATCAATATGCCAGGACTCATATTAAATTTGGTTGTAGCACGCATGAGTGTTTGTAGCGATTCTAATTGAATTAAGGCCACATAGTCTGATGAAAGGATCACATTTTTAAAACTAAAACATTTTCTTCAATTTGATCTGACATATCCAACTTTGATACTGCTGTGCTTATTAAGCACTTGTTGTATAGAAGTGAATAATAAGCCAGAACCTGTTATTGCTGAAGCCTATGCTGTCCGAATTCTGACGTGCTCACCAAAATTCTTGTGGCTTGTGTTCACTTTAAATATCTCCAAAGTTAGCCATTTAGTAAAGTTGATTATAACAATCAATCTAATGTACTTAGCTAAACAAAAATCAGAAACTCAAAACCATGGGACTATGCAACTTTAAGTACTTTCGTTTATTATCGCTGTTTGTTGGGGTTTTACGTCCTTGCAAAGTCCCTATAATACTAAGACGGCTCACTCCCTATCTCTCCCATGGTAATGTAAATTTTGCAGTGCCACCTTGTGGTGGGTTTGATTAGCCCGGCTGCTGGTTGGTGTTTCACATGTAAACACATACAATTATATTATACATGAGGTAGGTACGTATGAATACACATCAATATGAAATTGCTATGAACAAATACCCATCATCATCAGCATCATCATCAGCATCGCCATCATCACACATCTTTCACATTCACATATACATTTATACATATAATATAGCACCTGTTTAACCAAGAGAACAACCAGCGCACCAAGTGGTGGGGTTGATCATTTTGATTACACAGTACAGGCTGAGTGAGCCGTCTGAGTATTATAGGGTCTTTGATCTAATGTCATATGAAGGTGGGTATCGACTTGTAAGATGTAGATCTGACAGGAACTGAAATTTCTCTTCTCATAGTTAACATAGTCCTCTGGTTTGGCTCCTTTAAAACTGAATATTACCTTCTCTTTACAAAGCAAATGCTGACTTTCAGGAAATTAAAATTTATTTTCATTTTTTAATAATAATGTGATGGACTGTGTCCTACTCTGCTTGAGGAATAAAAAGTGTCACACTAAGATTGCTTCAAACTCCATGCCGCTCCTTGGTTTGTTCCGCGACTATTGAAAAGGCCTTAAATTTGAAAATACCATAAAAAGGCCTTCATAATTGACAAAATATGCTGAAAAACCTTTGAATTTTGAGATTTATTGAAGTCAGATTCGAAAGCAGCTGCAATTTCAATTGTTGTTCATTGACCAATAACAGAATCGCGATACGTCAATTCTGGGCATTAGCCTAATGTATTCTGGTTCGCATCATCATAACTATTATGCTCCTTTTTCTTTATAAAAACAGCATATAGAAACCTCGTGAAATAAAACCATAAAGAGTTGACATGTATATAATCATTGTCATATTTTTCGGCCTTAAGAAAATGAATTTCTTACCTGAAAAAGCCCTTAAAGGGACTTAAATGTGGTTGCTGGATAGCTGTATGAACCCGGTGTCACTTCCCAGCCAGGTAGCACATATAACCTCCCTTGTGGGGGTGGCTGCGAGTCGTAGGTGGAGCAGTCAACCCTAGGGACTGTTCCTGCTAGCGTGCTGCCACCTGTTGCTACTTCTTAGCAAACAGGGATCAGTGTAGTTGCCACCACCACCATGTGGTAGTTAGGCTCATTGCGGACTACTACAATGACATTGTCTAATATCTCTCAATTCTTTCCTGGTTAAGATCAAAACCGAACTTTCAGGTTCCTGAATAAGATAGACGGTACACCAGTGTTCAGTATCTTACATTATTTGAAGGAGAAGAAGGTGTCCGAATGGCATGATGTTGGAGTGTACACTTACGGTAAGTCGCATTTAAGATCTGTTCACCTGATTTGCACATGCATTTTTACATGAATAATCGCTATGGGGGCTATGTCATAGAATAATCAATTACTAGATATATTAACTACATTTCCCCCAGAGCTACTGAGAATAGCAGGGTCCGTACGGGGCCTGGAAAGTCTTGAAAATTCTTGAACTTCATTTGCCCCATTTCAAGGCCTTGGTTATTCGCCATTGGTTTCTTTTCTTCTGAAATCCAAATGTAAATAGTCTTGAATTCCTATCAAAAATAGCCTTGAAAAGCCTTGAAATAGCCTTGAATTCCATATCTTCACATGTGTACGGACCCTGAAATGGACATGGGATACTTATGGTAATGATTCTGGACAAGTCAGCTCCTGCCAACTGGGTCAGAGCTTAGCTGGCCCTCTCTATGACGCAGAAACTAGCCCACTCTATGACGCACAAAGGGATCGATGAGATTCTTACCTCATCTCATCATTACAAATTACGGGGGCTAGTGTCAGGGGAGAGATTATATAAGCACCAGCCAGCCTAAACCGGATCAGTCAAAGCCTGCAGCTGGGACAGACAGCACTGAGGGGTACATCGTACAACGGTTAATTCAGCATGTAGGTAGCTAGATAAAAGATTCACCCCGTACTTCCAGTACAGGAGTGAAAACCAACCCATTAGAAAAACTGGCGAAGAATTTCGACATGCTGGGGAAATTAACTAAGCTGGTAAATTCTTAATTTAAGAAGCACAATATATTCTTTATGTACGTCTTCATATTTACCTGCTACTTTTGAGTTGGAAAATATAATAAAACATATACTTTAATGCAATTTAAAAGTGAAATCGACGGCGTTCTATAGCCGCCATCTTGTCTTTTTGCATTCTCTCCCATTTCACCAACTCTGTGCCGATATAAGTATCCATTTGATACTGGAGGCAGGCATTCTACTTCCTGTTCCATACTAAAGCTATTTTCGCCCGTATTTACACTACGTTGTCATTCACCTGTGTACTAGAAGTACGGGTGAATCTTTTATCTAGTAGGTAGCATATCAGTGTTTGAAGTAAGAGCTTGTCCACTTGTCAGAGCCAAGGGAGAGTAGGCACAGACAAGCAGAATATGGCTTGGGCTTTTCCATTGGAGAAGTGCAAATTTTATTTGTGTGGTTTTATTCTCATAACCATAGATGTTAACTGAGATAATGAATGTAAGTACTGTGGATAAGTGAAAATTCAGGCGGACAATTGAAAATCATACCAGACTTGTTCCATGGATAAGTGAAAAATGCTGCTTATTTCTATCACTGCATATATTACAGATACAGACGTGTAATTTGATATGTCATTAGGTAAATAGTATCCCATTTCAGATGAAGTTATAATTTAAGTTTTTGTCGAGATTAAAGTTGCATAGTCCGATGGTGTTGAGTTTCTGTAATTTTTCTGAGATAAATAGATTAACCTGACCGTTATAATCGACCTTACTTTAGCTTCAAGTCCTGTTTATTTTAAGCAGTTATGTTTTGAGATATTTGAAGTGCAAACATGTCAAATTAGTTTTGGCAAGCTTACCAAAACTCTGAGACCATAGGCTTTAGCAGTAACAGGTTCTATTAAATTGCCTCAGTATTCCCTGCTATGTGGCAACAAATGTTTTATACATGCATCGGTATCTAAGTTAGATATGTAGAATCAATTCGAGATAATTGTTTTGGTTTTGAAAATTTGATGCTTCATCGGACTATGCAGCTTTAAATACTAAATTTTTGCTAACATAATTAATACATAATGCTAACATAATTAATACACATAGTCAAGAATAACTATTTGACTTACTATCCCAGAACAAATAGACAAAGTCATCAACAATGTAACATGGAAACAAAATATGTGGCGCACAGTTTCTGAGAATGACCCAATTAGCAAAATCCTGGTCGTTTTGCGATAGAAACTCACTTTGATGATTAAAGTTTACTAGGTCAACAACATCTTTATTTGCTGTATGAACAATTTTTTTTAATACAATGTCTCATTCTTTATTTGCATTTTCGTGTTTTGTCTTGTGACTTGTATTTGCATTGTTACCGGACTCGGTGGCCATGTCGGTAGAGCACAGGATTCCCATACGGGAGATCGGGAGTTCCATTCCCGGTTGAGTCAAACGAATGACATACAAAATTGATAGGCCTACTTGTCGCTTCCTAGCTTGGTGCTCGGCTTTAATAAGATGGGCCAAGCAATGGTTAACTCAGTGTCAGGATAATGTGACTGAGTGGGATATCGAGCCATGCTGCTGGCAGCCTAATTTTTCAGTGGGGCAGCACTATAAAGTTGCCATAAGTATGCACTGCCATTAGTCAGTACTCGTCCTGATATGGCCTTGGGTGTTGCCAAGATGTAAATTCCAATAACCATCCAAACAAGCCATTCGCATTGTTTTCAGTTAATTGTTTCTACCTAACTGATAGGTGTAAGGTATGTCGGTACCATAGGCTATGTGTGGAATGCGAGACTGGGCATGCTGGTCATGTGACCAGGCACGGAACGCCGGCAGGTGAGGAGAGGAGAATAAGCAGTCTTACAGTCGATCTCAACGTGTCCACATCCTTTCATTACATGGTGTCAGATAGTGAAAACGAAGACGGAGACACTGGAAACATGGTGTTAGCCGGACTTAAACCGCCAGCACCACTAGTCTTAGACAACCATATGGCCATGAACTGGAGAGCGTGGTTAAGCCTGTATGAGATATACACCAGAGCAATGGGAGTCATGTCGAAAGCTGAAAAGGTGCAGTGTTTGATTTGTTTGCACATAGCAGGACCCGAGGCACAAAACATCTACAGGAATGCCACTATTGAAAGCAGCGACAAGGAAAAAATAGGCCCATTAATTCAGTTATTTCGGACATACTGCTAAGTAAAGGAAAACATCACCGTTACGCAATACAAATTTCACTCGTTGAATCAAACCACGGAATGTATGGACGTATACATTAGGGAACTACAAAGCTGGATTGCTTTTTGTGAGTACGGAGACCTGGAGTCATCGCTGTTGTGTGACCGGTTAGTCTGTGGAATAAAGGACAAGGAATTGAGGAATAGGCTCCTACAAACACCTAAGCTGACGTTTGAGCAATGTATAGAGATGTGTCGCCTGAGCGAAAACCAGGACATGATAGGCGAAGTAGCCACCATGAAGGACAGCCAAGTTGACACGGTAAACAAGTATGGGCACCGCCGGGCAACGCCCACCATACCGGTCAGCACGGGGTCAGCACGAGGTCAAACAGCCAGTCGAGGGGGCGGGGTGCGCTCGGACACACCGTGGTACGAGGGTCCCCGATGTGGATACAACCACAACAAAGGTAAGTGCCCTGCAAAAGGGAAAGAATGTGCCCGGTGTCATAAAGTCGGACATTTTTATAAAAGTGTGTAGGAGAAAACAGGCAATGGCACCTGTGAATGAGCTTGACGTGGATGAGCACAATAAGCCCGAGGAAGCGAGGAGACCAGATGAGGAGGAGGATGAAGATGCAGACCTATTCGTCGGGGAAATCGACGAGAGGGATAATGATGAAGAGTTGTGGTATGCTGACATATGTGTTGGCAGAACTGACATTCGCTTCAAACTGGACAGTGGATCGCAAGGGAATATACTGCCTAAAGTGATTTTTGACAAAATCCACAACACCGCGATGAAGCCGTCCCGATGTCATTTGATCACGTTCGCTGGTAACCATATCTACCCGGAAGGAGAAGCCGACATCAAGATCAACAACTGTACATTGCGATTCCAAGTTACTTCAACGGGAAGCCCGATACTCGGAAAAAAGGTGTGCGTGATGTTAAACCTCCTCAACAGAGTCAATGCGGTCAGCAAAGAAGCCAGTGATGATGCAAAGGCAAATGATCTGGTAAATACCTATAGTGATTTTTTTAATGGACTAGGCATAATCAAAGTTAATGCAAAAATTCACATAGATCCAAATGTTCCACCAGTTGTTGACCCTCCTCGCCGTATTCCTCGTGCAATAGGAAATGATGTAAAAAAAGAAATTGATAGTGTTGCGTGGGGCATATCCGACTAGAACAATCGAAGAGGTAATTGCAAAAACCCACGGGGCCAAGTTTTTCACTGTGCTTGATGGGTACTGGCAGATAGTCTTAGATGAATAGAGTTCTAACATTTGCACGTTCAACACTCCGTGGGGCAGATACCACTACACGCTCCTGCCCTTCGGAATCAAAACGGCAGGCGATATTTTCATCGAACAAATGAATCTAATACTATGTGATCTGCCAGGTGTAAATGTCGTGGCGGACGACATCCTAGTATATGGAAAGTCCCTAGAAGAACATAACGCTAGATTAGAGGCAGTGTTAAAGAGAGCAAGAGCGGTCAACCTAAAGCTAAACCCCCAAAAGTCTCAAATCTGTAAGAAAGAAGTAATTTATGTGGGTCACACGCATACAGAACATGGTCTGAAACCCAGTGCCGAGCGAATACAAGCAATCAATGAAATGCCAACACCAACAAACAAAGCTGACATCCAGCGTTTCTTGGTTATGGTCGGGTATGTTTCAAAATTTATCCCAAATCTAGCCGAAATTTCAAAACCTTTAAGAATATTGTTAAAACGTGAAGTTGCATGGCACTGGGATATAGATTTTTTTTAAACAAGCGTTTGCGAAGTTAAAAACTGCTTTGACGAGCGCCTGTGCTCATATACTACAATGTAAAAGAGAGACTACCATCCAAGTCTCTACCATTGGGGCAACAATGTTCCAAAATGATCGACCAATTGCGATGGCCTCGAAGGCACTAAATGACAAACAAAGTGTGTATGCAGTAATAGAAAAGGAGCGTTTGGCAATCTGTTTTGGCTCCCAAAAGTTCCATGACTATATATTTGGAAAAAACACATTAATCGAAACGGATCACAAACCGCTGATTGCGATCATGAACAAACTGATTTGGAAGTTGTCTGCTAGAATGCAACGAATGCGAATGCGCCTTCAAAATTATTACCTTGACTTTGTATATAAAAAGGGTGCTCACATGTACTTTGCAAATGCCCTGTCGTGCACCCACTTAACAGCAACAGGGCCGAACAACCTATTAGACAGGGACATCAGCATAGCTGCCTTTGACATCTTTGAAGATGACCTGATGTGTAATGCAAAAACAACCCAAAACGATGAAACCTTAAAAGAAGTAGCATGCCTCACATGCATAGGGTGGCCAGAAACGAACAAAAACATTAGAGAAGATGTAAAACCTTTTTTCACGTATAAAAATGATATCACCACAAGCGGTAACATATTACTAAAAAATGATCGCATAATCATACCGACAAAATTACATCCCAACATGATAAACAAAGTCCATGAGGCCCATTTAGGGATAATTAAATCTAAACAATTGGCAAGGGATTATGTTTTTTGGCCAGGGATAAGCACTCAGATCGAAGATAAAGTATCCAGATGCCCAACGTGTCAATCATTTAGAAATAAACCGCACGCAGAGCCACTGGTAAGTCATGACATCCCCAAATTACCATACAACAAAATCGGCATTGATTTTTTCCAAATTCGTGATAGACACTTCATTCTATTCATCGATTACTATTCTAAATTCCCAGAAATTGTGGAACTAGCAAGCACCACTAGCGCAAACACGATCAGAACCATAAAACAAATGTTTGGCAGATATGGAATACCTAAAATAATAGTAACAGACAATGGGCCCCAATTCACAAGCAATGAATACAGGCAATTCGCAGTAGAGTACGGGTTTAAGCCAACATACTCAAACCCTATGCATGCCCAAAGCAACGGGCAAAGCGAACGTTATGTACAAACAATAAAAACCATGATAAACAAATTTATCATGGAAAGAACAGATGTAAACATAGCTCTGTTGAATTACCGAAACACCCCGTTAACCGGAATAGACGCCTCACCGGCAGAGTTACTAATGAATAGACGACTGCAGTCAAAGCTACCTGTCAGAAATAAAGATCTGAAACCAAAGGCACAGAGATCAAAACTGCCGGAAATCAAACAGAACCAACAAAAACAGAAAGCATATTTTGACAAACACGCAAAAACAGAACACCAGCCCCTTCACATGGGAGACAAAATCAGATACAGAACAAAAACAAACAACCCATCTGGCAGGGACTATGAAATAATGAACAATGATCCAAATAAATTACGTCAAAACCGAGTACAAATCTTCAAAGCAGAAACAAACAAACACGATGCCTTGCGCACAGCCAATCGCACGCAAACCCAATCACAACAATCACAACAATCACAATAGGCAGACGCACCTCAATCGACATGCCCAACCGCTAACAATGCTTATGTCACAAGGTCAGGCCAAATCAGTAGGCCAGTAGAGAGTTTTGGGGACTGGGTCAATATATATATTGTACGTGCAACTGGCACAACATAGAAGAAACGTGTTATATTAGGTTACAAGAAACCGAGCGGTATAAATAAAAGAAGGTTGTAAATATCAGACAGAAAGTATGTTAACAAGCAATCATGTTATAATACTGTTGTAGGTGCACTAGTGCACAAGAACAAGACATAGATAGACTACTTTACAATCGTAGATAAGTCATTTGTGTGTCGATATTGATGACATTGAGTTGCTTGATGTTGTTTCTTTGTTCCATTGTTGTTCTTTTTGTTGTTGTTTTATATATATATATATATATATGTATTTTTTTCCTTTTTCTCTTCATTTCTCCTTTATAAAAGAAAAAACGGGAGAACATAATGTACTTGATATAGATTGTTTATTGAACAGGCAGTCCTCATACTAGGGGATCATTCCGAGGGGGGAAGATGTAAGGTATGTCGGTACCGTGGGCTATGTATGGAATGCGAGACCGGGCGTGCTGGTCATGTGACCAGGCACGGGATGCCGGCAGGTGAGGAGAGGAGAATAAGCAGTCTTACACTCGATCTCAACGTGTCCACATCCTTTCATTACAATAGGTAGTGGTTTAGTCATTTCTAGTAGTTCTTATTCTATTTGGTAGGTGGTAGCACCGCCCCTGTATTCCCCTGTATGCCCCTCCGTAAAAAAAACCTCCTATGTACACCTGACTCTGTTCACAGGTGAATAACAGTCATGTGTAAATTTTTGAGAAAATGTGTCTCACTGTTGATGGTCTTCCTTCCTTATGTTGATTAAAATCAAATAGCTACAATCCGATTGTATATGTTTTCCTTCCACATATACTCTCTAGATTGTTCAAATCATGTAATATCAAGGCATAATAACACAAAGTCAGTTTGAATTGATAGTCGATGAAGTCAATCTGCCTGGATGAACTGATTGTACCACCTGACTACTTCAGCCAATAAAAATTACTGCTTACTGACCTAGGTTGTATTATTACCCAGGAACCTTTCAACTTCCTGCCAATGGCTGCCATGTGGATATGTGGGTTCTGTCGATTCAAACTTTAAAGTTCATTTATCTACTGGATTTAATCTACTAATCAGTTCAAAAGTTGCAGGTAAATATAAAAAGGTATGTGAAGATTACACTTTGCTTCTTAAATTAAGAATGTGTGCGCTCATTTTAATCATCCAGCGTTTCTTTACTTTTTCTAATGGGTTGTTCTTATCCCCTATTGTAGGTACGGGGTGAATATTTTATCTAATATACACCATGCTATGTAGTTACTCTTTCATCTGTTTTTTTCTTTCTTTTGGCTTATTTGTTTAGTAATTTTTTATTTTTCATTTGATTTGTTTATTACCATTGCCAATGACAATTTTGAAATTGTATATGATTGGAGGCAATATGAAACATAAATTACTTAACGGTCACAATTTGTCGATCACATTAACCCTACGGACCACTATTTCGCAGGAGGCGCCTTGAAGGTCGGGAGTCAGGTGTGGTATAATAGGGGAAGAGCAGGGAGTCGGGTCTTCCCTCGTATACAGTAAGACCTCCCTAACCGACCACCTTCACAGATCGACCACCCCATATGTCGATCGCTTTATTTGGGTCCCAACAATACAATTGTAACCATATTCTAACTCCTTAAACCGACCACCTTCCTAAATAGACTACTTAAAGGTACCCGTTATACCTCGCCCGGGTAACAAACAAACTCGTGGTGCCACAAGTGGTGCATGATTAGTACTAAACTTTGCCACTTGGTGATGTAGAGTGACTCAGATTGGTCATGTGACAGCTGGTGTTTTAAAAATGGCTGGGTGAGTGGAGAGAAGGGAGAGTAAAACTGACATATTTTCAATTATTTTTAGAGTAGTTCATACAAGACATGTATTTGATTTAATGTAAAATATATGTTAGCACAATTACATTGCATAATTCAATCAGAAACACATATAGAAGGAAACCGTGTTGTTGTTGAATGTACATTCATACATACATTTGAATGTGCATTCAACAACAAAAAACAGCCGTTTTCTTTCTGTGTGTTTCTAACACCAGCTGCCACCTACAGTTCCCCCCCCCCCCCCCCCGACCTCAGCACTCTCACTGACACAGTCAGTCGCAAGGTCGGTCGACTTGGGAGGTTTTACTGTCTCGTCTTAAAAGGGCCCGTTATAGCTCCTGGCGACGGGAACCGTACTCCGACAAATGCTATCCAAGCACGACCTTCGTTTTTATGTTTATAGAACCAAATATGTGTGGGGAGAGTAGTAAACCTACTGCACCAGAAGTGGGTCAGTGCTGAGGTCAGGGTGGGGGGGGGGTCTGAGGCTGGGCCTGTAGCTGGCAGCTGTTTTGAAAATAGCTGGGTGAGCGGAGAGAAGGGAGAGTAAAACTGAGGTATTTTCAATTTTCTTTAGAGTAGTTCAATATATTTGCTTCAATGTAAAATATATGTTAGTACAATTACAATTACAGTGCATAATTCAATCAGAAACACATATATAAGGAAAATGTTTTGTTGTTGTTGAATATAAAAAAAGTAGTGGCCTGTATGTGGTTTGAACCCACAAGACCAAGAAGTTCAGATTTCAAGTTCAACACCCTAACCACTAGACCTCAGAGGCCACATATAGTTTTCCACTGAGTAATCAACTGTTGTCCATACATTTACTAGTAATATGAAGGAAAAGATAGTTCAGGTTACCATCTTGTCAGAATAACAAATTAATTGAGTAGCCAGCCTCAAGTGTGGATGTAACATGATTTACTAATAACAATTATTTAAGAAAATTTATTGGATGAAACAATTAATTTTTATGCTGTGACACCCTAAGTATACAACTGCACTATTAAAATATCTGTACAGGATAGTTATATTCATCCCAATTTTGAGTTGTGGACATAACACAATCGGAGGGGACACCAAAAGACATAGGGGACTTCAATTTCAATTTTCTTTTCAATCAACTATGTAGAAAATTTATAAAATTATATTACTAGTCATGGTACTATAACATAGGCTTACACATGCAACATTAGCAAATGTTTTCTTACTGAAGCTCTGGTATTCCCAGAATAGCATATTCCCTGACATAACAAGCAAGGGAAAAGCAGGGGGACACCACAGTCACGTCCAGAACCAGTTTAATCACCATGGAATTTTAGAAAAAAATACAAAGATATGCATCCAATATAGACATTTATTTGAAGTGAGAGTGTCCTTTTATTAGTTTATAGAACAACAGGTAATATTCTATTACAAAATGAAGGTCTAGTAGGCTGTAGAAAAGTTCACATTCTCCATGTAACAAATTCATGCCTTTAAAACACCATATATTTGGAATGAACATGTTGGCTTTTATATACTATGTCACATTATGCCTTATTTTGTTCATATATATCCCTCCAAAGTGTAAGAATACCAGTTCTGTAAAGAAAATAACTCCTCTAATCTTTCAATAATTGTTTTTAGTCATTACATAAGGGAAAACGGGGCCCCCTCCCCTGTCACCACCCTTAACCATCATGAACAAACCATCAACACACCGAACATCCTACACAACTATTAATCTGTTTAAACACATTTTATAAGAGAAAAAATGTAACCCTCAATGATTATTTGAGTTGCCCCGAGTATACACTTTCTACTTGGTGCTGTTCCCCATTTTTGCATGAACTACAGTGACTGGTGCTGTATATTATACAGCAGGAGCCACTCCCTTAGTTCTACCGGATCAGTGCTGTAACTAATACACCACTGATCAAACTTAGATTATTTAGACTGTCAATTGCAATAGTAAGATGGCTGGAAGACCAGTACTCCGGCGCTGACAAATGTCATATTCAGATGAATAAATACTTTACCAAAAAAAAGAAAATATGTTGGTCCCATTTACAATGAAACGACCCATACACGATGTCATATATACAAGATGTATGCATGTATATACCATGTGTATATATTTGACGTATATACTAGTGCATATATAAAATGTTCTAAATATCATGCAGCTGCCGTGCAGTGACTTTAGGGTTGCTGCACGATGGCCACACAGCACATACATTTGATATATGCACTAGTATATATATATGAGTCAGCCTCACGAAAACGGGCCAATCGGTGGTCAAGTGAAGATGTCGGCATCGCAATTCTTAAAAGTGTAGTGCATTTCTTTGTTTCATATTAAATTATCCTAGAAACAAATCAAGTTGTTTTATTTTCTAGACCTTTACATTCAGGATAAATTTAAAGACTTTCCAACACCTCTGTCAATGCTAAATCATAATTATCCTGATCGACGCCGACATCCAATCATCGATGCCGACAACTTTAACAGATATCGGCGTCCCAATTCTTAAAGACTCGTACATTTCTTTGTTTTATATTATATTATCCTAAAAACAATTCAGGTTCTTGTACTTTCTCGACCTTTACATTCAGGATAAATTTAAAGACTTTCCAACACCTATGTCAATTCTAAATTATAATTATACCGATCGACGCCGATATCCAAGCTCGACGCCGAGATTGACCACCAATTGGCCTCTTTTCGTGATCCTGACCCATATATATATATAAATATATAGACACACACATCCCCGCACCTTCTATGTATGACGTCATATATAATAATATACAAATAGCCTCAACTGAGAGAAACAACTGTATGTGGCCTCTGTGGTCTAGTGGTATAGGGTTCAAACCCGATACGGTTCACTACTTTTGACATTCAACAACAAAAAACGTTTCCCTTCTATATGTGTTTCTGATTGAATTATGCAATGTAATTGTACTAACATATATTTTACATTAAAGCAAATATATTTCCTATTTGAACTACTCTAAAGAAAATTGAAAATACCTCAGTTTTACTCTCCCTTCTCTCCACTCAACCAGCCATTTCACAAGAACAACTGTCACGTTCTCTCTGGCGGAGTGGTTAGAGTGTCTGACTTTTTTCTAGGTCAGACTCCTAATCTGAGGGTCAGCGGTTCGATTCCCCGTGCCCCCAGCTCTGCCAATTTGGATTTCCACTGTTGTGTATAACTTACAGCGTCATCAAAGGCCGGTTGCTCTCATACCATGTCTATGTGGTGTGGGAGGTTAAAAATCCCTTGGGTCGGTAAAAGTGTAGGCTCGGGCTTTCTATCGACCAGCAGTGGAATGAGGAAGACCAGTCGTCTATGACTGAAATTTCCCCTACTTAAACAACTAATGGGCCAAAAATACAAAAAAACATGACCAATCTAGGTCACTCTACACCACCAAGGGTCAAACTTCAGTACTAAGCATGCACCACCCTGTGGCACAAAATAGAACTAATCAGTTTGTTTGTTTTCCCAGAGAGGTCTAACAGATCCTTTAAACGACAACATATTGACTCATCATGACCATGGCACTGGCTCAACGAGCAGGGGAGAGAATCCCACACGCCTCTGATCGTTTAGAATTATACTACATAGGCCATATCATGTATTATTCACTGAATATATCATGTCTCATTATAGATGAAATATTCACCCCTACCTAGAGAGGGGCGAAGAAGAATGTATTAGAAAAAGTAGCGAATGGCTGGGTAAATGAAATGAGCACATAAGTTCTGAATTTAAGAAGCAACATATATTCACATCCATCTTTTTATTTACCCACTACCTCTGAAAATGTAAATAAATTATATTATGTAGTTTAGTAGAATTGAAAAAGTGAAGCCAACAACATTCTTGGATCGCCATCTGACGTGTTTGCATCCTTTGCCATTTCACCAACTCTAAGCCAATATAGGTAGACAATGGATACTGGAACCAGGAACTCCACTTCCTGTATAATACTCAATCTGTTTTTGCTTGTATTAAGACTAAAGCCGTGTTTACACGGGCAATTGTAAAGCGAATTAGACAAAGCGATTTATATGAAGCGAAGTAGTGGCGCATTTACACACGGAGCGGTTTAAGGCGGAAATCGATATCTGCGCATGAGCAAGTCCAGACTAACCAGCGCCAGTTCGACCTAGATATGTATGGACTGAATCATATTGTTTTGGAACGATCAAAACTTCTGCTGGGTAGTGAAAACCTAAAAATAAATGATGAAAAAAATATCTGCGCGCAGCTAGCGGTTTCATAGATTAAATTCTATAATATGCGCTTTTGTTCGACCGGAAAATCAACAAACTCAGGTCTCGACTGCGCATGCGTGTGACGTGCTTAAGCTAGTTCGCTTCATATAAACTACGTCACGAGGCGGTTTACATAAAGTGAATCATATGAATCGAATCAGCCCTAATCCGCTTCAGTGGCGCGTTTACACGGCGAATGTGAGGCGAACTAGGCAAGGGGCTTTATTTGAGCCGTTTTAACTCGACCGTGTAAACACGGCTTAGGTTGTCATTCACTCCTACTCTGGGCAGGGTTGAATCTTTTATCTAGTCACATTAGGTGTCCAGGCCACAGCTGCGAGTATAATGATTGCAGTTTTCTCAATTGCTGACTAAATTTCAATTAAACCTCCTCCGCAGATATATCCAATAACCAGGACGTCATTAAGGCCATATATCCCAACCAAGTCTTGGATATATTGCAGAATACTTCTGTAATATGCGATACTCCGTGTACAGTGAACTTCTACCGGAAATATATAGATGGTCAAACATGCTGCTGGATGTGTATCAACTGCTCAGATTGGGATATTGTCGTCACCAAAGGTACATGCATGTATACACCTTCAATGCACATTTACCACATTGGCAAAATTTGTGCTTAGATACTGGGCGCGGTGGCCGAATCGGGAGAGCCCGGGCCTCGTGGGTGGGATGGGATATCCGGAGTATGTTTCCTGGTCGAGTCAAACCAATGATTTATAAAATTGATACTTGTCGCTTCCTAGCCTGGCGCTCGGCATTAAAGCTGCATAGTCCGATGAAATATCAAATTTTCAAAACCAAACCAATATCTAGATTTGATTCTACATATCTAACTTAGATACTGATGCACTTATTAAGCATTTGTTTCTGCGGAGAAGGCAATACTGAGTCAATTTAACTGAACCTGTTACTGCAGAAGTCTATGGTGTCAGAGTTTTGGCAAGCTTGCCAAAACTAATTTTCCATGTTTGCACTCAAAATATATCAAAAGTTTACCATTTAAAATATAAGTAACTTTGAACTAATGTAAAGTAGATACTAGTGATCGATCTAATATATTTATCTCAGAAAAAATACAGAAATTCAAAACCATCGGACTATGCAAGGAGTGCAACCACTCCTTGCCCTATGCTAGGATAGGGCAAGGAGTGGTTGACTCAGTGTCAGGATAATGTGACTGTATGAGTGGGATATTGGGTCAGGACTTAGATGTTGCTAGGACATAAAACAACAACAAACAAACAAACTGGTGCAAGCGGCCTGATCGCCCAGTGGGGCAGCACTATAAAGTCACCATAAGTGCACATTGTCACAAGTCGGTACCCTTCCTGATATGACCTTAGATCGTGCAAGGACGTACAACTCCAACTACCAACTGTTCTTAGTTTGCTGTGTTTTTTTGTTTTTCTGTGATGGAGTCATTCCGATTCCATTGGCAACTCATTAACATTTTTAGGGAAACTGGTTTTTACCAAAAATTCATTTTTCCATTTTTAACTTGAATTGTCTTTTACTGTTGATTTTATTTATCATATACCACATGTGATTTTACCACAGTTGTATGCTCTTTTGGCATTCATTTCTGTTTGAAATGTAATTTTTTACTCAGGTGTGTTTAACCACTGTATGCACCGCCCCCCCCCCCCCCACAATAGCCGATGTTTACTTTTTGTACTGGGGGAGGCGGGGGGCATTAAACAAACAAACATAATTAGTTTGTTAAAAGTTGCATAGTCCAATGAATGGATCAAATTTTCAAGACCAAAACACTGACCTAGATTGATTCTACATATCTCATTTAGTTACTAGTGCACTTATTAAGCATTTGTTGCTGCAGATAAGTCGATTTACTAGAACCTGTTACTACTTGTGAAAGTACAAGGTCTGAACACTGACTTCTGGATACTGAATGGTTTATTCACGTCTAGGGCCCTAGACTGCTGGCACCCTTTCAACTCTGACGTCATCTCATTTACATATTCCTTTGTTCTCCACATGTGCCTGGATGTCTTTTATGCATATATTACATCCTCCCTTCAAAAGTATTTCTGAGATATGCAATATCTCAAAAATCATCACCGTCACACCAAGTTTACATGTTAATACCAACTTACCAACATGGCGATAGGACGTGGACGCTGAAAGCGCGGACGCCGATTACTGCGAGTACCAATATTCAAAACAGTGCATAATAATCAAATCTAAGTGGATCTTCCTCATAAACATCCCAGGATACTACAGGATAGGCCCAGGAATGCAAGGACAACACATATGGGAGGAATCTACTAAAAATAAAAACAAAACAACGGCGACACCGTCAAAAACGGCGGGAAACGGCGACTGTGAGGGGACGCGTGTTGAAGCAAAGTATCAGCACCCACAGCTAAGTACCATAGCATATTAGCACCCATATACTTTGCCTTGCTGTTGATGTGTGTGTGTGTGTGATTTACAATGTCTAAATGACTCAAAACTGCTGTTGAGTTGAGTGAACTGATAGATTCCCCTATTACCACTCACCAGGCTTTATCCCCTATTATCACTCACCAGCACACAAGTACTCATAACCAAAAACCTTTACTCAGATTAATCTAATCTAGTACAGGGTACTAAAATCAACAACATATAAGGAGGAATAAAAGGAGGAAATTAAAATCAACAACAAAATAAATCAACAACAAAAAGCCCAACAAAGGAAACAAGGAGACCATTAAAAACAGCGGGAAATCCGAACAAAACACAACGTGCGGGAGCGGACGTCGATCGATCGGCGGGTATCATTTCTGAATATGTAAAATCGAATTACAGGAGGAAATCTAACAAAACGAGGAGGATCAACCTCACAATAGTGTGTCAGCCTTTAGAAATGATGGGAAAAGGCGAAAGCACGTCTACTGAGGTGGAAGCCAAGGATTGCCAGGATAATGGAGGCCAACAACTAGTCAAGGAAGACATAATAAAGCTGATAATTCAAACAGTAAAGGAGGAACTGGAAAAGGCAAACAAAAAACTTGTGGACGGAAATGACAGTAATAAAGCGAACGACACCGGAAATGAAGATGGAAAAAACAAAACTACAATGGATCATGAGAACGAATCCAGGAGCAAACTTCAGACACTCCAGGTAGCTTACAACACATTGCAAATAGAATGCACATGGTACAAAGCAGAATACGAAAAACTAAAGACAAAAAAGAACGACACAAATGTAAACACCAATACCAACAACACAAGGGCAACGCCCACTGACAAAAAGAAGCCACCCACGGGTGCAGCCCACACCCAAGCATCAAACCAAGAGAATAAAAAGCTTAGTGTCATCGTGCACGGCATCCCAGAAAAGGAAGACGAAAGCATAGAAAAAACGGTCACAGACATGCTAAATGGAGCGGACTGCGATTTTGGCTGGACGGTAGTGACAAAAGCCTACCGTCTAGGAAAAAAACAAACGAAGGAAAAAACACCAGAAACAAAAAATGCAGCAGACAAAGAACAGGCCGAGGGCAAAAAACAGGACGGGGAACCCAAAGACCCACTCTCTTTCTCAGAACAACGGAAAAAAAACCAACAGACCAAGAAGCATTAGAATCCAACTGGAAAAGGAATCACAAAAGAAAGAGCTCTTTCAAAAAAAGAAAACCCTCCAAAACAAAAAAGAATACAGCAAAGTAACAATTAGACCAGTAAGAACAGAAGCTGAAATGCTAAGTGAAAAAAACGTGCAACAAATGTACACACTAGCAACTGAAAGCAAAAATGAAAAGATCAAATCAGTTAAAATGAGAGGGTGCAACATCGAGGTAAATGGAACAATATACACACCCAATGACTTTGGGAAAATAGAGATACCAGAAATCACCCCGGAGAAAGCAGCAACCAGAGAACATGCCTGGGGAGTTTCCTTCCAAGGACACAACTCCCCCTTTAGCAACCTGTACAAGTGTGACATCACAGGAAAAGATGGAAAAAAATACACATCAGCTGAGCAATATTACTGCTCGATAATGGCAAAATTCCATGAGAAACATGATATAATGAGGATGATTGACAATGCAGACAACCCATATATGATAAAGGCAATGGCAAAAAAAATATGGAGAACACCGGAATGGTGCAAAACAAACGAAAAAGTACTAGAGGATATCATCCATGCAAAATTCACCCAAAACGAGGAACTAAAGAAAAAGCTAATAGATGCCCCAGGAAATGCATTCAGAGAATGCACAAAGTGCCCATACTGGGGCTCAGGTAGGTTTCTAGACTCAGCCAGAGAAGGTGAAACGGTCAAGCAAGGATACAAAAACAAGATGGAAGACATCCTCCAAAAAGTTAAGGAAAGCCTAACAAACACCGACAAATAAATAAACAGCCAAATAAATAGGTAAAATAAGCAGAAAATAAACACAAAAATAAATACCAAAATGAATATAAAAATAAGCACCAATAAATATAGAAGAAAATATAAAAAAGACAGCGATCAGGTGAAAAGCCTTAGAGCTCTCCCAGCAGGCCAAAAGGAGGTTCCTCCGGGCGCACAGGTAAGAGTAAAAGTAGAGGAGGTATGCATGACTATATATTAAAAGGGGCCATATGTGCTGTATGCACCAGCACATACACCCCGAATCCATCAATCGCTAAACTAAAATAAAATCAAAACAAAATCAAAACTCGCTAAATCAAGCAACCACTATCCTAAAAATATTATTTAAAGTAAGTAAAATAAATATGGTAGAAGAGATTGAATGTAAACTGGGAAGGGGCACACACTTCGCCCACCTAAACTGCCAGAGAGCATCCAATAAAATAGACTTAATAAAAATGCATCTTAAAAGAGACAATCTAGATGTACTAACTTTATCAGAGACATGGTTCACTGACAAACACCAAAACAACACCCTCAATATAGACGGATATAGGCTTGTACGTAATGACAGACAACACATTAATGCAATGAACCAAACAAAGCAGGGTGGAGGTGTTGCCATTTACTGCAAAGCCACCAAAAACCTAGACACTGAAAAGCTAAAACCAACAAATCTCTCAAATGAGCACATAGAACTATTATGGTGCCTAATAAAAAACGAAAGACAAGCAAATGTAGCCATAGCGAACCTCTATAGGCCGCCCTCAGGTGAAATTGAAGTATTCCTTGAAGAACTAGAAAAGAGCATAAACACTGTAAAAAAATCAGCAAATGCAGAAATCTTTGTGCTAGGGGACTTCAATGTGAATTACAGCAGCAATGAAAAAAATAAACTAATGCTGCAAACCACCATCAAAATCTTAGTCCTGCAGCAGCTCATCACTGAAAGCACAAGGCTAAGCAATAATAGCTCACCAATAGACCTAATACTAACCAACTCAAACCATGCCACAAAATGGGGCACTAGAAGCTGAGGCATAAGCGACCACAAACTAGTATATGTAACCAGGAAAAAGCTCAAAAGCACAAATCACTATGAATACAAAATGGGCAGGTCCCTAAAAAACTACTCAGAAGATACATTAAAGAATCACCTGCACCAAAACATAAACAACATCACACAAAACAGAGATGATGTTGATATCTATTGGGGCAACATCATCACAGAAATAAGAAAATCAACTGATGAGATGTGCCCCATAAAGAAAATAAAAATACAAAAAAAACAAGAGCCTTGGGTAGAGAAAGACCTGCTAACACTCATCACAACCAAAAGTAAACTGGGTGATAAAGCAAAGCAAACAGAAACAATAGAAGACAAACTGGCCTAACATATCGCCAGAAACAAGTCTCTGCGAGAACAGCAAAAAAGAAATACATAATAAAGCAGGACAAAGACTGGAGAAGCAACACAAACAAATTCTGGAAAAATGTAAACCTATTATTCCCTAAAAATAACAAAGAAGAGCACACAAACTTCCAAGATAAGGAAGGGGCAATGCTCACAGACAAAGATGCAGCAAACAAACTGAACACACACTTTGCCACAATAGGGCAAAAGCTGTCAGAGAAATTTTAAAAAAGATGGGAAAACAGATCAGGAACTGTGCAGAACGAAATCCGCACCTGCAAAACAGATATGATAGAAGTAAAAAAACTAATAAATGACATAGATACGAATAAGCCAAGTGGAATAGATGAGATACCAACCAAAATATTAAAAGAGGCACTCCAAGCCATCCCGGCCATTATAGTAGACCTATTCAACATCTCCTTTGAGCAGGGGCATTTTATCTCAGTCTGGAAAATGGCAACCATCACCGCCATTCACAAAAGTGAAGACAAACAAAATATGGGAAACTACAGGCCAATATCAATTCTTCAAACCCCAGTCAAGCTCATTGAAAAAGTGTTACATAGACACATAAATGGACACCTAGAAAAAAACGATATACTAAACGAAAGACAAGGGGGCTTCAGGAAACCGCACTCCACATCAAAAACAATAGCTAACCTAACAAATGCCATACTGGCATTAATGAACCAAAAACAATTAGTTGGAGCAGCCTTCATTGACTTCAGCAAAGCATTTGACAACCATGGGCATAAAATCCAACACCATGGATTGGATAAAATGCTACCTGAGCAACAGGCAACAGAAAACAAAAATAAACAATACACTATCAGACAACCAACCTGTCACATGTGGTGTACCCCAAGGGTCAGTGTTAGGGCCACTACTCTTTATAATTTATATAAACGATCTAGAAAAATGGTTGCAAACTGAGTGCCTCCAACTATATGCAGATGACACAGTCATATACGCAAATGGCACCACAGAAGAGGAGGTAATAACTCAACTAAATAAACTCCTACTAAAACTAGATGAGTGGTGTGAGTCCAACAAAATAACCATCAACACAAGCAAATCAAAAACAGTACTCTTCTCGCATGAACAAATGCCAGAAAGAAAACTACACTGTAAGTTAGGAAACCAAACATTAGAAAATGTAGACCATTACAAATACCTAGGCCTTGAGTTGGACAGCCAACTAAACTACAACCTATGTATAAATAAAATTATCCAGAAAGTAAACCACAAACTGTGGCTATTTGCAAAGCTAAGAGACTACATGACACACGAAATGTCAATAAAAATCTTCAAGGGCATGGTGCTCCCCTATTTTGACTATGGAGATGTAAACTACATGGGTGCAAGAAAAGAACTACTAAAAAAACTGCAAATACTGCAGAACAGAGCCCTAAAAATCTGTCTAAGAGTAGGCAAGCTGCAGCCCACCTATGACATACACAAAAGAACCAAAGTGAAATTACTAGAAAATAGGAGAATAATCCACTTGAAAACATTAGCATATAGCTATAGTCAAAACAATAAACTCCTAACAAAACCACAAAGGGCTACTAGAGCAAATAATGCGCCACTACTAAAGCAGACCAGAAGTCAAATAAAAGCTCATGAGAGAAGCACGCTGGAAATGGCTGCCAAGGTGTGGAATGCCCAAACGGTAAAGGAATGACAAATTCCTGACCTAAAAACTTACAAAAAATATCTGTGCAAAATAAGGCTAGGAAACCCCCACTAAGCTGCACTGCAAATGGGCATGTGATATGTCTCACCCACCAGCGGGACACCCAATGGAAGGTAACCATGTCAAAAGTAGCCAGATAACACTCCACACAGCTACGTACAAGCCTATGATATGTAAATAGGAGTAGGCTAGTCTAGTAATAAGAGTAGAACAAAATCAAATTACTTATCAGCAGCTACTGTGTGATAAGATTGAAAACAAGTCTGGGTACCCAGGCTTATATGCTATGGATAGTATAAATACAGCCTCAATAAAAAATATAAAAAATTTTAAACCACAATAATACAGTAATAAAAGGTAATATCACAGGTACTTAGCTTTCAACCACAGGTTAGCCAATGTCCAACTGTACCCAGTCACTTATGTCCTTTGAAAAATGTCCGACTGCTTAGCCTCCTATATGACATAATGTCCAGTTTGACATACAATATAAATACAACGACTGAAAGCAAACAATACTTCAACTAACATGCACATGTGTGATTACAGTTTTCAACTGCCTAACTTATAGGTGTAGCCTGTCTGCCGGTCTAATCACCCGACCTGACCTAGTTAGATTAGCTGCGTTGTTTACATTTGACTGCGATGTCGGCACACTTTGTGCCTGCCCAACTGGCTCGGGCTGTACCACTTCTGGAGCCCTTATAACTTGAACCCTGTTCCTATACAACATGTTGCCTGACTCATTTAAAATTTGATACTCCCTTCCCGAAATTCCTGTACGACAGCAGCTAAGGACCACTTGGTCCCGCCGACCTCCTGCATGAGTATGTGGTGGTTTTCCCACAGATGGTTCAATTTCTTTAAGTTTATTAATGTTTTCATCCCACTCATGTTGCCATTTGGATTTTATGTGGGTGGCTATTAGTGGTTTCAGATCAGAGTGAGGGATCAGACATGGTTCAAGATCCCAGTTTAGGGCCTTCTTCATTGCCTGATCAGCTCGTTCGTTTCCTTGTATGCCGGCTTGGCCAGGCACCCAGCACAGGTGGATGTCATACCCATCCGTTGCCAGTTGGTTCATTTTATAAATGACCGTTGCTAGAATAGGGTGATTCGTTTTCAGTCCAGCAACAGCCAGGAGGCAAGAGAACGAATCACTTTATATAACATAGTTAGTGTGGTTGGATACCTCGATACACTCCAACGTGAGAAGGAGTGCTCGGGCTTCCGCAGTGAAAATCAAGCTGTGATACGGCAAGCGTACACCAAATCTTTCCCGTCAGCAGACTGCTGCAGCAGCTATCCGGCTTTGGTCTTTCGAACCATCAGTGTATATGGAGAGATGGTCTGCAAACTGGCCTTGAATCTCTGCATGCAGTCCTTGGTACTCGAGTGGATGTGTCCCAGACTTCCTCAGTTCCGTGAGGTGGAGGATAACCGTTGGCTTCCTCAACGACCACGGGGATGTTCTGGGAATTTGGCATCCTCCAACACATCCAAATCCATGCCCAAGGCCTCCAAATGAGGTTTCATTCGGAGCCTCAGTGGCCGGATGTAATTCGGCCTGGCTTCATACCTGGATTTGTCATGTTGCTCGAATAGACAATTGTGTGTGGGATTCAATGCATTAGTTGTTATCACTACATATTGCATGGCCAGTTTGTTTCTCGTGTTGTTAGGTGACGGTTGATTGGCTTCGACGTAGAGGCTCTGAACCGGTGAGGTGTGGAAGGCACCAAGGGCCAGGCACAGTCCCTGGTGGTTGATCGTGTCTAGCAGCCCAATATATGATTTCCTTGCGGAACCGCATACTATGCTGCCATAATCCACTCGTGACCGAACCAAGGTTCTGTACACGGAGAGCAGAACATCTCCCCACTGAGCTGGACAGCACCCTCAGAATATCTAGCGCTTTCAAGCAACTTCTTTTCAGGTACTTTATATGTGGCACGAAAGACAGTTTTGCATCGAGAATGAGGCCCAGAAATTTGGTTTTCTCAACGACTTTAATGGGATGCCCATCAAGGGTCAGCTCCTGTTCCGCATGCATTCTACGCAGCAGGCAGAAGTGCATGCAGACTGTTTTGGTCTTAGAAAATTTGAAACCGTTCAGAACTGACCATCGATGGATCCCATTTATGCTTGGTTGTAGCTGTCTCTCTATGACATTCACCATCCTGATATGACCTTAGATGTTGCTAGGACGTAAAACAACAAACAAACAAACATCTATGACATTCATGTTATCACCGCTGTAATATAAAACAAAGTCGTCCACGAAAAGACCTAGCAAAGTTATCCTTCATGGCCTCGATAACCATGGCAGACGCCGTATCCTTCAACAAAGTTACCTCAGGATATTTAGTGTAGTAATCTACGGTTATTATGCAATTCTCGTCATTTATTTCAAATAAATCCGACCCTATTTTTTCGTAAGGTTGACCTGCTATAGGGTGGTTTATCAATGGCTTGTAATGCAAATTCTTTCGGTTATTTTGGCATGTGTCATACCGACTGACCTTTTCCTCAATTTGTTTATTGATGTTAGGCCAGAACATGCAGTCACGTGCTAACTGCTTGGACTTAGTGATACCCAAGTGCATCTCGTGCAATGCTTCAATCATTTCACCACGGAGCTTTGGAGGTATCACAACCCAATTGTCATTCATCACGAAGTTGTTCTCTACAGTTAGTTCGTCTTTGTGTGGAATGTATTGCCGTAGACATGGGGGTGTTTGTATGCATGTAGTGTCCCAACCATTCTTGATATGTGTTATTAACATGGACATGGATACATCATTTTCATACTCTTTGACAATTTTACTTCACAGACTGGATGATTGTATGTCCACTGCAGCGATGCTGAGTGTGTCATCAAATAGGTCAGCGTGACCTACATTGGCACTGTGCGCTCTGGACAACGTGTCTGCAAAGAACATTAGAGAACCCTTAACATGACACAACTGTATGTTATAATTTTGTAATCGCATTCTTTGCATCTGTGCTGACATTTTATGTACCACTTCTGCATTATCGCCACCAACGGTTTGTGGTGAGTTTGAATTCGAACTTCTTTGCCGAAGATTTAATCATGAAACCTCTGATAGCCGAAACATATTGCGAGCATTTCAGTCTGTCGTTGTGTTCCTCCACAGTTTCCCCAAATACCAAAATGTTGTCAGTTACAATACCGATACCGGGTAGATCGCCCATGACATGGTGCATTTCCTGAATAAAAATGTCACGGGCTGTTTTGATACCAAAAGGCAGACAGGTGTACCTGTACCGGCCCCATGGAGTGTTAAACGTGCACAATAGTGAACTTTCATAGTCTAGTTCTATCTGCCAATACCCTGTCATGGCGTCCAAAACTGAGGAATACTGTGTGTTCGCCGTCTTGGCGATAATTTTGTCAATACTTTTGCTAGGGAATGGCCCTCTCTTGATAGCTTTGTTCAACTTAGTCAGATCCAGACAAATCCTTATCTTATTAGGTTTTTTTTACGATTGTTATGGAATTAACCTACTCAGTAGGTTCATCTTGTTCAACAATTACACCCATTTTTACCATACGATTAAGCTTGTTGTGTACCTTGTTTTGAATCGCTCCTGGGATCCTCCTGGGTGGGTCGACAACAAGTTGTACAGATTTAGCAACATGAATGACAGCATTCGACTTTATCAGACCTAACACTTGAAAAACATCTTTGTATTTGTTTACCAGACCTTCGACTTGCGATCTGTGGATGTTGTTCGGGGTGGAAATGTTCGTTGGCACGCCAAAGTGCACCTCCATGCATGCCAACAAGTTCAACACAACACAAGCCTGTTTACCCACTTGGAACATAAAGTTTCTGCTGTCGATCACGATCACCGCCTCACCGTCGGGAGTGATCCGATTCCCCGAAAAAGTCAGAAGCGAACAGCAGGTGTTCGCCAGCTGTCCCGGCGTGACTCTGCCAAAGATGTTCCTCGGAAGAACGTTTGCCTCCGATCCTGTGTCGAGCTTGACTGGATGACCATTCACTCGGACGGTTGCATACCAGAGTTTGGAATCCTGTTCGGTGCCGAGGTCGATGGCACCGACAAACAGATCCGTCGTCAACACATTGACTTCCGCTGGATCTGGGTCTTCTTCCGCGTTGTGAGGGTCGGGTTCCACGGTCAGCTCATTGACTCTGCCAAGTTTGCTTCGGCAAACTTTTCCGAAGTGCCCGATCTTCTTGCAGGCAACACACGTCTTGCCCCTAGCCGGACACTCCCCAGTGGTGTTCGTATCCACAGGTCTGACATTGAACCTTGAATTCGCCTGCACCGGTGCTCCCGCCAGCTTTCCAAGATGGCGACTTCCAAGATCGCGGCCCAGACAGACGAACCACCGGTGCACTGGTACGCACAGTTGTATATCTATTCAGAAAATCGATTTCCTTAACTTCTACGTCCGATTTCTTGTCCTCCAACTGATCGGAACTGAACTCACTGAGCTCATACATGTTTATGCATTTTTCCAGAGTAAGATCGGCTGTCTGAAGCATTTTGTTTCTCAAATTAATGTTCTTGACACCAGCCACAAACCGATCACACAAAAGCGATTCTTCCACTGGCCCATACTCAGTCTTTAACCCTGTCTCTAAGGGCCATGATATAGGTGGACATGTTTTCTGTGGCTTGATTATGAGAATCAAAACAGTAGCGTGTTATTATCAAATTACATTTACCGGTACAATATGCTTGAAATGCCTCCATGAGCAGTCCGATCTTGTCTTGCTCAGCGAGCGTGATGGACATGTTGGCGAAAACCTTTTGAGCTTCTTCGCCCACGACGTGAAGAAAGATACAACATTGCACTCGTTCTGTCTTCGTTATGACTTCTGCAGCCGTGGCATATATGTTATATGCTCTGAATCATGTTTTCCTTTTTGATCGTGCGTTGTTGCAGAGGATGAGCTGTCCTGGCAGCCTGAGGCCCGGCAGCGTGTTAGCAGGTGGCATCGTCCTTATCTGACACTATGTGAAAGTACAACGTCTGAACACTGACTTCTGGATACTGAATGGTTTATTCACATCCAGGGCCCTAGACCGCCGGCACCCTTTCAGCTCTGACATCATCTCATTTACATATTCCTTTGTTCTTCACACATGACTGGATGTCTTTTATGCATATATTACACTACTGAAGACTATGACATGTTTGCCGAATCGAATTTTGCGTGTTTGTACTTAAAATATCTCAAAAGCCAGCAATTTAAAATCTAAGTTACTTTAAGCTAAAGTAAGATAGATTATAATGATCAACCTAATATATATATTATAATGATCAACCTAATATATATTTAACCATTCTGCCGTCTTCTACTCAGTAATGTCCGCCCGTCCAACCTTGTTCGTCGTTGTCGAGTTTGCTTCCTCCTGCGGCGGCCGGCTCCATGTTCTTGCGAGTTGGGGGTTCCAAGGAAGGGAACCAGGGGGTTTGTATGAAAATATTATGGGGGCTATTCCTCTTTCTCCCCTCGGCATGACTGTGTACTCCGCCTCTCCCTCCCCTTGGGGAGTCACCAGGGAAATCATGGTATCTCCCGTAGCGATGAGAAATAGATGGGAGCCATTTGCGGGTCTGCAAATGCGAGTGGCCCCGTAAATTATTGCGGGTCACTCGTTGCGGGCCTGCAGGGGTCCAGGCTTCATACAAGGCTTGACCACTTCATATATATTATAATGATCAACCTAATATATATATATATATATTACCTCGGTTCTATGCCTCTGGCTACTCGTAGTCCTGGGAGAAGGAAGCACATCCTGGTCCTATCCAGCAATTAGCATAATCTACTCACAATGGGAGGACTTTTATTGAGTAGCTCCGGCAGTTTTCTACATTAACTACTAAACCAACCAGGTTAGTATCTTTTTTGAATGGATATGTTGGTATAGTTCATGATAGCATTCCCGTACTTCAAGTTTTTAGACCTTTTTATGGAATATTAACGGAATTACAGGTTAATTATGATGTGTCGTAGCTTTGTTAGAACAATGCCGCCACTGTTCTTTGATTTGCCACCCGTTGCCGAATGGAGAGATGTTTGGCAGGAGCCATTTACATTGATAGGATTTATTCCTGGGTTTCTTCGAGATTCCCCAATTGTTTATGGGGCGTACCTCCGAGTTCCGTAGTATTTTCTCTAACTTGTTGGCCAAGAAAGCCACAGGAGGGAGAAGTTTATTGGACAGAGTGTGTGGGAGGCTACTACTACACTGGTCCCTATCCCTCATTTGGTTTCGGTTGGTTATCCATACCGCTTACCTATGATACTCAATTTCTCACATGCCTGTGTTAAAGACGGTTTAAATACAGATTTAACACCTTGATGCACACTTCATATTATTTTGCGTTTATTACCTGTGTGACATTCACCTTGAACATTGCCTAACCTTTGGTTTTGGTGGTTTGCAGACTC
The DNA here is from genome assembly GCA_030323885.1 of Branchipolynoe longqiensis. Taxonomy (NCBI): domain Eukaryota; kingdom Metazoa; phylum Annelida; class Polychaeta; order Phyllodocida; family Polynoidae; genus Branchipolynoe; species Branchipolynoe longqiensis. Next base: position 71,623,775 of record CM059199.1, on the reverse strand, counting down.
CCACCTATGGCTACGAAGCAGAGTAAAGCTGACGCTCCCCGAGAGCTCAGTGAAGACGAAGACCCTTCACCGCCGTTAAGGGTACAAAGATCGCCAGAACAACGGGATTCTGAGGAGGCGGGGGGCTCTGAACCCTGCCCGACTGACCTAGATGCGCGTTTGACGCGCCTCGTTCAACTCAAGTAGGAGGAGATGCTCCCGGCGAGGCCGCACACAACTAAGGCGGCTAAGCAGGTGCCAGTGTCAGAAGAGTCTGACTGGGAGGACTTTTCTGAGTACCAAGATTCCTCGGAGGAAGAGTCCCCACAAGAGGTGGTTGTGGCTGCCCGAAAACGCAAACACAAGAAGATTTCCTCTGATGGGGATGACTTCACCAGGGCTCGCAGAAAGAAGCCGCTGGTGAAGAAGAAGAGTAAGAAAAAGAAGACGAAGAAGAGTAAGAAGTCGTCTTCCGACTCGTCGTTGGATTCGTCATTGACGGATTCGGACTCGGACACCCAGCGGGTGGGTAAATACACCAAACTGAGTGGTAAAGAAGTGCAAAACTTTGAAAAGTAAGAAGATTCAGACCACTACGATGATGAGGAAGACGATATTGGGTCATTTTAACACTTTCAAGCCGGCGCAAGTGATTACTAAGCTGGGAGAAAAGTTCTCCGGGATCAAAGGAGTCCCAGAATTGGTTATCAAGGAGATGGACAGTGATGTGAGGTTGAGCGAGGACAGTAAGAAATTTGAAGGGGTCCTAGACATCATGCACAAGGCGGTGTTGTCAGCACTGGTAGCCATCATACCTTTCACCAATAGGATGATGACAGAGAATACGTTCTCGTCCCTGTGTGGGGAGATGGACAGGGGTATTGCGCTGCTCACAGCCTCCAGCAATTTCCTCTCCTATAGATGCTTTGAGAGCGTTTTCAAAGCAGTCTGTAAGGACGCCAGCAAAGAGATAGCCAGGTCCAAGAAGGTGGTGGACAATGATGGGAAGGAATATACGTCATTCCTTGCCCCCAAACCGGTGAAGGGCAAGCCCTTGGACAAGACCAAGATGTTTGGAGGCCAGCTCCAGTACTTGTTCAAACAAGTCGAGACTGGGACCAAGTGTGGCAAACACATGGAAACGGCGAAGAAGTCTGTAGATGTGAATCCTGCCAGCTTCAAGCAAGCCAGGCAGGATTTTCGAAGCCATCGAACCGGACAGTGAGGCAGCCGGTTTGGAACGGGCTGCGGCTATCAGGCCAGGGTAAGGGGCCAGAGGCAGCCCTTCGGCTAGAACGACGGGAACAGGCCCTTCAAGAGGGAGTTCACTCCGCAGAAGCTGTTCCCCTGCCCAGGGAACAAGTAGAAGTGGCTATGCAGACTCCAGTAAGCGAATTTGCTGCAGGTAACTTAATTAATTGCTTACCGGAATGGAGTGAGATTACGGAAAATCTAACTATCCTTAGCCTGACAGAAGCGATTAGAATACGACTCATGGAGGAGCCGATTCAAAATAGCATACCATTTCCTTATAGATTTGAGGCTTCTGAGCAGAACACGTTAAATGATCAAGTTCTAAAATTTTGTGAAAAAGGCATTATAGAGCCAGCACTGCATGTGGCTGGGGAGTTTATCTTGAATATTTTCTTGAAACCCAAACCAAATTGGGATATCAGACTAATTTTGGATTTAACAAGGTTAAACAAAATAGTAGAGTATAAACATTTTAGAATGTTTTCTCTGGATACAGCTAGAGATTTAGTAACACAGTGTAAAAATATACGGATTTTCGGTTGGGAATTATATATTGGCAGAGAGCAGTACTATCCTCAGGCGACGGAGTGGGGACAAAGGTTATGTAATAGAAAAGCAATGGGTGTCCCACTCGCTGTGTGACATATTTAAGCTATGTGAAATATATGTTAGTACACCGCACCCGAGATTGTGAGGGGATCTTCCTATATAAGAGACAGTTAATGTTTGGTGAAACGTTCCCTCTATGCCCCCATAAAGAGTGCAAGTGGAGGAAAAGTACATTTTTAGTATATATGTATTTTATTGTAACTGTTTGCAACTACCTGTTACCACGGGGCCGATGGGCCAACACACCAGCCATACTGTATTTATTATGGACACCACCTGCAGCTGGGTTGGGTGACCGCTGCCCGCGGGGGGCGTCTCCTCCCAAGCTGTGCAGGGTGCCTGATTGGCTGGCTGTGGGAAGCCCAGTCTCCTGCACCACCGTGCCGCCTGACCACACTAGCCTCACTTTGATATTGATTATTCTGGACACTGCTTCAGACACACTGGGCAGATCACTCTACTCCTGGCTCTTGAGTGACCTCCTAGGCAGGAACCCAGACACTCTGTCTGATGCTACCACCTTTCCTATATACAAACTGAGCTGTGTGCAACAACCAGGGGACTCCGGTTCAATGGGCTGTAGGCACTGATTTATATACAGACTAAAGAGGTAAAACACAACTTCTTCACTGTCAATCTTGCATGACTTGTCTTCCCTTTCTTCCTTATGAGTTTATTTAAGAGAGGCATCAGGTGTGAACAGAATGGGGAGAGTTTGTGGTATTATCTGGTGCTCAGACGGCCGGGCATCCAGTAATATTATAACAGGACTCCTGGTTAACCAGCGTGGATCTCAGAGATGCATACTATACTATACAGTGCCAATTTATAAACCTGACCGTAAATTTCCAAGGTTTTGTTGGAATGAGGAGCTTTATGAGTTCACCTGTATGCCAAACGGGCTGATGATTCGTTTATTGTTGCACAAACACAACAACATTGTCAAACAACAGTAGACGAGCTATGTGAGACATTTAAAAAGTTAGGTTTCTACATACATGAAACTAAATCAGTATTAACAGCAAGTTTCTGGGTTTTGTTATTGACACAACAGAGATGACTATTTCATTACCGAAACAGAAAGTTGATAAATTTACAACTATGGCAACCCAATTATTACATTTGCTTAAACCGAAGATAAGACAAGTCACAATTTTGATAGGACTTATGATAGCATATGCCCCTGCTATTCTATATGGCAAGGCCCACATTAAAACGCTAGAAATACATAAGAACTTAGCGTTGGCTCGTACTAAAGGGAACTTTGAAAGGCCCATGACGATTTCGCAAGAAGGCCTACAGGATATTATGTGGTGGCTTTCACACGTTGAGAATTCGCCTAACCCTATTAGAATGGGCGAACCCAATACAACAGTTACGACTGACGCTTCACTAGAAGGATTGGGGCTCATAGAGACCAACAGGCATCAGGTGGTCGGTGGATGGAAGATGAAATCTCTGACCACATAAATATACTAAAGCTTGGAGCTATTTATTTAGGATTGTGTAGTCTAGTTCACCTACCTAAAAATCATGTAAGGGTATTAACAGATAATACGACAGCCATGGTTTACATACGTAATATGAGAGGGTCTCGTTCCAAACCATGTAACAATTTAGCCAAACTAATTTGGGACTGGGCAGAGGAACACAACATATGGCTAACAGTAGCACATATCCCAGGCAGTCAGAATACTTTGGCTGACAGGAAAAGTTGACATTTCCATGACCATCTAGAATGGTCGTTAAATCACAGTATTTTTTATTACATTTGTGATAAATGGGGGAAGCCAGACATTGATTTGTTTACATCATGAAACAACAAAAAGTTACCCAAATATGTGTCCTAATATCCAGAGCCAGAAAGAAGCATGGAGAGTGGATGCATTTTCTCTGATTTGGAATAATAAATTTTACTACATATTCCCACCATTCAACATTATCAGCAGAGTGGCCAGGTAAATACAAGATGGATCGCTCACAGGCAGTACTGATAGTACCGGAGTGGGACACACAAACATGGCTAGTGGCAGTGAAGTTAGAAGCAAAGGACATGCTCAGGTTTCCACGAGAAAGGAACAACCTACAATATCAAGGACCACAAACCGTCCACGGAGATGTGTCAATGACACCCCCTTTTGACCTTCCTTTTTTAAGGAAACAGTTAGAACAATATGGATTAGACAAAATTACACAAGAAAGACTTATTTTGACGCTTGGAGAAAAGGAATGGTGAAATTATATACAAGCTATTTAAAGAAATGGGGACTTCACCGTTTGCTGAAAGGAGTTAAGCCATTAAAACCTACAAGAGCTCAGATTGTAAGATTGCTAAGACTGTTAGAAGATGAAGGCTTAGGATTTGGGGCAATTAATGCAGCATGATGTGCACTTTCAATCATTCTACCAAGGATAGATGGACAAACGATTGGAAAGCATCAGGTAGTGCACTGGTTTATTAGGTCGGTGTATGAGAGAAATCCACCCAAACCCAAATATAATAGGTTTTGGGATGTGTCAGTAGTATTTAAGTTATTCAAGTCATGGCCTAGTAATAAACATTTAGCAATGAAGGAACTAGGATTTAAGTTAGGAGTGCTGTTACTGCTAGTGACGGGGCATAGAGGCCAAACAATTGTTGCATTTTCTCTGGACGGACTAGAGACAACGTTCAATTTGGAGACATTACTAACGTCAAACCGTACAGGGGACCCACTGTCCATGGTACATGTAAATAGTTTTCCAGAGGATCGACATATTTGTGTAGTGTCAGCCATTAGGGCGTATATATCCAAGTCATGTGGAATAAGGAATTCCAGACAGCTTTTGATAAGCTTTATTAAACCGCATGAGGCTATCTTGAGAGACACACTCGCAAGATGGACCATCAAGGTGCTTAGAGAGGCGAGCTTCAAAACTGGAACCTATGCATCCCACTCAACATGGTGGGGGTGGGAGGGGGGGCATGGTCTCTAAAGCAAGACAATTAGGAATCTCAGTGAAGTGAATCCTGGAGCACGCCGGCTGGAAAACAGCTAGATCGTTTGCAAAACATTACAATAAACGACTAGAAAAGTGAAGCGGCCTGGCGACTCGCTTACTCACCAACTAAAAGATGGGTGAGAAACAAAAAATTCTATTTTTATACTGAAACATTTTATGTTAAAGAATAGTATAAAAAAGGATAAAAAATGAGATCACGTAAAGTTCTCCCTGGACTATGAGTAGCCAGAGGCGTAGTACCGAGGTAAAATAGTATAGTTATACGAGTCTTACCTAGGTACAGATGATGGATAACTGTTATTTTCCCGAGGTACGAGCACGAGCCTCGGATAGTCGTGGGTCAGGGCCCGCCGACCCTACCCTACCACGACTATGATGTTGGCTTGTGCCGAAACGAAAACATATTAGTAACCATAGAATTTTAGATAATTTGTTATCCTATTAAGTATGTAAAAGATTGCTGGACCCGGATGTGCTTCCTTCTCCAAATAGGGGCAACTTGAAAAAAAGTCGAATACAAATAGTGATATTTTGAAAAAGTCAAATACAAATGGGGGCAATTTGAAAAAGTCAAATACAAATCGTTATATTTTGAAAAAGTCAAATACAAAAACGGAAATCTGAAAAGAGTAAAATACAAATAGGGATATTTGTTTTGGCAGGCACTTCAACATTCTGACACCGTAGGCTGCTGCAGTAACAGGTATTTCCTTTTGTGCAGTTACAAATGCTTAATAATGGGCATCCATAATCTAATGTAGATATCTAAACTCAAATCTAGTAGATAAATGCTTTGGTTTTGAAAATTGTTTCTTTCATCGGACTATGCAGCTTTAACTGACACAAAACCATCATACATACTTTCTTTTTTTTTTTAAAGGTTTTTGATCCTAGTAAATAGTCTATTGTTCCATACGGCAACTTGCAGAGTTTGATATTGCCATCATAACCCCACAAATTGGTACTCCCCGACAAAGTTAAAAAGCTAGATAACCGAGGCGGAAGTCGGTGGCAGTTGACCACTCGCAGGGGGCGCCACGTGAGGAAATAGGGAACTAGCTCCTGGCTAATGTACAGAATGGAGGTAATCGTTCCTAGCCAAGATGGCAAATGATTTAGAGGTGGCCATGTCCTTTGTTTCTACTTCCACAATTCATTATTGATCAGATTAATAACTAAGGAACCTCCCGCTATCTGTAAAGCCCCAGTCAAACTTCGCGACCACTTTGGACCAAAGAACCCACAGTCCTTGCAACCAAAGCACTAGTCGCTGACCTCTGGGTGACCATTTTGGTCGTAAGGGTTTTTTAGTGCAGTTGCTGCAACCTCCTTGAGATCAAAATGGTCGCAAGGAGGTCGGCGACCACTGAGGAACATTTTGTGATCACTTGTGACCAACCTTGGTGTTCTCTGTGGCGGAGTGGTTAGAGTGTATGGCTTTTTTCTAGGTCGGACTCCTAATCTGAAGGTCAGTGGTTCGATTCCCTGTGCCCCCACCTCTGCCAATTTGGATTTCCACCGCTGTGTATAACATACAGTGTCATCAAAGGCCAGTTGCTCTCATACCATGTCTATGTGGTGTGGGAGGTTAAAAATCCCTTGGGTTGGTAAAAGTGTAGGCTTGGGCTTTCTATCGACAAACTGTCTAATGGTGAAAACAAGTCTATTCAGACTTATCCATGATAGGCAGTATAAATCTTCAAGAAACACCCCCCCCCCCCCCCAAAAAAAAACAAAAAAAAAACGTTTTTGTTCAGGAGCAGTCGCAAACTAGTGTGACTGCAGTATAAGCGTATCAATCAGACCACTATTTAAACATTACTAAACTAATAATTCTGTGCTGTGATCTTCAGGGACCTCCCTCGATGAGATGTGCAGGCTGTGTCCTCATGGTTCGAAACCCAATATCAACCATACGAAGTGTGACTTCGTTCCGTTGACCAGGCTGTCATACATGACCCCATATATCGTTACTCTCGTAATGATGGACTTCGTCCTTTTCATCTTGACTGTGTGTAAGTATATACACTTAAGACGACCACCGAACGCAGTGGCCGAATCGGTAGAGCGCTGGCCTCGCGTGCAGGAGATCCGGTCGAGTCAAACCAATGACTTACAAAATACTTGTCACTTCCTAGCCTGGCGCTCAGAATTAATAGGATAGGGCAAGGACTGGTTGGCTCGGTGTCAGGATATTGTGACTGAGTGTGGTATCGGGTCATGGTGCCGGTGGCCTGATTTGTCAGTGGGGCAGCACTATAAAGTCGCCATGAGTGCGCACTGTCACAAGTCAGTGCATGTCCTGATTTGATGTTGCCAGGACGTAAAACTCCAGCAAACAACCAGCCAACCAACCTAGGGTGCTGTTTTACATAGCGTTCATGAATAACAGATCTCTGATCTCACAGATTTCGGCGATTTTTGATAATATTTGATTATCCTTAAGTCACAAATCGCCTATGGCATACCTGCCAACTATTACGATTTTGGCGGAATAATTACGATTTTTTTATTCTCATTCCGCCCTACGAATTATAGACATATTATTCCGCTTTTTCAAAAAGAAAACAGTCAAATCATCAACTGTAAAAACAGCTAACTCATTGAAGCAAAAGGCTACTACTACCATCCAATCAGAACCGCCACGGAACAAGTCGTCGACTCCCTCTAAGCCAGCTAGCAGTCAAAAAACAACAAAACCAGATAACGATATATGCTTTAAAGCCACAAAAGTTCTGGTAATAATTTCTTTAATAATGTGCCTAAAATGTCTCTGAAAATGCACCAGAATGCACCATTTTTTATGTATTTTTCAAATTTTTCCGGGGGCCATGCCCCCGGACCCCCCTAGAAGGCTTGCGCGCCTCGCTTCGCTCGGATGGATTTCTATTATTAGTATTTTCTTTTAGCAAAAGTTGGCAGGTATGCTGTGGCGTGTTTGCGGCGGCCGTAAGTCGCCAAATTGGCTAAACCATACGGCGAAAGCACGTTTTTTTGCTCACCGCAAGGGGTTGAGATTTGTTTAACTTGACATTAAACTTTTTTCAGAAATCGCAAGGCCGTAGGCCGCAACCCCGCCGCGGTGGCCACAAGAAACCATGTTGAGTGTGGGGGGGGGGGGGGGGGGGCGGGAAAAAAACGTGCGGGCACTGATTGTCGCACGGACCCCGGGCGATTTGGGAAATTTCTACCGCAGACCGCAACACCGTACGATTAGTAAAAATCCCATCCGCAGACAGCAGAACTGCATAGTCCGATGGTGTTGAGTTTCTGCCATTTTTCTGAGATAAATATATCAAATGGATTGTTATAATCAACCAATCTTTTGTTTGAAGTAACGTTTATTTTAAATAGCTAACTTTTGATATATTTGAAGTTGAAACATGCTAAATTAATTTTGGCAAGCACGCCAAAACTGATACCATAGGCTTCAGCAGTAACAGGTTCTATTAAATTGACTTAGTATTACCTTAAATGTAGCAAAAAATGCTTAATAATTGCATCAATGTCTAAGTTAGATATATATATAATCAAATCTGGGTGAGTGTTCTGGTTTTGAAAAATTGAAGCTTTATCGGACGATGCAGTTTTAACTTAATTTAAGCAACAACAAGTGTTGTTGTTGCGAATGAATACAACGTTCTTTCACATATATCCTGTTTACATTACAGTCACAGCAGTGGTATTTTTCATGTACCGCCACACCCCGATCATATTGGCTTCTGGGCGGGAGCTTTCTTCCATTCTCTTGGTTACGATAGCGCTGTCGTACATGTCAACTTTACTTTTCATAAGCACGCCATCGGTTGTGATATGTTCCTTGGTTCGCGTCTCTCATGGCCTCGGATACACCACCATATATGCATGCATTCTGGCCAGGGCTGCCAGGTGGGTGAAATTCACTTATAAAATGGCATAGTGGGTGATTCTCTGAAACTGGGCACCATATATTTGGTTTCCGCGTTACCATGGTAATAATTCTTTTTTTGGGGGGTGAAGGGGTAGGAAGGGAAATAATTATTGTTGGCTCTGTGTGTTAAGTATGTTAGCAATACTACATGTATTTAATCTATCCCACAAAATGTATAAAAGATACGCTTGTATGATTTGGTGCTAAAGTGAAAATTTACACATCATGCATTTATTTGCCGATACTTTAAAAGAAAGTTGTTGAAGACTTTTTTCTTGTGAGACATAATCTTCTTGACTTAACTTTAATCAAGTAAATCTTGTGTTAATTTGTTATGTATGTTAAAATGATGTTCTGGATGTGTTTTTGATTTCCATGTTACACGAGTGATCTTAACATATTGCTTAATTTGTATAAGATAACAAATCAACTCTTGACATATGCACAACATGTAAGCCTCCATATGAACATGGATTCTGCTATTTCTTGGAATGTTTTCTGCTATTATATGGAAGGTTATCACTTTTTGTTTCCATGTCACACTTTAGTGCCCAGTTTCAGAAAATGACCAGTATAAGTGTCAATTGAGCTTCTCATCGTAATGATTCACAGTCCGATGGTTCTATCTCTCTCCCTCTCTCTCTCTCTCTCTCTCTCTCTTTATATATATATATATATATATATACATATATATATTGGGTCACTGGCTTATGTTGATTGAATGGTGGTTGCTTTATGCCGTGTCGGCAGCATAGGCCATATTCACGGCGAGAAATGTTAGTTTTTTGTTCAAACCATCGCTTTTACATGTAAAAGTAGACAATCAATGATGTGCCAATAGACACTCATTAAATTAGAAAGCTCACAATCATATATTTGTGGTCAAGGGAAACAAATTCCCATAGAAAAAGAAAAGTTTGATTAATAATTGATAGAATCTATTTAGTAAACTATATGAGGTGGTACAGTCCAGTTGCCCTCAAAAAGGCTAAAATGTTTTCCTGTTTTACCTTAGTAGAAAGGTGATGCATACTGTCTGCAGTGTAGAAGTGTTGGCGCAGGGCCAAAAAATCAACGCAACTTAGTAAAATGTGTTTGAGTGTCAGCGGGGACCAACACCCAATACATTCAGGGGGAGGTTCACCCTTGAGCAGAAAAGCATGTGTAAGCCACGAGTGGCCAATATGGCAGCGGTGAAGGACCACTTGGTCCCGCCGACCTCCCGCATGAGTCTGTGGTAGTTTTCCCACAGATGGTTCAATTTCTTTAAGTTTATTAATGTTTTCATCCCACTCATGTTGTCATTTGGATTTTATGTGGGTGGCTATTAATGGTTTCAGATCAGAGTGAGGGATCAGACACGGTTCAAGATCACAGTTCAGGGCCTTCTTCGCAGCCTGATCAGCTCGTTCATTTCCTTGTATGCCAGCATGGCCAGGCACCCAGCACAGGTGGATGTCATACCCATCCGTTGTCAGTTGGTTCATTTTATAAATGACCGTTGCTAGAATAGGGTGATCGTTTCAGTCCAGCAACAGCCAGGAGGCAAGAGAACGAATCACTGTATACCTGGCTTATGTACACAAACTAAAAGGGGGGTGGGGCGGGGTCACAAGACGACACTGTTATGTGGTACAAGTGATAACTCAATGGTGAATGCATCAGGTACTGCAGATCATCCAATGCATCCAAACTCATCTCCAGTCGTCCTGACCTGTCTTGCCATTGGATCCAGATGAATTAGGCAGAGAGAATGTGGTAGACTCAGCCAACTCTACTACACTTAAATCCACATCGTGCGCAGGTGCAAACTTATCATTCTGGGAAATAGTGGCCAAGGACAGGAGTTCATGGCGTGCTTCTATTCATAAAGGCTCAACACATTTTGAAACTGATCGTATATCTCAAGTTAAACAAAAGCATCAGCAGAGAAAAGATTGTCTCCTTCATCTACCATGTCTCTGACAGCAGCTACACACACATGTCCAATGTGCCACCACACGTCCAAGCACAAATTGGACTCATCGGTCATCGACGAGTTCACAACAAATGCTGAGTTGTTCTCATCGTCGTCGCCACCAATGGACAACCAAGAAGAGATGATGAATAATGTCACGCAACAATGGTGCTCACCACAAATGACAGTTCCTGCCAGAGTATGTTGGCATTGTTCATGTTGCTGCGGAAACATAGGTAATTCAGCATGCAGGACCGACACGCTCACATTAAACGAACCCAGTGTAGGTTGCTAAGACACAAACTGTACTCCGACAAATGCTCTCCAAGCACGCCATTGCAGGTTTTCAGTTCATGCAACTGCATATATGAGGGGTAAGTGCTGAGGTTGGTTGCTCCTGCTGTGTTGTAGTTAGACCAGCAGTGCTAATAAGGCTTCTAGACAACTCTATTGAGACAAATGTCAGAATTTGTAATCTAAAATGCTAAATATAGACTTTAAATGTTTATTTATCATAACCAGTTACTTTTTGGGTGAATAATTGATTAAATCATAAAGATTAATAGATTTTAAAGGGACCTGCGCCTTGCTGTTCTGGTTACTCTGATTTTAACACTAGGTGTTCCAGTAGTTTCCCACAGGTGGTGCATGGCGCTGACCTGTGACCTAGAAATAGTCCAGGTACATACAAACTCCATTCTGACCCAGTTTGGGGTTTATAAGAGTCAATGTTACTAGCCCAGTGACCCAGCTGGATGAGAGTAGCGAGAAGGGAGAGTAAAACTGAGGTATTTTCAATTTTCTTTTAGAGTAGTTCAAACAGGAAATATTTTACATTAAAGCAAATATTTCCTGTTTGAACTACTCGTAAAGAAAATTGAAAATACCTCAGTTTTAATCTCCATTCTCTCCACTCACTCAGTCATTTTCATAACAGCAACTGGAGTCCCAGCCTCAGCACTCTCTCTGACCCAGATCAGGTGCAGTGAGTCTACAACTCTCCCCCCCCCCCCCCACATATCTGGTTATATAAACATAAAAACTAAGCAGAGTTGTGCTTGGAGTGCATTTGTCAAGCATGGTCCCTGTTGCCACGAGGTATAACTGACCCGTTTCAAAGTTGAATTGAGAGCTTTCTGTGGATGCCGTCTTGGTGATTTCCTGTGTGTGGGGAACCCCTCTAGTACTCTCCCCACACATATTTGGTTCTTTAAACATAAAAACTAAGCAAAGTTGTGCTTGGAGAGCATTTGTCAGAGTATTATTCCCGTGGCTACGAGCTATAACGGGCCCGTTTAAATATTTCTGGGGGAGGGGGGGGGGGGGAGCAAGTCCCCGAACCCCCTTAGGTTTTCCCGGATTTGAACGTTTCTGTCAGTGAGACCCCTGACATATGTATAACTGTAAGACAAGCGGGGTTTAAAAAAAACCTAATGTACAATATGTGCGTGGACAATTTTAAATGCACTCCACAACCAGAAACAAAGAATCTTATTTATTATGGATATCAGGAACTGTGTGTTTATAAATTCAAAAGAAGCTTGTGTATTAGTAGATAAAAGATTCACCTCTGACTCTGTTCAGATGTGAATAACAACCCTATATAAAAGTTGGGAGAAAATGGTTCTCACTGTTGATGGTCTTAGTTTGGCATCCCTACCTTATATTAATTAAAATCCAATTGTTACAATTCGATTGTATGCTTTCCCTCCACATATATTCTCCAGAGTATTCAAATCACATATCAATCAAAGCATAATGGCAAAATCAGTTTGAATTAATAGAGTCCATGAAGTAAATCTGCCGTGTTTGGATGAACTGGTTCACCACCTGACTACCTCAGCCAATGAAAATGACCCGCTTCTTGACCTAGGTAGGTCTATTACCAAGAAACCTGTCAAGTTCCTGCCAATGGCCGCTATGTGGAAATGTGGGCTCTGTCAATTCAAACTTAAAGTTCATTTATCTACTGGATTTTATCTAGTATTCAGTTCAAAAGTTGCGGGTAAATATTAAAAGGTATGTGACAATTACATTTTGCTTCTTAAATTAAGAATTTATGTGCTCATTTCATTTACCCGGCCTTTCTCCACTTTGCTAACGGGTTGTTTTTCACCCCTACTGTAGGTACGAGGTGAATCTTTTATCTAGTGCGCCGGGCGCGGTGGCCGAATCGGTAGAGTGCTGGCTTCGCATGCAAATGGTTGGGAGTTTGGTTCCCAGTCGAGTCAAACCAATGCCATATCAAATTGATACTTGTCACTTCCTAAGATGGCACATGGGATTAATAGGATAGGGCAGGGACTGGTTAGCTCAGTGTCAGGATAATGTGACTGAGTGGGATATCGGGTAATGGTGCCAGCGGCCTGATTTCCCAGTGTGGCAGCACTATAAAGTCACCATCAGTGCACAAGTCAGTACCCGTACTGATATGACCTTGAGATGTTGCCAGGATGTAAAACTCGAAAAACCAACCAACTTTATTTAGTACATTAGGTGTCCATTGAAGGATATAACTAGGAGGGGAAACACACCCTGCTTCCGGTGTGTTAACACACCAGGTCCCAGCTTCAGTCCTCCCAAAAGAATCAGCGGCCACTAACTCAGAAAAGATGTGTTCGTGAGTGGGAAACCAGAGATGTGACGCACAGGTAGTGGGGAAACAAACCCAGCATATTTCACTGTCATGGGTTGGGAAAGGGGGTGGAGGGAAGTTGTACGGGACCCATGCAGAAGATCAGGAATTTGATTGCCCGCCAAGTCAAACCAATGACTTACAAAATTGATATGTGTTGCTTCCTAGCCTGGTGCTCTGTATTGTCCATGTTATACGTGGGTAATTCACGGCGGAGGCACAGCAGCTTGACGCTCATAGACTCAGCTAGCGGGGCTGGGCCGCCTGTCCTTTCCAAACTCTCATAGCATCTACATTCCAGCGGCTACCGACGGTACGGTGGTGCTACCTTCCGGGTTTGTGCAGAATTAATTGTGGACCCGGAAAAACCCATACACTTAAAGCTGGCCACTGACCCGCCACCTACGCTTAAACCGCTGAACCCCCGCCCCATACCTACAGCAATGCAGCAGCAGCCGTGGCGCTCAGGTGGCACCACCATGCAGACACTTGAGAACTATATTGAGCGACTCAGTGATGTAACAACCCGCCACCCCGCCAAAAACCGACCACGTGACCGCGGCCCACCGCTTGCTCACAATGGACTCACCAGCCGACCGGACAACACAGCCCTCCTAAATTCAGCTATGCAGCCACACGCCACGCAATGCAACCAACCAGAAAATCAACATGAAACACAGAGCCAACATCGGAAGAAGCCCAACCAAAAACCAGGGGAAGACCACGCGCACACCCAAGAAAAACCAACCCAGCCGAAAACAATAAAATCACCAGTAAGACGAATAAGCGGAAGGCCCCACAACACCCGTCACCAACACACAAAGAGCCGGAGGAGTAGGCTGAGTACCCGATCACTGACACCATGCTACAAGCAATACAAAACGTCATGACACAGTACAAATGAATGACCTCAGATCCGACTTGATCGCCTGGATGAGGGCGATGGAAGGATCCCCCAACAAACGCTGCAGAGTCACAACCACGGAGGACCACCAGGCAGCCGACAATCAGCCGCCACCGCCACAGACACCCGCCATGACACATGCTGACCAAGTACTGTCACACCACGTGGTGGCACCCACCATCGACCTGACAGCGGCCCATGCCACCACAACACCCTGGGCAGCACCCCACCACTACTCCGAGGTAGTCAGGCGCCCCACATATGACCAGACGCCATACACACAATACATTCAACATAACATGCCACCGACACACTACCCGCACCTAAGACAACTCCACAAGCTGGAGGAGGACGAGCCTGACAGCCGCTCGGAAGCTATCAACGACATGCTGACGGTGGCAGGAGCGGCACTTGGAAAGAAAAGGGGTAATTTTAGCTTGCTTCCGCACTCATATGTTATCCGTGGTGATAAAAAAGAAAAACTTGGTGTCAGTGAGGCAACATGGCCCGAGTACTTCTGCGCCCTTTCCCGCTTGATTAAGGAGCCCGTGCTCCCATGCTCATGGAGGGAGCCACTAATTGAGCACATTCATCAACTCACAATCAAGGTTAGTGGGCCACGTGCACTGTGGTCAGAACGCGTGTTCTTGATGATGTAGGACGGCCGACTCCCCCCACCACTAGGCAGACGGTTACGCAATAAAAGATGTGCAGCGAGATGCCATGACTGAAGGAGTAAGGAGTAAGGCCCCACCCAGCAACATGATATACGCACCAGCACCAGCCCAGACTCAATACACCGCAAACCTCCCGAGCCACCAGTAATACAGGCAAGATTTCAGCAGGGAGCCAGATTGGAAACCATGTAACCTCTGGAATCGGGGGAATTAGTGCGGTTTCACATCCTCCCACGGAGAACTCCCCGACAGAAAAGCAAACGTGTGCGGCTGGTGCGCGAACAAGTACCACCGAGCAAACGGCCACGGTGAGAAGGACTGCCTCAACAAGAAAAGGTTCCTCAACCGAAAAAACACACAGCCGGCAGCCGCCATAAACACGCAGCCACAAGAGAACCAGGGCGTTTTGGGGAGATGGCAGATAAATACTCGGAACCCTACATGGAACGTCGTGCATTCTCATTTAAATCCATCCAACACCCAAACTACAACCCAAAAGCCATATGCAAAACCCCATCCGACATTACCAGACACAAAAAAAATCAACAACAAAAATCAACAAATGCAGAAATCTTTGTGCTAGGGGAATTCAATGTGAATTACAGCAGCAATGAAAAAAATAAACTAATGCTGCAAACCACCATCAAGATCTGAGGCCTGCAGCAGCTCATCACTGAAAGCACAAGGCTAAGCAACAATAGCTCAACAATATACCTAATACTAACCAACTCAAACCATGCCACAAATGGGGCACTAGAAGCTGGAGTATAATCGACCATGAACTAGTATATGTAACCAGGAAAAAGCACAAATCACTATGAATACAAAATGGGCAGGTCCCTAAAAAACTACTCAGAAGATACATTAAAAAATCATCTGCACCAAAACATAAACAACATCACACAAAACAGAGATGATGTTTGATATCTATTGGGACAACATCATCACAGAAATAAGAAAATCAACTGATGAGATGTGTCCCCTAAAGAAAATAAAAATACAAACAAAAAAACAACCTTGGGTAGACAAAGACCTGCTAACACTCATCACAACCAAAAGTAATCTGGGTTAAAAAGCAAAACGCACAGCAACAATAGAAGACAAACTGGCCTACGATATCGCCAGAAACAACTCTCTCAAAGCTGTGAGAACAGCAGAAAAGAAATACATAATAAAGCAGGACAAAGACTGGGGAAGCAACACAATCAAATTCTGGAAAATGTACACCTATTATTCCCAAAAAAATAACAAAGAAGAGCATACAAACTTCAAAGATAACAAAGGGGCAGTGCTCACAGACAAAGAAGCAGCAAACAAACTGAACAGACACTTTGCTACAATAGGGCAAAAGCTGTCAGAAAGATTTTTAAAAAGATGGGAAAACAGATCAGAACTGTGCAGAATGAAATCCCCACCTGCAAAACAGATATGATAGAAGTAAAAAAATTAATAAATGACATAGACACGAATAAACTAAGTGGAATAGATTAAATACCAACCATAATGCTGAAAGAGATACTCCAAGCCATCCCGGCCACCATAGTAGACCTATTCAACATCTCCTCTGAGCAGGGGCGTTTTATCTCAGCCTGGAAAATGGCAACCATCACCGCCATTCACAAAAGTGGAGACAAACAAAACATGGGAAACTACAGGCCAATATCAATTCTTCAAACCCCGGGAAAGCTCATTGAAAAAGTGCTACATAGACACATCAATGAACACCTGGAAAAAAATGATATACTAAACAAAAGACAAGGGGGCTTCAGGAAACTGCACTCCACATCAAAAACAATAGCTAACCTAACAAATGACATACTGGCATCAATGAACCAAAAACAATTAGTTGGAGCAGCCTTCATTGACTTCAACATAGTGCTCCCCTATTTTGACTATGGAGATGTAAACTACATGGGTGCGAGAAAAGAACTACTAAAAAAACTGCAAACACTGCAGAACAGAGCCCTAAAAATCTGTCTAAGAGTGGACAAGTTGCACCCCACCTATGACATACACAAAAGAACCAAAGTGAAATTACTAGAAAATAGGAGAATAATTCATTTGAAAACATTAGCATATAGCTATAGTCAAAACAATAAACTCCTAACAAAACCACAAAGGGCTACTAGAGCAAATAATGCGCCACTACTAAAGCAGACCAGAAGCCAAATAAAGCCAGCATTGAAAACAAGGCTGGGTACCCGGGCTTATATGCTATGGACAGTATAAATACAGCCTCAATTTTAAAAAATTGAAAAAAAAAGACTCGCACGGCTCCCACACCAATGGTCAAGATCGGAACCCATGCACCGAAATCTGACAGGCGATATCACACAAGAACCACTGGCCCAAAAAAATACATACTCCCACAGCCACGCTTGAGGTCACGCCAACATGCCGCAGCACTACAGGCCCCCAACCGTCCAAACAACAAGCTGACCTAATAGATGCCTTTCAATGTTTATAAACATTGTGTATGTTTGCGCAGCTTGGCTGCAGAACGAAGGCACACTGCCATTGAGTTTGCTGATACACCCAGTGCAAAACGTAAATTTTATTCAAAAGCAGAACCCTAACCGTATAAATTTAATATAAATACGTTCATTGAATATGTTTTCTATGTGTTCCAATCGGTTTCTTTTTAAGTGGTGTGGTTTTAGAGCTATCTCACATTTTCTGTATGAAGATTGCTCACGGCCATTGACAATGCATTGAGTTTGCCGATACGCACAGTACAACATGTAAATTTTATTCAAAATGAATAGAAATCCAGAACCCTAACCGTATAAATTTAATATAATCTTTTTGTTGAATTTGTTTTGTATATGTGTGCCAAGCGGTTTGTTTCTAAGTGGTGTGGTTTTAGAGATATTTCACATTTCTGTATGAAGATTGCTCATAGCCATTGAGTTTGCAGTGTGACCCTGTGCTGTCCTGCAGCCAAGCTGCGCGCGCACTGACCTAAGTACCTATGCTGACACCACAGCAGGCGACGCCGCGGGGGAAGCCCGCCAAAATGACCAACCACGTGACCACAGCGGGCGACGCCACGGCCCATCAGACGACCACTTCACCTACTACAGGTGGCGCCACCAGCGACGGCGGCCACTTGGACAACCTCTCCACAACAAAGATGGCCGGTGTCACGGTTTAAAACCCCGGCCCGATCGCAGCCCCTGCCGTGGCCTCTGCGCATGCGCATGCGCAGAGGTTGTGAACAGGCTGCAGAACGAATACACACTGCCAGTGTCTATTAAAGTGTAATAGAAATGCACAATCCTAACCATATAAATTTAATATAATCCATCCATCGAATATGTTTTCTATATGTGTACCAAGCAGCTTGTTTCTAAGTGGTGTAGCTTTAGAGATATTTCACTTTTTCTGTATGAAGATTGCACTGACACTCAGAATATCCCAACTTTCACTATTATCTCTGTTTTTAATACGTTCAGCATAAATTGCTCTTAGGTTACATTAAATACTTCAGATCTTCCTCTTCAATCGCGCATTAAGATATTTTTAATCGATCCAATGAAAGCTTTTAAATTTATTTTACAAAAATAAATGCTTAGTCAACTGTCTTCACGGCAGGGGCTGCAATCGGGCCGGGGTTTTATACCATGACACCGGCACACACGACAGTTCCAGCGTCAACAATAAAATCAACAACAACACGACAGCGATGACAAACACGATATGCACCTACCGGACCGAAACGGAACAATTGGCTCGTAATTACGAATTGTGGGTGATTCGGCGGAGGAGGCCCGAGACGCCCCCCCCCCTGTCCTCCTTCCCGCCTAAAACCTTGACCTGCATTCGGGCTCCATCCTTCAACGCGACGGTTTGTTTCTCTGCCCGCTTCCACACACGTCCATACCCACGTCAGAAAGCCGCATGTACAGCGGAAAAAACACACCCACGTTAAAAAGCAAGATGCAAAGGACACGACCCGCCACAAATCCGAGGGATCAGACGAGCCCCATGATGACGCCCCCAAAGAAGAACACCACAGAACAGCGCGTCATTGTGGATCTAACATGGCCCGGGAGAAACAACATCAACTCTGGCATAAGGAAGGCATTCCACAAGGGCAAACATCGAATTTGCTGCGCGGCACGGCATGAACCCTGCAGCACCATCATCCTACGATGTCTTGGCATAAATCACATACCTCAACAAGGCCCTGGCTTCCCCCGGAGCCGCCCTGAACTACCTGAGCGGGGCCAGGACCTTCGTCATCCTCCTCTGGGGGAACCTGCCCCCTTCGGTACATACCAGGTGACCCTCATGAAGCGAGGCCTCCACCGTGCCTCAGCTCACGTGCCCGGCCCCGCCCATCACACCCACCATGCTGAGGGTCGTCATTGATCACATCCGTGGGGCCGGGCCCGGCACCAAGATGATCGGCGCTGCCCTGCTCATCGCCTACAGCACCCTACTGAGGCAGGGGAACATCCTGACCGTCCCACAAAACGACGGTGCCACTAGTCACGCCCTACGAGACAGGGACCTACTTGTGACACCATAGGGTCTCCTCATCTCCATCAACACGACTAAGACACGCTGGAGGCAGGGACAGGCATACACCATTCTCCTCCCCCCGGTCCCCCACTCCCCATACTGCCTGGTCCTGGCATGGTCCCAGTACCGGGCGGACCAGGCCGCTCCCCACAACGGCCCAGCCTTCCTCCTTCGATCGGGGGGGGGGGGGGGGGGGGGGGGGGGGGGGGCTCACCCTGCAAGTCCTCCTGGGGGCCCTCAGGCTCGCCCTCGTGGCGGTGGGGGCCCCCAGCGCTCAAACTTACACTCTCCACAGCCTTCGCAGGGGCGGGGCACAGGCGTGCGTGGGGCTGGGGGCGGCCTCGATCCTAACCGAAATCATGGAGCTTGGCACATGGACCTCGTTGACGGTCCACGCGTACATACCCTGCGGAAGCATCATCGCCGGCCCTCAAACCCTTGCTAAAGTGATTGGTTGAGGGTTTGAGTCCGGCCCTGGGATGTCGTCCTGGTGGGCCTGGGTGGTCGGCCTGCTCGGGGGGTGTGGGGGCCCATAAATCATCATCAACCAACTGGCCCCAGTTGACCTGAAAATTTGAACTGACCCAGTGACCTCGAAACCGAAACAAACCCGACTGACCTGTGAAAGCTGAATGAACCCAATTGACCCCTGAACACCAAAATAACCCACTTGACCTTATGAGAGGTGAACATGACATGATGATACACAAAAATGTCAACAAACACTGAACTGATGAACCCGAACTGACCTCATATGACCCATTCCTAAAAATGGTGCATTTGACCTGATTGAATGACCCACTGTGAATGGCTGATAACTCATGGTGGAAGACCTACTGTAACATAATGTCCTTGAAGGTACCCAACATTGACGTGATCATATTTACTTGACCTCGCATGACCTGTAACCCCAGCTGAACCTGTATTGACTCATTCTTTCCTTAAGGGGCCCAATAAATGCCACATTATACCAGTCGTGCCTCCGCCATAGTTAATTATTAGGATAGGGCAAGGACCGGTTAGCTCAGTGTCAGGATAATGTGACTTGAGTGGGCTATCAGGTCATTGTGCTGGTGGCCTGGTCCCTCAGTGGGCCAGCAGTATAGAGTCGCCATGAGTGCGCACTGTCACAAGTCGGTACCCGTCTTGATATGACCTTAGATGTTGCCAGGATGTAAAGCTCCAACAAACAACGATATATGAAAAAATAGGCAGGACGTGGCAAGCCATGTGGGATGGAAAAGGCAGCAAAGTGGAGCAAGATTCCATGCCTACATGTTAAATACTGGGAAACCCCATTATAACATGATCGTTGGGGTCCGTACAACGTCATCCCGAAAATAGCGGGGGTCGCATTAAATCGGGATTCAGTTCACTGAATTACCTTTGAATTAAAAAGAATTCTGGATCGAATAAATCATTGCGAATATCCGAATTTGTGTTAAATCAGGGTGCGTTATAACAGGGTTTAACAGTATATAAGAAGTCCTAATATTTCTCCCAGTTCACCTCATTTATAATAAATTATGGAATTTCATTCAATCTAGTTTTAAATTTACAATACAATATGGGAAATATTCAAGCAAGGACAAGTAAATAGCCATACGGGATAAGTTATGGGAATGTTATCATTATGCGTGTACATATTGACTTAGGTTTCTTTGTTTTGTTTTTGGATGTTTACGTCCTGGCAACATCTAAGGTCATATCAGGACAGGTACCAAATTGTGACTCTACACTCATGGCAACTTTTATAGTGCTGCCCCACTGGGAAATCAGGCTGGCAGCACTATGACCTGATATCCCACTCAGTCACATTATCCTGACATTGAGCTAACCAGTCCTTGCCCTATCCTTGTAATGCCAAGCGCCAGGCTAGGAAGCAACAAGTATAAATTTTTAAATCGGTGGTTTGACTCGACCGGGAGCCAAACTCCCGACCTTCCGCACGCGAGGCCGGCGTTTTGCCCATTAGGCCACCGTGCCCAGTGTTTGGCTTAGGTAGCCTTTGATTTGGAAGATACTCTGAATTATTAAATATAAAATCAATATGTTAATTAAAATGGAATTCTGAAGAGTACAATCCTCTTTCTTAGGGCGTAATTAAACGGCGTATTTATTTTGCTGTTTTGTGTCTTATTTTGTGTTTTCATTTTAATTTTGTTATCATTATTTTGAAGGCTATCACGTATTTTTAATGATGTGGCGTTTAGAGCTACTCCTCGAGCAAGATTGATATCTCCGAAAGCACAGTTCGTTATTGTGGCGTTCATGGTCAGTATCCAGGTGATTCTGATTGCGGTGTGGTTCGCTTTGAAGCCGCCAGATGTCAGGTACATCAGCCCTGTTCGTGACCAGCGCATTCCACTTTGTTCAGGTAAGCTTTTCCATTGGCAAAATTAATGCTTTCCCACCTCCATGGTCACATGAAGGGATTTCACCATATCCGATTTAGGCCAAATAAATAGAAAACTGGTGATCTTCTCCGCCCGTCCTTGAAAAATCGCCCGCCCCTAAATTAAAAAAGATATTTATTTTTAAAAACCTCAAAACTGTTAGAAATGCGTCGGGCTAGCAACAATTCAACTTTTGTATCAATTTTTAAGTTATTGGTTTGACTCGGCCAGCATTCGAACTCAGGAGTTTGAATCCCACAACCTACCCGAACGGGAGGTGGACACTCAACTTATTTAGCTATCTCATCTGGCTATGTGTTACGTCTGTGTAAAAAATAAAAGACTGGGTAGGTCAGTGTCAGGATAATGTGACTGAATGGGATATCAGGTCATGCTGCTGGCGGCCTGATTTCCCAGGCACTATAAAGTTGCCATGAGTGCACAATGTCACAAGTCGGTACCCGTCCTGCTTAGATGTTGCCAGGACGTAAAATTCCAACAACCAACCAACAAAAGAATAATAAATAAGTAAAAACCGCCCTCCCGACCCTGATTTTTATTTCAAAAGGACAATCACCAATTTTTTATTTGGCATTACCTATGAAAGCACCAGACGGGGTGGCCGAATGAGTTAGAGCGTCCGTCTCCCGTGCTGCGAGATCGTGGGGTCGTGGCTTCAAACTGGTCGAGTCAAACCAATGACTTAAAAATTGATACTTGTCGCTTCCTAGCCAGGCGCTCAGCATTATTAGGACAGGGCAAGGACTGGTATGCTCAGTGTCAGGATAATGTGACTGAGTGGGATACCAGGTCATGGTACCGGCGGCCTGGTTTCCCAGTGGGACAGCACTATAAAGTCACCATGAGTGCACTGTCACAAGTCGGTACCCGTCCTGATATGACCTTAGATGTTGCTAGGACATAAAACAACAACAAATAAACAAACCTATGAAAGCCATGTTCACCTTGGATTGAGCTAAAGTCTTCATGGATTATTCGAATTTGAAACTAGATGGAATTACTGAATGAGGTGAGCACCCACTTCCCCGTGTAGCAGGTCTTGGGGTTTGAGAACTATCAATCAATCAATAGTTCCGTCCTCTAGTTGAGGGTTGGATGCAATGGTTCTCCACTTGTCCCGATGGTGTGCTGTTCTGATAGACTGTGAATAATTCAAGCCTGTCCACTGTGAAATATTTGTAAACCATGATGTTCTTGAGCCGTGTTTACACGGCCAATTGTAAAGCGAATAAGACAAAGCGATTTATATGAAGCGAAGTAGTGGCACGTTTACACACGGAGCGGTTTAAGGCGGAAATCGATATCTGCGCATGAGCAAGTCCATACGAACCAGTGCTTAAGCTAGTTCGCTTCATATAAACCACCACACGAGGTGGTGTACATAAAGTGAATCATATGAAGCGAATCAGCCCTAATCCGCCTCAGAGTCGCGTTTACACGGCGAATGTGAGGCGAACTAGGCAAGGCGATTTATATGAAGCGAATTAACTTCCCCGTGTAAACACGGCTTTGGTCTCCCTCTCCCTCTGCTGCCATTCACCTTCCCTTCCAACAATGTACAGTATATTGAACTCTGACGAATGATGTGGCCAAAAATGTGGCCAAAATAATCGAGAACTATAATGGTTCAAATTTGATCGAGTTGCCTGGCACTTCGTATTTACTGGGGTAGTACAAGGAGCAGTGGAATGAGGGAGTGAAATTGTTAATGATTGAAATTTTCCCTGCTTAATCATTGAATGTACTTTTTTTTAATGAACCCCATTTTTTTAAGCAATTCTTGTTTTTTTCGTTTTTTTCGCAGTTTGGGTTATTTTTCGTTCCAAACAGTGGTCCACAACTGGTTCATCAAAGGCTGTAGTTTGTGCTGCCCTGCCCTGTCTGTGGGGAAAGTGCATATAAAAGACCCCTTGCTGCTTATCGGAAAGAGTAGACTATGTGGCGGCAGCAGGTTTCCTCCAAAGAAATATGTCAGAATGACCATATGTTTGATGTCCAATAGCCCATGATAAAAATTAATGTGCTCTAGAGGTGTCATTAAATGAAACAAACTTTCCTTTTTGTTCTTTTTTCCCCACTGACATTCAACTAGTAAACAACTCCAGGACTAGTTTAACTGATAGTGTTCTCTGTGGCAGAGTGGTTAGAGTTTTTATAAGTCATACTCCTAGTCAATTCCCCATGCCATCCCCTCTGCCAATTTGGATTTTCACTGCTGTGTATAACTTACAGCGTCATCAACGGTCAGTTGTTCTCATACCATGGCTATGTGGTGGGGGAGGTTAAAAACCCTTTGGGTCGATAAAAGTGTAGGCTCGAGCTTTCGATCAACCAACTGTCTAATGGTGAAAACAAGACTAATCAGACTTATCCATGATAGGCAGTATAAATAGTCAAGAATTAAACAAATAGTTCCTGTCTTTAGCAACCCCTATGACCGGCGAACCCTAGATTATAGATCAACCCGTACTTGCAGTAGGGGTGAAAACCAATCCATTTGGAAAACTGGCGAAAAATCTCGATATGGTGGGGAAATTAACTGAGCTGATCAATCAATCAATAGTTCCGTCCTCTAGTCGAGGGTTGGATGCAATGGTTCTCCACTTGTCCCGATGTTGTGCTGTTCTGATAGACTGTGAATAATTCAAGCCTGTCCACTGTGAAATATTTGTAAACCATGATGTTCTTGGTCTCCCTCTCCCTCTGCTGCCATTCACCTTCCCTTCCAACAATGTACGGTATATTGAACTCTGACGAATGATGTGGCCAAAATAAATAAGTTTCTTTGTCTGTATAGTGGCAAACAAGCTTTTCTTATTTTAAATTTTTTTGAGAACTGAGCTGATAACTTCTTAATTTAAGAAGCAAGATATATCCTTCGCATACATCTTCATATTTGCCCACTACTTCTGATTTGAAAAATATAATAAAGCATATACTTTAACACACTTTAAAAGTGAAATCGACGGCGTTTTATCGCCGCCATCTTGTCTTTTTGCATTCTCTATCATTTCACCAACTCTGTGCTAATATAAGTAGCCATTTGATGCTTATTTGACAGTGCCACCAATGATAGGACACCAGCTATATCAAATCAACATTGGTGTGGGTGCAGAGTTGTCCTTTGAAGACAGGTCCTAGTATACATAATGTACTACTACAACATCTCAGAGTAGGGTTGAAAGATCTCTGCTATTTCGTGGATTTCCGCAATTTCTTATATTAAAGTTGCATGGTCCGATGGCATTGGAATTTTTGTCTTATTTTTTAGATAAATATATCAAATTGATCGTTATGAGCTACTAATCATTAGTCCCGAGTCATTTTGATGAAAAATTACAAGTTTTGGAGCAATTTGAGCTGAAAGAACTCAAAATATTTTTGACAAGCTTGCCAAAAGTCCTGTGGCTATGACCCAGATGGTCATCTCACGGTGCCCACGTGATGTGAGATGACCTACTAATCCTGGAACCTGACAGGGCTGTGGGTAGGTATTTCTGTTTGGGGTGGAAACATTCTGGGAACGGATTGGTGCCATAGGCCCATGACATTCAGATTTTTAACCAAATATTATTTTGTAGAAAGGTTAATTTGATTTATATCTATCGAATTGACCAAGTAGCATCGAATATCCAACATCACATATACATCGATATATGATTATCATCGTCCCAATGGCAGAAATTTCAAAACATCAAACTATGCAACCACCCACCAAACTGCACATTCTATGTTTTACCTGGGCCTGAGCATTAATGGTTTGACGGGATCCGCCGCAATTGCACAGGTTTCTGGGTTTAATGCTATGATTGCAGCAGCCGTTATGGTCGTGTCTATGTGTTATTATTTGGACGTGATCCGCTTCGAATGGCTGAAATCCATGAATACAGTGGCCATTTTGGAGACGCTTTTTGCCTCCTATCTGAAAAGCGAGACGTCTCTGAGGCGTACCCTTAATGCAAATAGGCCAAAAACCGTTGCGGAGACGTGTGTACGTGCCTCAGAGAAATCCGGATGTCGCCCTAGTGTGAACAACATTTAGCTGTCAGGTGCCTCGAAGCAGGCCTCCATATTGTGCAGCCATTTGCAATAGACTAGATCACCATTCTAGCTGTACGGTGCATTGTGGGATGTATGGAAGAAAAACAAACCCCCTGCGAAGCACATGGCTAATGTTAAGACACTGGGTGCAGCTTTGAAATGTGCTAGTTTCAGCTCATCTCAGCTCTTGTTTGAAACATAGAATACCAACCAGAATACCAATAAAATAAGATGTTAATCTTTTAGATAGCATTGCATTTAGAGCAATCTAATCAGCACATCTTACTTATACCATCTGCATTTAGATTGAGACAAATCTGGGCACTCAGACTAGTGTTAGAGCCATAGCCAAAGTCAGTTTTACTCATTTTATTCATGTTTTTATTTATATCCTATTTGTTGGGTTAGGAAATGGGTAGGGTTAATCAGATATTGGTTATATATTTCTTTGAAACAAGCTTTTGTTGACACATTTGACATTTTAATATTTAGAACAACAATTATGTATGTCTAATCAATGGTGATGTAAACATCAGCCTGTAAAGTGACTGAAATTGTATGTTTCTTAGCTCACAATGCTTAATTATGGAGAGTTGTGTCTTAAACATATTCATTATATTATTATATTGCATCCATCCATCCATGTTTGTCCCAAATTGTTATGTATTTTGATTAATTTTGAATAAAATCAAAGTTTTGCCCTATGTGTATTGGCAAATTCAATGGCCGTACGCCTTTGCTTTGCTGCCAACGGATGCGCAGTCGGAATGGTGATCTCGTCTATTGAAAGAACAGCCATCTTGGAGGCGTTTTTGGCTCCTACCTGAAAAGCGCCACATTTCGGAGTCAACTCCGAGTGGTACATTGAACACAAATTGGCTGTGTCTGGTTTTTGTGTCGTCTGTAGCTGGTGTTTGTATATTTGTTTTCTTACATTTGAATCTGAATTTTCGGTTTCTTCGGTGCTTGGGGTGTAGGGGTGTGTGGTGGAGGTGTACGGGTGTTTGGTGGGTGTGTAGGGGATGTGTGGTGGAGGTGTAGGGTGCCTAGTGTAGTGTAGTGAACAACCCGATCGCCTTGAGTCCTGTTTAATGACTGACGAGTTTATTGAGTTGCCAGTCACTGTCCGTGCCCACGTGACCACCCGGGTTCATGGCCGGGTCAGTCCACCTATGTACCTTACATATGTAACAGCTTCATTTCAATGAACAAAAGTTATTTCAATCGCGTGTCCTCTCTTTTCTCTTTCTTTTTTACAATTTTTACCATTTTTAAATCTGCTAACATCATGATCAGCGTGACAACAATGGAATCGAACAATGTTTCAAAAGAGAGAAAAAAACAACAACAAAAACAACAACGCAAAAAACCCACAATAATCATGGCAACATACAAGGAAGCGGCGCAAAAAACAGCAACAAACTTGCAAAGCAATACGATGACGACGATTGGGGGTGTTTGTAACCTTACGACGGTTACCGGTTGCAGAACTGCAACATTGGGTAGAGAGGCTCCGATAAATCGGCCCAATCTGTGGTTGAAGACTTAACTTCAGTAGGGAGTGTTGTAGAAGCTGGGGACATCTTCACAATGTTGTAACGGCGAGGTGTTGGGGCGGCAGCGAATCTCTTCGGTCCTGCGTGTAGTTGAGCTGTAGGTGTAGTGTAGTGTAGCACTTGAATCCGGTCAGCAGCAGGGGTTTGAGGAAGGCGGGCAAAGGTGGGAGCAGCGGTCGTTCCAGCAACAAGAACAAGACAGAGAAATCGTAAAGTTGAAAGGCCCCACCCAAGAACACAACTAACCTGGTCAGGGGAAGAAGTGTACCTGGGAGAAATCGAAATGGGCAGAGTCTAGGAAAGAGAAATGAGGAGAGTTGAGTCAAAAGACCGTGTCTATTTGCTCTATGGTGACCGTCCAGCGAGCCATAGACACGGACAGAGTAAGGGTAGAAAGTGAAATGCCGGCAGGCTCCCCCTCCTGGAACTCTTTTCAGACATATCGAGGAGGAGCATGGCCGGCGGAGAGGTGATAGAGAGAGGTGTGGACAGAGTGCGGTCCGGATAGCAAGTGCAAAGCAATACACCTGTCCATACTCTATTTATACAATTTAGTGAAATGACGAAGTCATCTTGTTTTCACATTCTTATACAACTGAAATCGCTCAGTATTAACATTATTTCGCACTGTATAGAACTTGGATTACTGACCCAGTTGCCAGTGAGCTGCAACGGCGTAAGGCACAGCTTCACCGCACTCTTGGCCTCACTGACTTTGAGATTTATATTACAGTCTGATAATTTCCATAATGATAAAAATAAGGAAAAAAACACAAAAAACATGCGTAGGACGACATATATCTTAAAGCTGCATAGTACGTTGAAGCAACAGCAATTCAAAAACAAAACAATTATCTAGATTTGATTCTACATATCTAACTTAGATATAGATGCACCTATTAAGCATGGGTTTCCCCACAGAAGGGAATACCGAGTCAATTTAGTAGAACCTGTTGCCAGGTTGCTGCAGAAGTCTATGGTGTCAGAGTTTTGGCGTGCTTGCCAAAATTAGTTTTGCATGTTTGCAATTCAAATATCTCAAAAGTTAGCCATTTAAAATAAAAGTTACTCCAAGCTAAAGTAAAGTAGATTATAATGATTAATGTCATATATTTATCTCAGAAAAATGAGACAAACTCAAAACCATCGGACTATGCAACTTTAACTAACATTAACAGGTACATACACAATCTTGTGTTGTGATCTGCGCTGGCCTCTCGGGCGGGGAGCCGCATAGACAGGTAGGCGTGGGTAGTATGGTGATATCATGGTGCCAAGGTGGTGTAATGGTTAGAACACTGGCCCGGAATGCAAGATGTGCATTTGAGTCCCTCTCTAGGCACAATATTTCCCATTTTCATCACCCCCACGACACTGGTGCTGGGACCAGGATTCTGTACAAGCTACGCGCTGTATAATTGTTGAACCTACCCTGTGTATGTATATATATATAAGTGCATTGGCCGTATGTATGTAATTTTAAGCATTAAAAGACTTCCTGAAACGCAATTGCCCACTTCTACCGCCAGAACGCATATATCATCAACACTGCCGGTCACCCAAACCCTCACACCGAGGACTAGTACTAGTAGGCCCCACCTCGTCCCCATACTGGACTTGACACGACTGACCACAAAAAACCACTAATCTTCACTAACAGGTAACCCTACCCACTGCCTAATCCTATCCTCGCTTCACTTCTTCCTCCAGCCTTGGCCGGACTTACTATGCAATCGGGTGAATCTGGAGGAACTGAGGTTTGGATCCTGGTTGAGTCAAACCAATGACTTATAAAATAGCTACCTCTTGCTGCTTGGCGTTATGAGGTCAGGACAGGGACTGGGTGCACAGTCTCAGGATAATGTGACTGTGTGGGATATCAGGTCATGGTGCCGGCAACCTGATTTCCCAGTGAGGCAGCACTATAAAGTCGCCAAGAGTGTGCGCAGTCACAAGTTGGTGCCCATCCTGGTATGGCCTAGGGTCTTGCTCGGGCATAGAACTACCCCAACTACCCAGCCTCCCCCAGCCCTCTCAGAGGACTGTGGTAGGGCTCTTCAGTGATGAAAGATCTCCGCGATTTCGCGGATTTCCGGGATTTTTCCTGTAGCTATAAGTGTATACTAATACCTTGCGCCCTTCCTGATATGTCCTTAGATGTTGCCAGGACGTAAAACTCCAACAACCAACCAACCAATATCTTATTTTGTATTGTATAACTTGTTATGCTCATATTATTTAGGCTGCAGGGCCTTGGCTCCCCACCTGCCGCGTGGCGGGTGGGCGCTGTACCGCCTCTGCTCCCCCGGCTAGGCTTGCCGAGCCGCAGGCGATCAGCCAATCAGAGGGATTTGCGCCCTGGGGGAGGCGACTTCAGGTGGTTCAGCCGATATACGGCCTCCAGTCGATCGGAAATTTGACTTGTTGCAGACGTGCTTCAGTGTTGCTCTCTACCTTCGGCATTTGCTTCCGCACGTGGGACCGCAATTTGCTGCGGGAAAGCTAGAGATGGTACTAGATATGTCAGGCGTGTGGTGATGAGCATGAAGCTCCGAGAGGGAGTAAATGTAAAGTGGCAACGGCAAAGGTTAATCGCAGAGCAGTGAAGTTGGAGGCTGTGGAGGAGGATCAGCGGGTGTTGGGAAGTGGCGAGGAGATGGCGATGGACGGTATGCTCAGAATGGCCCTGAGTGACAGCGGTGAGGCAAGGTCGAAACCCATGGAGCGAATACCAGTAACTGTTGAAGCTGATGCCGAGGAGTTGGAATTGCGTAAGATGTTGGAGACCAAAGTGCTGGCGCGTCGGAAATCGGAACTAAAGGCGGCGCTAGAAAAGGAAATCGCCACGGAGGTTCGCATTTCGCGAGCGGCAAGCAAGACGAGCAGGGGAAAAAAAGCCGAACGCGAGGAAGCAGAAGAAGAGGGCTAGCAAGAAAAAGGGATCTTCGAGCGGCGATTCGAGCGACAGCTCGGATGACTCGTCGCCGTCATCATCATCGGACTCAGACGAGTCGGACGACAGTAGAGATAGCAGCCGAGAGAGAAGGAGGCGCAGAAAAAAGAAGAAAAGTAAGTTCTGTCTTAATGGCTATACCAAGGGGAAGAAAAGTGTTAGTAGGTTGAACTTCAATGAGTTGTTGTATGCTGGACTTGTGTGGGGAATTAAGAAGGCTAATAAGCTAAACATGGACGTCGAGGAGCTAACAGGATACATGGGACATCTAGCATATATGACCATGCATGCTACAACGAATAATTATAATGATGAGGCTTACCGGGGATACGATCAAGCTGTCTGTAAGAAGGCGTGGGAAAAGGGTCTGCGCGCATTCAAAATGGGGGACAATGGACTATCATTATTACACTTCAACAGGAACAATTCCCACTCATACAAAACGGGGGGAAAAGCTAGGAATAGTACCGCAAAGACAAGCGTGGAACATGCAAAAAGCGGTGGCGGTAAGAGCAAGGGAGTATGCTTTGGGCATAATTACAACATAGATGGGTGTACGCGAGACAAGTGTGATTGGGACCATCATTGTCTGTCATGCAAAAGTAAGAATCACGTAGTCGATGCCTGTCCAAACAAAAAATTATTGACTGGAATGGGCGGTTGGCAGTGGCCACAGTGCGGGCTGTGGTGACGGCGCTCCGGTGGTTGGGAGCGGGTCGCGTCCAGGTGCTAAAATCACACGCGATGCCAGAACAACAAGCAAAGTGTGTGATGATAGCGGCTACGGCGACTATTGCAGCGCCGAGGCGGCGACAACTTCTGAGGAAGGGATTAGCGTGGTGGGGGATGCCGGTCCCCACACGAAACTGACGCCACCACAGGGTGGCGGGGGGGGCGGCCAAGGTCAACTACGGCGATATCACGGATGTGCAGCATAGCAGGGATCTCGTGTCTGAGACTGCTCAACAAGGAACGCATAATGACATCTGTGCGGCCACAATTGGCGGACGCACATCGGGACGTTTCGGGGTATCGCACCCGGACCTTACTGA
Organism: Branchipolynoe longqiensis; assembly: GCA_030323885.1. Taxonomy (NCBI): domain Eukaryota; kingdom Metazoa; phylum Annelida; class Polychaeta; order Phyllodocida; family Polynoidae; genus Branchipolynoe; species Branchipolynoe longqiensis. Next base: position 71,592,301 of record CM059199.1, on the reverse strand, counting down.
ACGCAACTATGACTGGCTTCGTGTGATCGGTCGTGATCAAACGAACAAGGAGGTGAATCGTCCGATCTGCACACTAGTAGTGATAGACCGAGATGGTACGCACACACAGTGCGAACGCTTCATAGACATTTTCGATGATTGTGTAGCAGCTTGCTGTAATTGTGTTTATTTGATTGATGGTGTCCGTGCCCAAATAAAACCATGTCGTGTTTACGTTGAATGTTTTGTCAGGGGTGATCTGGACCCTGACTGGAATTATATACTCCGTGGGGCATGTTTTGGCAACAGAGTCATTGATACAGATTGTGACAGCACTTACTACAAAAATAACTATGGTTCTATTACTAATGGTGATATCGGCGTGGCCATGTCGGGCCGTCTCCAGGTGGAGATTGAGGAGGAATTTCTGACTGTTGTTGATGAACCATGTGCTTGTATACATGCCCTGGGTGGGGTTCCCAAAGGTCATGACGATTTCCGGGCGATAGTAGACTGCTCGAGCCCGTCAGGCGACTGTGTCAACAACCACACCCAGGGCTGTCGCCAAAATTTCACGGTGCAGCACTATCAGCGTATAGTAATATGTGGTGCAAACGCCGCAGCACTAGCAGCTTATACTACTAATGCCTTCAAACGCCGCAGCAGGGTCAGCGTATACCGATATGTGGTGCAAACGCTGCAGCACTAGCAGCGGATACTACTATTATGTGCTTCTAACGCCGCAGCGCTATCAGTGTATACTGATATGTGGTGCAAACGGCACAGCACTAGCAGCGTATACTACTAATACATGCTTCAAACGGCGCAGCACTATCAGCGTATACCAATATGTATGAAATCCAACTTCCGGGAATTTTCAGCGATTCCCTTACAGTGCGAAGCCTATGGGAGAATATCAGCATTTCCGCTTTTTTCCCCGCTGTGGCGTGCTCAGCCGTGTGATTAGACTCAAACTCAAGGCATTGTCAATGGTCGTGAGTAATCTTCATACAGAAAATACAGAACAAGTGAAATATCTCTAAAACCACACCACCTATTAACAAATCGCTTGGTACACATATAGAAAACATCTTCACCAAAAGGATTATATTAAATTTATACAGTTAGGGTTCTTGATTTCTATTAATTTTGATTAAAACTAATGTTTTGCACTGCGTGTACCGTCAAACTCAAGGCATTGTCAATGGTGGTGAGCAATGTTCATACAGAAAATCCAGGAAAAGTGAAATATCTCTAAAACCACACCACCTAGAAACAAATCGCTTGGTACACATATAGAAAACATCTTTACCAAAAACATTATATTAAATTTATAAGGTTAGTGACTCACGACCATTGACAATGCCTTGAGTTTGAGTCTATGCACACGGCTGAGCACGGTACACGGCTGAGCACGCCACACCGGAGACCACTTTCATCCCTGGCTCTTAGGCTGCCTTTTTCCTTCCTCCCCTCTCCCCCCCCCCCCCCCACCAAAAAAAGGTTTTCTCTGACCCACTAGCCATCGGAAGCGAACTCCCAGTCACACGGGAACGCTTTCAGCGGTGCCCATACAGTGCTGCAGATTTGCAGCCTTCAGCGCGTAAACTCCCCAAAAACAACAAAAGTGTAGCTGGCCTCGGTCTGGTTTCAACATGGCCGCGTCATGAAGTGTCAATGTTGTGCGAGTCTTGAGCTGTGTTCACACACGCACTTTAAATCAATTCATATAAATCGACTTGCCTAGTTCGACGCACATTTTCCGTGTGAATGCGATGCTGTGTCGATTTAGGGCTGAATCGACTCAGATAAATCAGTTCATGGAAACCACCTTCGTGAGGTAGTTTATATGAATCGATATAGCTGGTTCCCGGGCGGTGATAGTGTAAAATAGCGGTGCTCGCCGGATACAGGCTCAGGTGTAACTTTTCACTGGTGCCCAGCAGTGTTAGGGACTGATTAGGCCGAAATCTATTGAATGCGATCATATTTAACAGAATTACATACTCAAATAATGAAATTTAATTCAATTAACCCTAAATTTCAAGCGATATTAACGTAGTAGCTACATCAGCGTCATTATTCATATTGTCGAATCGACGAGTGTAAACTAAACAGATAGCAGTGCTCGCCGAATACAGGCTCAGGTGTAACTATACACTGGTGCCCGGCAGTGTTAGGGACCAATTAGGCCAAAATCTATTGAATGCGATCATATTTAACAGAATTACATACTCAAATAATGAAATTTAATTAAATTAACCCTAAATTCCAAGCGATATTAACATAGCAGCTACATCGGCGTCGTTATTCATATTGTCACATCGAGGAGTGTAAACTAAACAAATAGCAGTGCTCGCCGGCTACAGGCTCACCACTAAGGCTGCTGGTTCCCGGCAGCCGAAACACTTTCAAATTCGGTGTGTGTGAATGCGCCACTAAATCGATTCATATAAATCGACTTGTCTAAGTCGACATAAAATTGTGTGTGTGAACACAGCTTTGGTTCGTTATTTCATAATCTGGATATATCCGGGCTAGTCTGCTTTTTTGATTTGCCCTGATGCCCATTCGTTTCTGTAATCTAGGTATCTAACATTGTCCCCTGTGTTTAGTCTGTTGTGTCCGCGTCCTGCTCTTTTGTAACAAAAAATTGAGACCTGTTGCTTCCTAGCCAGGCGCTCGGTATTATTAGGATAGGGCAAGGACTGGTTGGCTCAATGTTAGGATAATGTGACTGAGTGGGATATCATGTCATGCTGCTGGCAGCCTGGTCTTGCAGTTAGGCTGCATAAAAGTCGGCATGAGTGTGCACTGTTACAAGTCGGTACCCGTCCTGATATGATCTTAGATGTTGCCAGGACGTAAAACTCCAACAACCAACCAATGCTCCCAATAAAAGACGAGGAAAACACACACACATCCCACAAAACAACAACAAACCCATGAAAACAAAGCTAATCATTTCCAATCATTGAATGTTGATTCTATCCTGCGAAAAGATTTTTCGTTCAAATGTACCGTTTCAGATTCTGCGTTAGTAGAGGTAGCCAATAACGTCACCCCTTACAGGGTTCGCACAATCTTGAAAAAGCCTTGATTTTGAAGGTGTCACTTGAAAAGGCCTTAAATTTGATAATACCCTCGAAAGACCTTGAAAATTGCTGAAATGGTGATTAAAAAAAAACCTTGATTTTTTTTATATTTTGGGGTACGAGAGAGGGCAAATCTTTATTGGTGTCAGTGTTTTGAATGGCTAGGAGTGTGGCTTATTAACTAATCTAGAACAATTGTTAAGGATAATAAAGATGTTAATTCATTAGTTGCTTCTTTGCTTTATAAAAACAGCATACAGAAACCTGGTGAAGTAAGACCCATAAAGAGTTGACATGTATAATCATTATGTCATATTTTTTCGGCCTTAAAAAGATTTAATTTCTGACATGAAAAAGCCCTAAAAATGCGATAAATTTGGTTGCTGAATAGCTGTATGAACCCTTACTTATCCTCACAGGTGGTGGCGATAATTACTACCTCATCGCTGTGATCTACCCATTTTTACTGATGCTATTATGCATTGTCTATGCCTTCAAGAACCGTCATATACCGGCAGGGTTTAACGACACCAGATTTATTGCCATCACTGTATATTCAACTGTTGTCATCTGGGTAGTGCTCGCTCCAATCTTCATATTTACCAAGAAACACGTAAGTACACCTCTATCTAAACTTTCTACAGAATAACCCCGTTAAACCAAACTTGAAGTGACCCTAGAAAATTATTTGGATTAACCAATCATTGGTTTAACCGAGCTTTGGCTTTGGCAAAAACGTGGGTGCATTATAAATGTAATACACAATATATGTGGACACTTTGATTATTGTTTTTTTTTATGTATATATGCAGTATAACCCTGTTAAACCAAGCTCGGTTACTCCAAACGATCTGTTAATCAAAACTTTTTTCGGCGGCCCGGCAAAATACTACCATTTATCATATAAAAAAAGTCTCAGATGACTTTATAACCCCATGAAAGTTTGGCTTAACAGGGTCGGAAGTGGCCTGGGGCCCGACAATTTTGCTTGGATTAACCGATACTTTGGATTAACCGTCTTTGGTTTAACCAATTTTGTTATATGATAAATGGTAGTATTTTGGCGGGCTGCCGAAAAAAGTTTGGATTAACCGATCGTTTGGTTTAACCGAGCTTGGTTTAACGGGGTTCTACCGTATTCTCACCCATGTAAATTATTTCAAATTAAATATGTATTCATTCTTTCTTGTATGAAACTTAAAGTTGTATAGTCCGATCAAGTATCAAATCTTCAAAACGAAAGCATTAATATAGATTTGATTCTAAACATCTAACTTAAATATTGGTGCACTTATTAAGTATTTGTTGCCACGTAGAAGGGAATACTGAGTCAATTTAATACAACCTGTTTCTGCAGAAGCCTATGGAGTTTTGGCGTGCTTACCAAAACTAACTTTGCATGCTTGCATTTCAAGTATCTCAACAGTTAGCCATTTAAAATAAAAGTTACTTCAAACTAAAGTAAGATAGATTATAACAATCAATTTAATATAGTTATCTCAGATAAATTACAGAAACTCAAAACCATCGGACTGAGCGACTTTAATCCGCGGGAGTGATTTCGAAATTTATCAATCACATTTATATATTACTTAGCAAAAAAGACAACTTACCTCAGGTTAACATTAGTATCATCAATAGCTCACATATATTTTACTATCTTTGTTTAACCCGTGTTAATAAACTCCTCTTTACATTAATATTGGACATTACGCCCTTGATAAACCCAAAGGGAGGTATGGTATTTCTGAATGTTATGGTTACTTTCTCATTATTATCTTAGTCATTGTTGGTGAGGGTGATTTTGGGGTGTTTTTTTTTTTAATCCAAAGGAGTGGGGGTTGGGTGTAAAAGTTACTATTCAAATATGTACTTATTCCATATTCAAAGAAATACCATATATTGATTACCTTTAGCCCAAACAACGTGCCGCAGCACTATGCACATCCCTTTCGCTTCAAGCAACAGTGGTGTTGTGGTTTACATTCTTCCCAAAAGTCTACACATGTCTCTTCAGACCAGAAAGGAACACACGACGAGCTGTCATGTCCTCAACATTCACATCCGCATCTAATACATTTGACGGTAACTAAGTTATAATGTTATAATGCGCCTTCATTTACCAAGAATTCGGATATAACGCGATGATTCATTGGACCCAGAATTCTTTAATTCAAAGGTGATTCAGTAAACTGAACCCGCTGTTTTCGCCATGACGCTGTACGGACCCCAACGATCGTGTGATATAACTGGATTTCACTGATTATGATGGGGATTCTGTCAGAGTCGAGGTGTAACAGAAGATTGCATTTAGGAAAGAAGTAGGGCAGTTTTCATTACGTTGCATTATGGGAGGTTTTGCAAACATATGGGAAAGCCAGCATACAGTGAGACTAGAAGTTCGAACCCAGGCTTCTGCACTTCCTAGGTGCAACTTAGATAAAAGATTCACCTGGTACTTGTAGTACACGGGTGAACGACAACATAGTCTAAACACGGGCGAAAATAGCTTTAGTGTGGAACAGGGAGTAGAATGTCTGCCTCCAGTATCAAATGGATACTTATATAGGCAGAGTTGGGGAAATGGGAGAGAATGCAAAAAGACAAGATGGCGGCCATAGAATGCCGTCGATTTCACTTTTAAATCTTATTAAACTAGATATTATATTATATTTTTCAACTCAAAGGTAGCGAGCTAATAATAAGACATATCTAAAGAATAATTGTTGCTTCTTACATTGTGAAATTAGGCTCTCATTTCATTGACCCGCATTTTCGACCGTTTTTATATAGGGTTGGTATTCACCCGTGTACTGCGAGTACCGGGTGAATCCTTTATCTAGGTGCAACTATGAGCCTGCCCGCCCTACTTCCATAAGCATATTCAGCGCTATACGGAGTGACCCAACCAGCCACGGTGCGACCCAACCAGCCATGGCTGTGACCCAACCAGCCACGGTTGAACTCGTTTGAACTTGTTTCCGCTACAACGGTATTCGGGGTCAGCGATTGGTTAATAATATATCAAAACAAATGCTCGCTGCCATAGAATTTTTACTCAAAATTAAAAGAAATAAAGAACAATTTGGCATAAACATGGTGCACAAATGCAATATTGTTACTTTATTATTACTTTATTCCACCGAAACGACGGTCGTATAACACATTGCAAATGGCGGCACCCATAAGGGGTGGCCATTTGCAATCGAAAAGAACAGCTCTGATTGGCTCAAATAATGGAAAGATCCCATTATTTTTTTAGTAGTTTCTTGTTCAGACATAGTTACACATATATATGTATCTTTTGCACAGATTAAAGTGCTTGAAGTATATTTTTAATTGATCTACATCAACTTCTCTTTAAATCACACAATATCAGGACTTAAAGAATGGGAAACTATTCCTGCAAGGGTATGCTCAATATAACCCAGTGGTCACCAGTTTTTGCTCCTTTCGTCGCTGTGGACCCTTCTCCCTACTTCGCCAACTGACCAGGGCCGGATGAAGGTACCGACAACCCAGTGTAAAAATATACGGATTTTCAGTTCGGATTTATATATTTGCAAAGAGCATTACTATTCTCTGGCAACGGATTTGGGACCAGGAGTATCTAACAGAGAAGCAATGGGTGCCCCACTCGCTGTGTGACATAAGCGCCTATGTGGAAAATGTGATAACACATAGCGACCGAGATTATGATGTGAAGTTCATATTTAAGAGACAGTTAATGATTAGTGAAATGTTCCAGAAAGAATGCAAGTGGAGGGGAAGGAGATTTTTAACATATGTTTATTGTAACTGTCTGCAACTACCTATTACCACGTGGCTGATGGTCAGGCACACCCAGCCATCCTGCATGCATTATGTACACCACCTGCAGCTGGGGGTTGAGTGGAAAATTGTGGGTGAGCGCACTGGAAGGCTAGTACAGGCCGCCCAGTTGGCTATAGGGCAGGCACAATTGGTTCCGCCCACAATCGTGGTGCGAACGGCACCAGCACAGCCTGTGGCCAGTGCAGTCGGATAACTAGGGGAGGGCATCAGATCGGAGGCCGTGCATCCAGGTGGAATTTGGCGGAATTTCATGTGCAGGTCTCAGTGATACTGATGTCAGTAAATTAATGGGGGATGCACTGTTGGCATACAGATGCACATGCCTGAGTCCCACAGGGTTTTCACCTTTTTAAGCCACAGTCCCAGTCACAGCTGCTATACAGGCAGACTGGTGAGATATCATCGAATGCAGCCAGGCGGATCGATGAGCTAGCAGACTCACTTCAGGAGGCAGTGAGAAACAGGGCCATCAGTAGGCAGTACAATACAGCCAGAGCAATTAGCAGGGCCAATGCTGTGCAGCTGGTTGTAGGAGATGCTGTCTTGCTGCTGGTTAATGAGCCAGGTCTATTGGACAGGCAATTTGACCCTGGATTCATTGTTACAGACGTCAGAGGGGCTGTAATTACTGTGGTGGGTCCTGGGCACTGCAAGAGGGTGGTAAACCGGGATCAGGTGAAATTAGCCGATGGGGAGATGGAGTGGGATGTCATAAGCTCCAGGCTGACCCAGGGGCAGAGAAGGAAACAACGATTATGCAAAAGAGAGCCGTAAATGACGTGGGGGTGGATATGCCAATTGCCGCCAGGGTAATTCCAGGGGCAATTACCAGGTCTACTCCACTATAGTGCTGGGAAACAAGGGTCAGACATGCCACAACGGCGTCCCACATGCCATGGGGTCGAGGATGGAGAAAGCCCAGGCGGGCACAGCTATGGCCAGTTTGATTGGGATGGGAATTGTCAATTGCGGTCAGGGCAATTACCAGGTCTACTGAGCCATAGTGGTGAGTGCAGAGGGGCTGGCATATGGAGCACACATGCGATGGTGACATGTGGAAGGGCCAAGCTACAGGTGGGGAATAACGGTAATGGGCAATTAGTGCCTACTAATGTACATAGAGGTTCCCCACTTGTAGGCCATAAGGAGGCTGACGACGCGGGCCACGCCAGGCACAATGGGGGTCATAAAAGGTGACGCGCCTCAACTGGACTTGCGGCTACCGATGCCCGACTACCGAACCGTGATAGGGCTAAGGAGGACCGAGGTACGTTCAATGGCCATAACTGCCCCCATCAAGAAGTAAGTAGTGGTAGTAATGGGATAGTAGGAGGGGTCAGTGTAGGTGGCCGAAGTACTAATGACATGAGTGACCAGGGGGAGGCTGGTAGATGTGTCAGAGGTAATGATGGCCTGTATAGAAATGGTGACACGAACGGCCTAAGGGGTGCAGGCCTAGGAGGCCAGGGTTATGATGGCATGTGTAGGGATGGTGTAAGTGGGCAAAGTAATGGGGGGATGATGGGCAGGGGTGCAGCTAGCTGTACTTCGTGTCTCACCTGTCTTTTGTTCCCCAGGGTCCCAAACAGGTGATGAGGCATGACGGGGCCGGGCTGGAGATGATGGTCGACCCGCATGCGGGTCCAAGCGTGCCAGCGGGCCAATTGAGGAGGTCGTCATCACCCACACACCAGACACCGATGCAGCACCCAGCGATGCGTGGCGGATGGTGACTCCGCCTGACACGGCACCAGGGGGCGTGTCCCCTGGTGGACTGGATGTGAACGCCTGGACGCGACGCGGGAGGCGGACAGTGACCGGTGCAGCCAAACGCCCACCACTAGTCAGCTGTGACAATCATCCTACGCGTGTGTTGCATTCCCACACCCGTGAGAAGACCAGACTCACCACGCCTGTGCTGGACTTGGAGGAACAGCACATAGCAAAACGCGCCGGCATTGCACGCGTGGAGCTGTTCTTTGGGCACACCAGGAGGAGGAGGCATTAGTCTGTGATACTTCTATTTTTTTTGTTTTTGTGTGTGTGTTGTTATATAGATATGCACGATTATCGTGTATAGGAGGATTATTGTCACCACATTGTGTATGGATCTGCATTACATGGACAATGTGTGGATTTCCAGCACCAAGTGAGTATTTTCACAAACATTGTATGCTGATAGGCATTACACGGACATTGTGTGGTGTTTTCCCTCCGGAAAGTGATTATTTTTCAAAATATTTAGTTTTTCCTCGTTCTGGAAGGTGGGAGGAGTGTTTTTAGACCTAAATTGAGTAGTTATTGCTTCGGGAATTAGTTGTGCAGATTGATTGCAGCAATTTTGATTTTTCATCAGGTAACCCGTGTTCGTCGAATGTAGCAGTGTTGGGGCTGATAATAAGGTCTGCCCAGTTCTTACTATTAACATAATGCAACAGGACACGATTTCCTTTAAGGTATCATCTGGAAACTGCATTTGTATATTTATGTCAATTTGTACTATGTGGTCACTGTATTGGCACATAGGTGTCATTTGGTGACACCATCCTCTTGACCTCTTTCAAGAGGATGGTGTCCTAGTTAGGGGTCAGGGTGAGGTGAAGACGGTGTCGGCTGTGTGGCAGCTGGTGGTATTGATCACACCCCCAAACTGGCCACCGGTGGAGAACTGGTTCTCACAAGTGCGGGACCATGTGGATAAATTGACTAAGAACAAGTGGTATGATAATATTCATCATTGGAACATGAAGCTCAGTGTCCTACAGGCTAGGTTAGAGCAGAACCCTGTTGAAGTTCAGCAGGTGGTTGCTAAAAGGCATAAAAGGGGACTGGTTGATGCAGTAGGGATGGCAGCATCCTGGCTGTTTAGCACGGTGAATCATGCACAGTTAAACAAGGTGCAACAGTCAACCTCAAACAGTCTGCAGATGCAGGCCCTGAAGCGTAAACAAGAGCACATGCTTTCCATTATGAATAGAACCCGAAATATACAGATGCAATTAGCGGAGCATGTTTCAGTGGTGGAGCGTGTGCTAGCCTTAGCCCAGGACGAGGCAGAAGACATGACGGCCAACTCCAATGACTTGTTGCTGCTGCAGCGCATGATGCTGGCAGTGGAGGAGTTGGAGAGTGTGGTGGACGATTATCTGTCAAAGAGGGCATTGCACGATCGCATCGAGACCCAGCTGGAGCACGGCATGCTCACAGAGACACTACTGGTGCTGGCTCAGCTGGCACTCGTGCTAGAGGCAGCCAGAGGCGCGCACTTTCGAGGTCTGGATCTGCACTGGTACTACCAGCACGCGCGGGTGGAGGCGGTGTGTGGTCCGGACACGTCGATCGCCTTTCGCATGGGACTGCAAATGGTGGGTCAGGACACTATTCGGCCTACCACTTGACGTATCTGCCGGTACTACTGGATGCTGAACATTTAAGAACAGTGGTGGGGAAGTCTGTGGTAGTGGTGAGCACGAGAAGGAAGGTGAGCTTCTATCCTGAAATGTGCATGGGCAGGCTGCCCATCGTGTGCTATCCTGCCATGGAGATGACCTGCCAAGGCTGTGAAGCGGCACTCGTGACGGGGACAGAGCCGGAAGACTGCAAGCTACTGATCACGAAGATCCGGAAGACTGTCTGCCACCATTGTGGCACCTGTGGAGGGCATGGGTGGTGTGAGTATTGCACCCCATGAACCTCACATTGATGCAACAATTTGTTGTGCTGGGAAGCCTCAAATCAACCAGAGGATCGCTGGCCCAACAGTGCTGCAGTGATGTCCTAGCAACATCTAAGGTATATCAGGACGAGAACTGACTTCTGACAGTGCATACTCATGGTGACTTTATAGTGCTGCCCCACTGGGAAACCAGGCCACCAGCACCATGACCTGATATCCCACTCAGTCACATTATCCTGACACCGAGGCAACCAGTCTTTGCCCTATCCTAATAATACCGAGCACCAGGCTAGGAAGTGAGAAGTATACATTTTTAAGTCATTGGTTTGACTCGACGAGGATTCGAACCCACACATCTATATGTATATATAATCTGTGTGTGTGATATTAACAAGGAATGGAACTGCAATGAGGAACTAAATCTACGAGGCTTCACATTAAAGTTAATAATATTTTATTATTAACAACAGGCCACAGTTACAGTAGCTCATGACACTCCTGCTCCTATCGCCGCCCGTCATAGCCCCGGTGATATTTCGCATACGTGAGGTTACTATCCTCGCATTACTAAAGGCCCTGTCACACAACGACGTACAGCGTCAGCGTGTGCTCAACATTCGAAAATTTGCCAGTACATCGGCATTCGTCGAACTTTTCAGCGGTGGGGGGTAAAAATGGGCATATACACAACGTACACACAATGTACGTAATGTAGGCAGAACGTATCTCTGACGTATTGCTAGTGTATGAGAGCGTTTGTGTGCCTCGCAAAAGTTTGCAAAACATTCGCAAAATGGTCGCATACGCTCACGGAATGCTGACCAACGTTAGATACGTTACTCCATCGCTAGAAGTACAGCGTATATATTAAATACGCTGGAGGTAGAGCAGGTGTACGTTTGAAGTATGTTATGAGTACGCGGACTGCACGTTCCCACCGGCTGAATGTACGGCTAACGTGCAGCAACATATACCAAAGTATCCCTAATGTACTCCCAATGTTCGCCGACGTATCCCGAATGTACACGCAGTGTACGTTCAATGTACGAGCCACACGTCGACACACATTGACAATTTTGAGCATGTACACAAATTTTTCGGAACCTCAACACACGTCGACATAAGACGACGTATACCAACATATCCAAAATCTATACGCCATATGCCCAATGTATACGTAACGATTTGGTCGAAAATCACATACATCGGCATACACTAAAGGGTACATTCCTTACATGCGGTATGCGAATGCGAATGCGACAAAAAATCGAAACGCCTTGAAGCCTATGGGCTACATTCCTTACACGCAGTATACGGCATGCGGCATGCGAATACTGAATCGGTCCATGTAGCGATCGGTGCGGCATGCGAATGCGAATGCTGCTGCGTTTGCCATAGAGAACAGTGGTGAGGAAACCTGACACTGTGTGTGGGTGTGGGTGTGGGTGTGGGTGAAAGGACCCATCCCGTAAGCACGCCGCACGCCGCATGCCGCATACCGCGTGTAAGGAATGCGCGCTTTAAGCTAAGATTCCTTACACGCGGTATGCGGACTGCGGCATGCGGCATGCAGTATGCGGCATGCGAATGGGAAGATTCCTTCTACGCGGTATGCGGCATGCGGCATGCGGCACACGACTGGCTATAATTAAAAAATAAAAATAAACAAGTATACTCCATACTGCACGGTATATGGCCTAATATGGCATGTATATCTATGTAACTCTTGGTACGTCACATGGAGGTTCTTACCTTTATAATTACCAAATTATAGATAAGTATTCATATTTTTGTGGCTCTGGTAGCATTTTTACTGACCAGAACACCCACCACCACCACTACCATATGTTTCCACTCAGAAGCCTTGTGCGTGACCGTTCCGTAATGCTCAGTCGCCTCTCCTAGTGTTAAACTAATGGACACATCAGACTCAGGTTTCTATTCACACCCTGGGTGCCGCATGCCGCATGCCGTACCGATCGCTACAGGGACCGATCGAGTTGTCGCATTCGCATTCGCATTCGCATTCGCATACCGCGTGTAAGGGTTGTAGTCCATTGAGTTCAAGGCGTTTCGATTTTTTGCCGCATTCGCATTCGCATTCGCAGGCCGCATACCGCGTGTAAGGAATCTCAGCTTTAGGCTATACGTCGTAGTGTGACAGGCCCTTTAGGCATTATGAGTTACTACTTGTGCTATCTCTCAGGGTTCTCGTCCCGCAATGTGTACTAGTACTACGACCGATTGATTGTGCATATGTTGTTTAGGTTAACGGTATACTCCGTCACCACTACCAATAGAATCACCGGAGATATTATCTACTTGTCTATTATTGTATACTGGTTACGAGTTCAAGCAGAAGTGTTGCTCTAGATTAATTGTTATAAATATGTAAGAACCAGTCTATAATAAGTGTAGCAATATAGACCAATGTTATTAAGTTGACCGTTCGGTTAATGTTATTAGGGACCTGTTTGAATCGGGTAAGGAATGCAAGGACGTCTGAGTAACAGTTTAGAGCTCACGACTTTATTACATTTCCTAACCGAAACCATCTAAACTCCTCCAATGTCAGCCAAACGAATAAATACACTATATTAAACTTCCCCATAGTCAAGATACTTTTGATTACTGCATTTAAAGCCAGAATATCGTCGAAAACATCAGAGCGCACATGAAACACATCTGATCGATTCGAGCCCGACGACTCAAACCTTTTATGTTGCTAGGAGAATAACCCCGTGTAATATTACTGGATGGCCCGGCCGTCAGAGCACCAGATATACCACAAACTCTTCCTATGTGCGTTCTGACAAATGTGTCAGTGCACACCTGATGCCCCCTCAATCAAACTCATAAGGAAGAAAGGGAAGACAAGTCACGCAAGATTGACAGTGAAGAAGTTGTGCTTTATTGGTATCAACTCCTGTTCACCTACTAGTGACCTATCACCCTGACCCCTTACCTTCTGTCCACACAGAGTCTCATTACCTCTTTAGTATGTCTATGAATCAGTGCCTACAGCTCATTGAACCGGAGTCCCCTGGTTGTTGCACACAGCTCAGTTTGTATATATGAAAGGTGGTAGCATCAGACAGAGTGTCTGGGGTCCTGCTCTAGAGTAGGTGTGTCTCACTCAAGAGCCAGGAGTAGAGTGTGCTTCCCAGTGTGTCTGCATCAGTGTCTAGAATAATCAATATCAAAGTGAGGCTAGTGTGGTCAGGTGGGGCAAGGGGATGCAGGGGACTGGGCCTCCCACAGCCAGCCAATCAAGCACCCTCCACAGCCTGGGAGGCAACGCCCCCCCCCCCCCCAACATATGGGCAGCGGTCACTCAACCCAGCTGTAGGTGGTGTCCATAATGTATGCAGTGTGGCCGGTGTGCTTGCATATCGGCCCTGTGGTAACAGGTAGTTGCAGACAGTTACAATAAATATATATATATTAAAAATGTCCTTTTCCTCCACTTGCACCCTTACTGGTCATTATGTATTAACATATATTTCCCATAGCTTAATATGTCACACAGCGAGTGGGGCACCCATTGCTTTTCTATTACATAACCTTGGTCCCCACTCCGTCGCCCGAGGATAATAATGCTCTCTGCCAATATATAATTCAGAACCGAAATTCCGTATATTTTTACACCGGGACGCTGCGCATGTCTGCCAGCGTTGAGTTACAGCAGCGAACCCATACCCCACATTTGATAACCATTGCCGGTGTTGCGGATTCTGAGGGACACCAGTTTGCCAGGGACACTTCCATTCAAATGCATTGTCAACGGCCGTGAGCAAATCTTCATACAGAAAAAATCAAATATCTCTAAAATTACACCACCTAGAAACAAATCGCTTCGTACACATATAGAAATCATCTTTACCATTAATATTATATTAAATTGATAAGGTTAGGGTTCTTGATTTCTATTAATTTTGAATAAAACTAATGTTTTTCACTGTGCGTACCGTCCAACTCAAGGCATTGTCAATGGCCGTGAGCAATCTTCATTCAGAAAATACAGGAAAAGTTAAATATCTCTAAAACGACACCACCTAGAAAGAAATCGTTTGGTACACATATAGAAAACATCTTTACCAAAAACATTATATTAAATTTATAAGGTTAGTGACGATGCTGTTCAATTTTGACGCATGCACAGAAGCAATGTGTCCCTGGCAAACTGGTGTCCCTGGCAAACTGCAACACCGGCCCACATCGGCGAGCGGCCTGCAATATATATATATATATATATATGAGACTGTCTCAAAAGGTGCTAAGCAATATGGGACAAAACTTTGTCCATTGTAACGATCAACAGCCCCCAGCTCTGCCAATTTGGATTTCCACCGCTGTGTATAACTTACAGCGTCATCAAAGGCTGGCTGCTCTCATACCATGTATATGTGGTGTGGGAGGTTAAAAATCCCTTGGGTCAGTAAAAGTGTAGGCTCGGGCTTTCTATCGACCAGCAGTGGAATGAGGAAGACCAGTCGTCTATGACTGAAATTTCTCCTGCTTAAGCAACTAATGGACAAAAAAAACACACAAAAAACAAACATACTATCTGCTTATGCATTTGCTCAGGATAAACTGATTTGTTTTTTACATGGTGTTTCAGCCCCAATCCTACGGGGAAGGGGCGAGGGAAGGTGGAGCGGGGGCGCCACCTGCCGGATTCGAACCCAAGCAGTCAATAGTACACCGCCAACTTCCAACACCAGGGGGGGGGGGGGTCTGTGCCCTCCCTACACCAGCATATCCAGATATACATGTATATATATATATATATATATATATATATATATATATATATATATATATATATATATATTAAAGTTGCATAGTTCGATGAAAAGATCAAATTTTCAAAACTAAAATAATTATCTAGATTTGATTCAACATATCTAACTTTGTGACTTGTGCACTTATTAAGCATTTGCCATCACATATAAGGGAATACTGGGTCAGTTTAACAGAACCTGTTACTGCAGAAGTCTATGGTGTCAGAGTTTTGGCAAGCTTGCCAAAACTCTGACACCATAGATTTCTGCAGTAACAGGTTCTGTTAAATTGACTCAGTGTTGCCTTCTACGCAGAAACAAATGATTAATAAGTGCATCAGTATCTAAGTTAGATATGTAAAATCAAATCTAGATAATTGGTTTGGTTTTGAAAATTTGATTTTTCATCAGACTATGCAGCTTTAATGTTATAGATGTGCCTTATAGTTATACTAATTGTGTGAGGATTTGAAGGGGACCGGGTGCAGTTGTCGAATCGGTAGGGCGGTCGAGTTAAACCAAGGACTTAAAAAAGTGATACATGTTGCTGCTTCCTAGCCTTGCACTCAGCATTAATAGGGTAGGGCAGGGACTGGTCAGCTCAGTTTCAGGATAATATGACTGAGTGCGATATCGGGTCATTGTGCCAGCTGCCTGATTTCCCAGTGGGGCAGCACTATAAAGTCGCCATTAGTGTGCACTGTCACAAGTCGGTACCCATCCTAATATGACCTTAGATGTGGCCAGGATGTAAAACTCCAACAACCAACCAACTTGAAGTGAATTCGTTTTGTTAGTCAATTGTACATGTTATAATTAACAGTGATGTTCTCTGTGGCGGAGTGGTTAGAGTGTCTGACTTTTTTCTAGGTCAGACTCCTAATCTGAGGGTTGGCGGTTCGATTCCCCCGTGCCCCCAGCTCTGCCAATTTGGATTTCCACCGCTGTGTGTAACTTACAGCGTCATCAAAGGCCGGTTGCTCTCATACCATGTCTATGTGGTGTGGGAGGTTAAAAATCGCTTGGGTCGGTAAAAGTGTAGGCTCGGGCTTTCTATCGACCAGCAGTGGAATGAGGAAGACCAGTCGTCTATGACTGAAATTTCCCCTGCTTAAACAACTGATGGACCAAAAAAAAAAAAAATTTATTATCACAATGTATCCAACATTAATATCAATCTGTCTTCATTTCCAGCCAGCATTCTTAGAGATACACTTCACAAAATCTATCGTTCGAAAAGTAAAAAACGATTAAGACAGCGAAGCATGGCGTCAAACCAGACTATACCACAGGTACCACCCACTCCTTGTTCATCTCGTCAATCGTTCCCCAGGACCAGAGCATCTGACAAGGAAGACGTCAGAAGTGAAGTGGCCATGCAAAGAAATACGCTCGAGGAATTAGAAGAACAATCTTTGGCACAAGACCAGGCAATAATGAAGAAAAGGATTCATAGGAAATCTAACCAAAAGCAATTTGAAGCTAAGATGGAAAAATTAGCAAATAAGTATAAATAAGAAATAACTAACTGAAGGTGGGAGAAAGAGGGCTTCAACAAAGATATAGCTAAATTTGACGTTATGACAAGAAAATGTACAAATATATTCCTCATTGTGCTATTACAAACAACTACCTACAATTTAATTGAACTTGCGAGTAGAAGGGCTGAAACAAAGAGCTAACTGAAGATTAATGTTAAGACAACAAAAGGTACAAACAAATTACCTCATTGGTACTATTACAATTAACTGAAGTTGGGAGTAAGGTAACTGAAGCTTGATGTTAAGACAACAACAGGTACAAACAAATTACCTCATTTGTAATATTACTTATTTCAAGAAGACAAAGTAATTTTCCTTTGCTTTTGTGTCGTTAATAATCTGTATATTTGTGTGTGTTCTTTTAAGCAGTGTATCCATTGTCTTTATATAGATAACCAACATTTTATTACTGATGTTAATCAGAAATTAGGGAAATAACTCTATGAAGGACAAACTGTTACTTGCAATATCCAATGGGGACCTTTCAGTTTGCATGAGTCTCTCGTCAGATGGCGCACCATGCCGGTCTCTGTAATGCTTTGGTTGGATAGACTGTTAGAAGCAGTTCCTTCTACTATCAAATGTCTGTAAATAAGAGGGGGTGTAGAGGGGATTGAGGGGGTGTAGATGGGTTGAGGTGTGTATGGTTAGGGTGTATGTTTGTGTAGGGGGTGTGGTGAGGATTTTGGGGTGGGCGGATTTAGGGGTGGGGGTGTATGGTGGGGTGTAGGTGTGTAGGTGGGTGTGTGATGGAGGTGTCAGGGTGTGGAGTGGATTTAGGTGTGTGTGGTAGGGGTGTGTGGTGAGTGGATATGGGGTGGTTGGGGTGTAGGTGTGTATTGTGGGTGGGTGGTGGAGGTGTAGGGGTGTGGTGAGGATTTTGGTGTGTGTGGTGAGGGTGTAGGGGTGTGTGGTGAGTGAGTAGGGTGGGGGCTAAGGGATGTGCTGGGGTGTAGGATTGTGGTGGGGGTGTATGTGTGTGGTGCGTGTTGACGGTGTGTGTGGTAGGGGTGTAGGTGGTTTATGGCGGAGGTGTAGGGGTGTCTTACAGAGCGGCACCTCACAATCTTTAGCATCCCTAAACCCTGACCACAGACCTACAGCCCCACCACAGACCTAAACCCTCACCACACACACCTATACCCCCTACACCTCATGGCACACACCTATACCCCCAGTACCCATTACACCCCAACCACATACCTACACCCCCACCACACACCTACACCCTCACCACACAAACCACACCTACACCACACACACACCCACACCACACACCTACACCCCCACACACCACCACACACACTCATACACCCCCATCACATCCCTAAACCCCCACCAACCACCTACACCCCCACCACACCCCTGAACCCTCACCACACACCTACACCCCCACCACACACACACCACACACCTACACTCCCACCACACCCCTAAACCCTCACCACACACCTACACCTCCACCACGCACACACCGACACCCCCACCACACCCCTAAACCCTCACCACACACCTACACCCCGACCACTCACACCCAACACACCCACACACCCACCACATACATACCTACACCCCACCACTTCCCTAAGCTCCCACCACACACCTACACCACCAACTCACACACACACCTACACCCTTCTATCTATCTACATGATTTAATCAATTATGAACACATAAAGTAGCTTGTTATGATAAATAAACATTTGAATTTTAGATTGCAACTGCTTGCATTTTTCTCTATATGGTTGTCTAGAAGCCTTGTCAGTGCTGCTGGACTAACTACACAATAGGAACAACTAACCTCCGCACTCCCCCCCCCCCCCAACACACACACATGCAGTTGCATAAACGTGCAAGCGTGTGCTTGGAGAGCATTTGTCGGAGTACGGTTTGTGTCTCAGTGGCCTATACCGGTGTCGTATTTTCAGCGGCCCGTCATTCTCAGCGGCCCGTCGTGGTCAAAAGACCCGTGGCATCGCCGGCTACAAGCTCAGCTGGTGCCCGGCAGTGTTAGGGACCGATTACGCCGAAATCTATTGAATGCGATCATATTTAACAGAATTACATACTCAAATAATGAAATTTAATTAAATTAACCTTAAATTCCAAGCGATATTAACGTAGCAGCTCGATCAGCGTCGAATGGCCGAGTGTAAACAAAACAAATAGCAGTGCTCGCGGCAACGTGCGAAAATCCGCGCATGCGCAGAAGCCACGACAGGCCGCTGAGAATGACCGGGCGCTGAGAATACGACACCGGGTCCATTTAAAGTCGCCAGCTATCCGCCGCGTGGAAAACAAACGAACTCGGAAATAGTTCAGATTTGTGCCACATGGAGGCCTAATGTGCCGGCGGCGGAGGCGATTTGTATATTAGGGGGTAACCAAGCCACTTGTTGGCGCATGCGCACATCCTACAGACTCGGGTTGAATAAACGAATACGCTCGGGGTGGACAAAATGGTGCCTTAATCTAAAACTTTATATTTTTTTTCAATAACGGATATAAGTAAGCAAAATAGGATTTAAAATATTTTATGATTTTAGAAGCTGACAATCCGAGTCGCCCGGGTCGTGTTAATCGATTACAGCCTTAGATATTGGGAAATAGTGGTGCTCGCCGGCAACAGGCTCAGGGTGACCTGATGAGCCTGTTACCGGCGAGCGGCATTAATATCACGTCAATTTTTGGTTTAATTTAACCAAATTTTGCCGGCAGTGTTAATATCGCTTCAAGTTTGTGGTTAATTTGACTTTTTGAGCATGTAATTCTGTTAAATATGAGAGCTTTGAATAGATTTGGGCCTAATATATTGCCGCCGATACTGGGAACCAGCAACACTTGTTACTGTGTGAGCCTGTTGCCGGCACAATTTCAGCCAATCACAGCACAGCTTTTCCATTGCAAATGGCTGCTGCCTATGGGGATGGCCATTTTGGAGACAACAAATTGCCTTTGCAGTTCAGACTAGCATGGCCCTGGGCCTTTTAATGTGACACTTTTTTTAACTTCTTTACAAATAAGTTATCATTCTCAAATTATACATTCGGCGGTAGGAGAGGGTTCATCTGAAACTGTTAGAGAGGAACACCATGCTGGAAGATCTGTAATTGCTCCATTGAATTACTGCAGGTCCATTCTCACCAGGGGCCATATGCATGCGTTGGTGTTAGTGACCCAAAACAGTGTTTGGCGGGAATCCCCCGTTTAGCGGCGAAAAGTCGCATGTAAGAGTCAGTGATAGCGCTAACACCACAAGCGTAAACTAGGTTAAGGTAAACCTGTTCCATAGATGGTTTAAGGGCAGTGTTAGGTATCGATTAGGCCCAAATCTATTCAATGCTATCATATTTTACAGAATTACACACGCAATAAGTGAAATTTCATCAAATTAACCCTAAATTCAAAGCGATATTGCGGCGATATTAATATTGTCGAATCGACAAATGTAAACTAAACAAATCGCCGCTGCAGTGCTCGCCGGCAACAGGCTCAGCAATAGCAACTGGCTGGTGCCCGACAGTGTTAGGTACCGATTAGGCCCAAATCTCTTCAATGCTATCATATTTAACAGAATTACATACTCTAACAGTGATATTATATCAAATTAAACGCAAATTCGAAACGATAACGACGATATTAATGCTACGTCGGCGGCGATATTAATATTGTCGAATCGACGAATGTACACAAAACAAATAGCGGTGCTCACCAGGAACAGGCTCAGCAATAACAAGGCTGCTGGTTCCCGGCCGCCGAATCGGTGGTGATATTGGGAAATAGTGGTGCTCACCGGGAACAGGCTCACCAGTAACAAGGCTTGCTGGTTCCCGGTGGGTGAAGAAGGCAATATATTAGGCCCAAACAGGTGCTCACTGGCAACATGCTCGCCAAGATTTCCCAAATCTATAGCCGTGTTCACACGGGGCAGTTAATTCGAATCATGAAAATCGACTTGTATAGTTCGCCTCACATTTGGTGTGTGAACGCGCGGCTGAGGCGGTTTAAGCCTGAATCGAATCATATAATTCGGATTTTATAATCCACCTAAGTAGGTGGTTTATATGAACCAAATTTTATGATTCGACTTATATCGCCCGTGTGAACGCAACCGACTTACTTGAGGCGGATTAAGGAGGTCACACTATATAATATAATTTGATCTATGAAACCGCTAGCTGTGCACAGATATTTTTTTCATCATTTATTTTTAGGGTTTCACTGCCCAGCAGAAGTTTTGACCGTCCCAAACCAATACGATTCAGTCCATACATATCTAGGTCAAACCCACACTCTCTAGTGCCGACGTCGACGAACCCAAACTGGCGCTGGTTAGTCTGGACTTGCTCATGCGCAGATATCGATTTCTGGCCCAAGTACTGCCCGTGTGAACGCGACACTAGTTCAGTTCATATGATCCGCCTTGTATAAATCGCTTTAAACTTTTCCCGTGTGAACACGGCTTATAACTAACTTCATGTTTAGCTATAATGAAAGTGTTAGGCACCTCTACATACCGCGTGACCTAATTCCCCATCTCGGACATAGCTAAACGGTGTCAGGCTTTAACACCAAACGACGCTAACACCGTGTCATGCATATGGCCCCAGGCATCAGAAAATCTTTGCATTAAAATCTAGAAGAATTATTTAGAAATCTAAAATATTAAGATTTATTTTAACTCATTTTATTCACATTTTTATTAATTCTGATGCATAGCCGGCATAGAAAATGGTTAGGATTTGTCAGCCTGTTAAACATGCTCAAAGCAAGTTCTTGTTGGCATTTCATATCTTTTGCATTTGGTCTAGAAAAGTATACTTAGGGACTAGAGCAAGGATAATCTTTTTGTACTTTTATTTGGTCTATTTAATTTTAGTCAAAACAGGAATATAGAATGCACCTGGTGTCAGTGTCCTTGACGACACCTGTTTTTACTTAGTTCTTATTGATTGGTTCGTGGTGATTGATCAAGCTACTGTATATGTCCCAATAGAAGCACACCCCCCATTTCAAGACTGAAAGCATGCACAAATTTACGATCACATTCAGACTGAAGGCACATCAAATAAGACAATCCTACTTTATTTCAGAGGCATGACGAAAACAAATAAAAATTCATGATCATATTCAGACTGAATGCACATAAAATAAAACAATCCCACTTTATTTCAGAGGTACGACAAAAACAAATCCATGAAATTCTTTAACTTTGAATAGATGCACATCCATGTGTCTGCACTCGCGCAGTGCGCGTCTATTGGGACATATACGGTAGGCCTATCTTGAACAAGTTGCTTTGATGTTCAATTTTTTTCTTACTCATGTGTCTTCATTTATAATGATTTCTAGCAATGAGTAGGATATTTGTCTCATGAGCAAACCTTACTCAGAATGATTGTTGCAATAGGAATACACTATTACCACTTGCAACAATGTGCAATGTTTAAGCTGTATTCTCCATGAAGCCGTGCTGGTTGGCTGTCTGTACCGATGGAGGTGCTGTAAAAATCGAGAGTAGAATGGGCGATAACACAGGAAGACAGGGGAGCCGATATTCCCTCTCTTATACTATAGTACTTAGCCATTTAAACAGGAAGAAGAAGTAAAGCGTTTAATTTAACGATGCCTCTAGAGCGCATTCATTTTTGTATCTTTGGCTATTGAACGTCAAACTTAATCATTCTGACATCTTTCTTTGGAAGAACTCTGCTGCTGCCACATAAGCTACTCTTTCCGATAAGCAGCAACGGGTCTTTTACATGCACTTTCCACAGACAGGACAGCATATACCACAACTTTTGATGAACCAGTTGTGGACCACTGGTTGGAACCGAAAAGAGCCTAAAATTGAAACCATTTTATAAACAAGCATCATGTGGTTTTTTTTATTGTGACGAAGAGAAGCAATTGGTATATTAGATCTTGTATATACCTGTGGTGAAAATTAATGTTTACTGATTGCTGAATTACTCTAAAATATCTGTATTTGTAAATAAATTGTTTAACAGAGTATCACCAAATAAAGGGACAGAAGAGGAAATTTAAGGAATCTATTTGATTCTAGAATTATAGTTATTTACTTCACACATATTTATCCCTGACAACACAGCATGGGACTAGACGGGGTGGCCGAATGAGTTGAGCATCTGTCTCCCGTTTTGGTAAATCGTGGTTTGAGTCAAACCAATGACTTCAACATGTATACTTGTCGCTTCCTAGCCTGGCGCTCATCATTATTAGGATAGGGCAAGGACTGGTTGGCTCAGCATCAGGATAATTTGACTGAGTGGGACATCAGGTCATGGAGCTTGTGGCCTGGCCTCCCAGTGGGGCAGCACTATAAAGTCACCATGAGCACACACTTGTAAAGTCTACTGCTTGAATCTGTGGTTGTGTAGGCAGGCTATAGTGAAATCAATACAGGCAAAGAGAAAGGAAGAGTAAAGAGTGAAAGAAGAGAGAGCGTCAAGACCTCTGGTTTATTATTTATATGGTACATGGATTCAGTACAGAGTATCACCCCACCCCATTCTCCCACCCAGCTCTACCAATAGGGATCCAGCATTCTCGGTCCCCATGGTTACCAGTGATCTGCCTCCACCACCAAGCTGTGTGGCTCCCCTGGCCACCACCTGCCTTCAGCCTGAGTGTGGTGATCCTGACTTGCAGAGGGGGGAGGGGGTAGTGTGTAGGGGTCTGAGTGCCCCTTACACACAGTCCTGCCATCACCACTGTCTATTTACCTATCGATCAAGCACCACCAGCAACTACATAAACACATTTATGCACCTGGCGATGTATGCCTGTTTCACAATAGAACATTTGCATTCCCCCACTAATGCTTTATTATCGGAATATTTTACACATTGTCATAAGTCGGTACCCATCCGAATATGACCTTAGATGTTGCCAGGACACAACTCCAACAACCAACCAACACAGCATGGTGGAGAGATTGTAAATAGTGAGACCAAGGCCTTATCGTGTAACTGAAAAGAAGAAAAAAAACCAACGAGATCGTAATTCTCGTGGCGTTCTCTGTGGAGGAGTGGTTAGAGTGTCTCATTTTTTTCTAGGTCAGCACAGAGAATCTGAGGGTCGGCGGTTCGATTCCCCATGCCCCCAGCTCTGCCAATTTGGATTTCCACCGCTGTGTATAACTTACAGCATCATCAAAGGCCGGTTGCTCTCATACCCAGATAGCACACAGCCGGCGGCCCGACGGCGGCCTCTCCGTCAGACCAACGGTGGAAATCGTCGTCGGGCCGACGTTGTTTTGTCCAACCGCCCGCCATCGGATCGACGGCGGCTGCCACCGTAGGCCCGACGGCGGCAGCCGCCTTAGGCCCGACACAATATATTTCTGAGGTTTTCTATTAATTTAAAAAAAATATATTGTGTTGTTTGCTGGAAAAAAACAAGATGGCAGTGCTTCGACAACATTCCGTACCGAATAATTTAAATCGTATTAACACGAATAATTCCATTAATACGTCGTAATAAATTACAAAACTTTTACAAAATAATCTAAACATATTAATAAACAAACCTGTTAAATAATTCCTTAAAATTCCTGGGATTTCTGGAGTTATTTGTTGAAAAAGAACGCTGCTCAATGATTGCACGTGTTCCGGTGGCGATTCGAAGTAAACAAACCGTATCGGATAATTCAAATCGTATTAACACGAATAATTCCATTAATACGTCGTAATAAATTACAAAACTTTTACAAAATAATCTAGACATATTAATAAACAAACCTGTTAAATAATTCCTTAAAATTCCTTCAATTTGTGGAGTTATTCGTTGAAAAAGAACGCTGCTCAACAATCGCACGTGTTCCGCTGGCGACTCGAGCTGGAAACCATATGTAACGAACTGCGCATGCGCGGATCAACACCGTCGGCCCAATGGTGGGCCGACGGTGGCTCAAAAGTGGAAAGGGATTGATACCCAACGTCGGAACACCACCGTCGGCCCGACGGTGGCTCGAATGTGGAAAATGAATGCAAACCAATGGCGGCACACCACCGTCGGGCCGACGGTGGGCTGACGGTGGCTCAAAAGTGGAAAGGGATTGATACCCAACGTCGGAACACCACCGTCGGCCGGACGGTGGCTCGAATGTGGAAAATGAATGCAAACCAACGGCGGCCCACCACCGTCGGCCCGACGGTGGGCCGACGGTGGCTCAAAAGTGGAAAGGGATTGAAAGCCAATGTCGGAAGAACACTGTCGGCCCAACGGTGGAAAGTCGGTGGCGACGGTGCGACCAATAGCCGATGTCGGGCCGACAGCTGTGTGCTAT
Source organism: Branchipolynoe longqiensis (assembly GCA_030323885.1). NCBI lineage: Eukaryota > Metazoa > Annelida > Polychaeta > Phyllodocida > Polynoidae > Branchipolynoe > Branchipolynoe longqiensis. The sequence continues at coordinate 71,567,081 of CM059199.1, read as the reverse complement.
CTGGGTAACATGTCTATGTGGTGTGGGAGGTTAAAAATCCCTTGGGTCGGTAAAAGTGTAGGCTCGGGCTTTCTATGGACCAGCTTTGGAATGAGGAACACCTGTCGTCTATGACTGAAATTTCCCCTGCTTAAACAACTAATGGACCAAAACAATTCCGACTGCGCATGCGCTGAAAACGGCCTTGACAGCAAAACAAAGACGTACGGCCATTGAGTTTGCCGATAGGCCTACGCGCAGTGCAAAACTTGGATTTTATTCAAAATTAATAGGAATACGGAACAATTTGGCACAAACATGCATGCATGCATGCAATGTAATAATATAACAAAAATATCTTTAACTTTTAAGACAACTCTCCATAATTTAGTTCGCGGGAATTCCGACAGGAGGCATGGTGGTTAGTGGGATCGAAACCAGGTGGCGCCACCGCAGTAACTCCTTATTCGCGTACAAATTACCCATGTTGACAAACCAACATGAACAATTTCAGTCACATTACAGACTGATGTTCTACATCACGATTTGTAATTCTTGTTCTAAATATTAAAATGTCAAATATGTCAACATAAATTTGTTTAAAAGAAATAGATAACCAATGTCTGATTAACCCTACGAATTGCCTAGCTTTACAGATGTTATTAATGATAGGATATCAATAAAAATATGAATAAAATAAGTAAACCTGACTGGCTATAGTTCTAACGCTAGTTTGAATGCTAGATTTGTCTAGATCTAAATGCAGATGGTATAAGACGTGCTTTATATTAGATGAGAGTCTTTGAGCTATATGCTCAGGCCAAGTCGGATACTCCACCATCAGGACCCACCAAATGTGGTGAGGATGCTCTGTTCAGTTTTGACATGTGCAGTAATGAGTTTGAATCTGCTGGCGTTAGCTGGGTGTATCCTGGAATCTGGTACATTTGGTATTGTTAACACCTTTGGTATTGTTGATACGTGGCTAGGGAGGAGAGGAAGGCAGTAGTTGGAATAAAACACTTTATTCATAGAAGGTCAAGTGCAGACAATATGAGAACATAGGACAATTTCAGGTGATTAATTAGAAGCAATGAGGATAGTGAAGTTAAGGCAATCAGGATAATGGAAGAATACATATATGAGGTACAATGCGGTAACAAGTGAGAGTCATGAAGGACCTAAGGTCAATGTCGATCGTGGGGGAGGGACCCCGAAGAGCCCTCCACCATATGTAGAGGTGATAGAGTGATAGAGTATGGGTGGGTGGAGAAGAAGTCAGTGCTCCAGGAGAGTGAGGAGAGGCGAGTGGCTGGGAGCAGCTAGGCGGCCGGGTTATAAGGCCGGAGAGGAGGGGGGGGGGTTGCGTCATGGCGGCAGCGGAGGGAGGACGAAAGAAGGGGGGGGGGTCCTCCTCCTCTGCCACAAATCAACCGCAATGCGAGCATTACGACCGATACGTGGCTAGGGAGGGGAGGAAGGCGGTAGTTGGAATAAAACACTTTATTCATAGAAGGTCAAGTGCAGACAATATGAGAACATAGGACAATTTCAGGTAATTAATTAGAAGCAATGAGGATAGTGAAGTTAAGGCAATCAGGATAATGGAAGAATACATATATGAGGTACAATGCGGTGAGAGTCATGAAGGACCTAAGGTCAATGTCGATCGTGGGGGAGGGAGCCCGAAGAGCCCTCCACCAAAACGGGGGAGAGGGCTCGAGGGGCACCCGAGGGGGCGATCCGAGGAATGTAGGCGTGCACGGCGTCGGATGTCCAGGTGCCCTGGGCCATTATGTCCTCCAGGGGCACCCCGGCGCACTGGCAAGCCTGGGCGGCTCCCCGGCGAAGGCTGTGGAGGGTGTAGGCATCCGGGGAGGGCATCCGGAGGGCCCGGAGGCACCGCGGAGTATGGCTGTCAGGGTGCGCGGGTCGAGAGGGCAGAGTGGGTGTCCGGGCGAGGCCGGGATGAAGAGGGCCACCGCCCCCGAGGGAAGTCGGATGGTCTTCGAGCTCCGGAGGGTGACTCGGAGACCCCCGGGAGCGGAGGCGACGTCGGCTCGGGTGATGGTGTGTGGCCCGCCCCACGCCTAGGGGGACGGGGAGAGGAGGCTGGACTGCCTCAGCATCCCGTAGTAGCCGAGGAGCAGGGCGGCGCGAGGGACGACGCCTGAGGGCCCGGCAAGGGCGAGGTGTGCGGCAACGGCGGCGAGGCAGGCAGGCGTGAGAGGGGGCGCCGGGCGGGAGATGTGGCCGGAGGCCCACTCGCCCCCTCGGCAGACATCTCGGGCGAGGCGTGAGGCGAAGGCGGAGGAATCGCCCCCGGCCGCCTCCAACCAGGAGCGGGCCCCAGAGATGGAGTTCCGAACGGAGGCGGGGACAACCCGGCGGGCGTACAACGAGGCGGTGTAGGCGGCGATGTCAAAGGGGGTGGGAGCCAGCGGGTCCCAGTGGTGGCCCGAGGCGAACTCCACATACCCTCGGGCCTGGCGGCGGCGGTTCCTCCAGGTGGATGGGGTGAGGGAGGCGAGGCGGAGTCCATCCACGGCGGCGATCTCGGTGTAGGTGTAGCCTGAAGTTAGAGTCCGGGGTTATACGGGAACTCGTTGTGGTTCGCATAGGTATACTCGAGCCCGAGGCGGGCGACCTCGTCTCGGGCCACAGCAGCCCAACGCCCGGGTAGGTGGGCGCGGCTGAGGGCGTCGGCGAGGACGAGGTCGGTGCCGGGCTTGTGCAGGATGGTGAGTTCGAAGCACACCTCGGCCGCCATGAGCCAGAGTTCCGTCGCGCAGGTCCCGAGGGTAGGGTCGCGCGCCCTCCCGGAGTCGAGGGCGGCGGCGGAGGCCTTGTTATCAGTGTTGATTATAACATTGGCTCCGGCGACGTCGGCGGGGAGGAGGGCGCGGAGGGCGACCACGAGGTTGACCGTCTCGAGCTCGTGAATGCTGGTGAACCGAGCGCAGAACTCCTCGGAATACCCTCGGGCGTAGCAGAGGGTTGGAGAGTATGCGCCCCCGCCGGTGAGGCAGGAGTCGCACTCTATGACGACCCTCCGGGTGGCCGGCGCGCGGAGGAGATGGAGGCCGTTTGAGGCGCGTCCATAGGCCGCGTACCAGGCAAGGTCCCGGAGGGCGTCGTCCCCGAGGGTGATGGTGGCGAACCCGTGGCAGCTGCGCAGGGCCGTGAGGAGGCGGCCATGAACTTCCTCGCGGGGATGACGCAGCTGCCGACGTGGTTGAGGCGGCCGAGGATGCTTTGAAGCGCCTGGCGCCCGAGGGTGGGGGCCGCGACTCGGGCCTCACAGTCGGCCACGAGCTCGTCCACTTTGTCGGAGGCGATGCGGATCGTCATGGCCTCGCTGTCGATGGCGAAGCCGAGCCAGGAGACCCGCACCACTGGGGGGTGGCATTTACCTGAGGCGACCTCCAGGCCGAGGGCGCCGACGAGGGCGATGAAACCGTCGAAGGCCTGGCGGGCCCTCAGGTAGGTCAGCTCACACCCGACAAAGTCATCGACATAGACGAGGGCGTGGTAGCCCTCCCGCCGGAGGATCCAGGCCACCGCCGCGGTGACCCTGATGCAGGCGGCGCCCGAGGATCGGCATCTGAAGGGGAGGGCGAGGTCGACATATGTGGCCCCCTCAAAGGTGACCCCGAAGAGGGGGCAGGAGAGAGGGTCGGCGCGCAGCTGGCGGTAGGCCCTGGAGATATCGGCCGTCCAGGTGTAGGCCCCCGTGCCCTCGTGAACGAGGCGGCGCCCCACGTCGGCGACAGATGGGAGCCTGTAGGCGTGGGGGATCCCAAGGTATTCACGACGGGGTATCCCCGCATTTACACTGCCTCCGGGAGGGTATGAGAGATCGACGATGACCCGCCTCTTTCCCGGTGTGGTGGTTTCAGCGGGTTCCCGTGCTCAGAGGTGTCCCTCGCTTCTACGCATGCGTCAGAATCTAATAAGGATGGCCGTAATCGATTAACACTACCCGGGCGACTCAGGTCATCCGAGTCGTCAGAAATTCAAATAGAACACGGCGAGTGGAGTCGACAAATACACGTGCCATGTGCATAAAAAGAATAACTTAGATTAATTAAATGGAAATATAGGTAAACTGGGCCATCATAAAATACTTTAAATCCTATTTTGCTGTATTGGAGGCTGGGGGCGGACGACGTCGCGGAGGCGGCATCGTGCGAGGTGGTGGATGCGCTCCTCCCCCGGCGCCCCCCCGGCGGCTGGCGGGGCGGCCTCGTCCTCGTGCTGTGGCAGGCATGTTGGTGTGGAGGTGTAGTCGTGAAATGTTACAAAATAACAATGAAGAAACACAAAATATACAATATCAAATATATGCGCACTTAAATTGCAAATGTCCGAGTGCACAATGCACTTAAGTCCTCACAATTGGGCCGTAATGCCTGATATCTCATATTGTCCATATGTATCAACAGTAAACACAAAAGCTGAAATAAACTTAACTGTACATGCACATGTTAATCCTGCAACCGTCGGAAGCACACTGACCTACTATAGATCTAACCTGAGCGCCGGCCTTATCAGCTGACCTGACCTAACTTAATTAACCTTACTGTAGTAACATTCGGCGTTGACAGCTGATCCAGATTAGCGTCATTGCACGACTAACTCGGGCCGCCCCCCTCCACTGCGCCGCCTGGGGGGGGGGGGGGTGGGGGGGCAAGTGGGGGGTGGGGGGGGGGGGGGGGGACTGCGAACCCCATCGTTACATACTCATAACTCGCGTGCCCTTGCGCTCGCCATGTTAGAGTCGCCAACTCTATATTCTCCGGAGATGCTACCGCCACACCCCAGTCCGTTCGCGCGAGGAAGATAACACCGCCTCTAGTTGAGCCAGAAGCCCGCGACTTATATTTCCTTTGAGCGCTTTATCTGAGATCAGCGCAAGGAGGCTGGATGTGCACTGGCTATGTGTGCGCGACCTTCTAATGGCCCACGGATGTCACGCGTACAGACTGATCCGAACGCCGCCTTCTGATGCGGACCCTGCCTCAGCTTAGCAGGAGCATTATCGAGCCCTTTATCTTATAATCGCTATCTGTTTCCTCATTGGCTCTAAATACTCCTTTGCCTATAGGTATTCAGCTCATCTCTCTACCTTTCTGCTCACGAGGAGCCACTCTGCCTGCCTGTGCGAACTTGGAGTGGCGAGCTCCAGGGAGTACGTCCGGCAACGGCCCTCTCTACGTCTCGACATTGATACCTTATAGGTCCATTGAGAGCCGATTGCTACTGAACTACATTCTACATTGGCAGTATTCTCTCTCAGTCATACTGTCCATTTCTTCACATTTACCACTGACACGTGCCACTATCTAGGCTGTTATCTGTACTCGATCTCTCGAGTTAGCAGAATTCAGTTACCTTAGACACTGAATATTGCGAGATCCGGGATGTTCGTAGACTACTTTGAGGTGACGCCGAGAATCACTCTCGTGACCTTAGCGACTATGAATAAAGTGTTTTAGATTCCCTAAGTAACTGCAAGCTGATCACTTCTACTCCCTGTCACTCTCGACTGCTCTTGAACACGGTCTCGGATCGTCATGCTCGTCATTGCCGAATTCGAACTTCCTAGTACGCGAGCAGAGATGGAGGTGGACCACTAGCACTATGCTTCTCATATCATAACTAAGGCTTTTCTCACTCAACAACGCTCAAAGCAGTGACATCTGACGACGTCACAATAGACGTAAACACCCACAAACTGACAATAATTTTTCTTTTTCTTCTAACACTTAACACACCTCCGCACGACAACTTCGTAGGCCGCTCATCATTACATCAGCCCAGCTATACGCAAGACTAACTCTCTAGCCTACTGACTTAACTCACACAATCTCGGATCCCACATTGTCATATGCGCTGCCATCTCCAGTCACTCTCCTGGAGAGCACTCACTTGTTCTGTCTCGGCACCCAAGGCTGATCCTACCTTCATGAGCACACGTTATATAGCAGACATTACGATCTCGGCTTGTTTCTTACGACATCTAGTCACACCGACTATGCTGTAAACAGCCTCTTCGGGTGCGCGCGTCATAAAGATTACGATAGTATTTCAGAGCTCAGGAGGAGGTGTGGGCGGTGGTTCGGGTGGGAGGGGGGGTGGAGGTGGGGGGGGTATTGTACACATATGTCAGCCTCATAGCGCCTAAGGCTAGAGCTCCTGCTCTCTTATCGTCTAGACTTCGCGAAAAGATAAGCAGTGACTTCATAGCGCGCTGACGTCGCGACTCATGACACGTTATTTCGGCTCTTACATGAGGTCGACAGAAGTGCTGTGAAGAGACATAAGTGGTAGCGTTCACACATCGGTCAACATTCTAGTGCTTCGAGGTTGCTGAAATAGTAAGATTCTGTACAAAGTTATACACGCATTCGCAAATATATGTACACACAACCAGGCTAATTGAATGGGTTATATCAGACATTAAGGGGAATGTGCTTAGAAAGGTTTTTATTTTAATAATGACTTAGTTTAAAGGGGGGGGGGGGGGGGGGGGGGGGGGGGGGGGGGGGGGGTGGGGAGGGGGGGGGGGGGGTGGGGGGGGGGGGGGGGGGGGGGGAGGGTGTATGGAAGGGGGATGGGGATGAGGGATTGGGGGGTGGTGGGAGGGGGGGGAGGGTGTATGTTCTATGGTGGGATCGTGGATAAATGAGTTGTGAATGATTGGTATTTTAGACATAGAGTAGGACTGGGATGGTGAGGATTTTAGGGTTACATGATATAAAGAGATGTTATAGATATAGGGGGGTAGGGGGGGATCTGGACTGGGGGAGTGGTGAAGACTGACTGAGGACAGTGACTGGATGTCTGTCAGATTGAGCTGTTATAGTGACAGAACTAGAGTGACAGTGTACATGATTAGGTGAGGGCGTGTAACTGATGACATGAAGACGTTGAGGGTGTGAGAGGATAGTGGGAGTTAAGTGATAACATGGGAGTGATGTCATGAGTAGAGGAATGGTATATATGGGTATATTATAGTTATGGGTAGGTCTCTGGGTATAGCATGGGGATCTGTGAAGTGAGTGCGGTCATGAGATGAGTGTTGTGGATGTATGTTAATTGATCAGGTAGTGGGATGTATATGGATTACGAGAGTGGGGGGTACTGTATTTGACATGTGTGAGTTTGGCGTCTCTATTATTCAGGTGGTTGGTGGGTATCATGTACTTGGGGACAACATGGTGAGTAGTTCATTACATAACTAGAACAGAGCATTAGTGTATTCTACTGCTGGAATGATAGTAATGCTACAGATGAGCGAAATTGACTGAGGTCTAGGACATGTGACGATGAGCGTATTGGGTGGAGAGCAGGAGTTATGGGGACAATATTGGGCATTGCAGGGGAGGGTAGAGTGTTTGCAGGGTGTGTGAGTGATATTGGGCAGAGGTGGGGGGGGGAGGGTGTGAAATGATAGGGGGAGTGGGGGGTACAATAGAGAGTGACAATAAGGATGGATGAGCTGTGAGGAGTATGGGAGTAGAGGACTATATGTGGTATGAGTATGGGTAGAGGGGGTTGGTGCTAGTGGGGATAACAGACTCTATTGACAACGGGGTGAGTGGAGGGAGTGGAGGATGAGTGGTCGGTGTTGGTATATGTTGAGATGGTCAGGATGTGTTTTGGGTACTCTGTGGGGAGTGTGGTGGGGGGAGTGGTACTGTACGGGGGTATGAGGTGGATCATCTGTGGTCGGATGGGTGGTTGGGGGTTGAAGGTTGTAGGTGTCAATGGAGGGAGGGGGGAGTGGGGTGGGCGGAGAGTTGGTAGGATGTTAGTATTGGGGGAAGGGGGATGAGAGAGTGGGGGTTGGAGGGTTGTGGGGTGAGTGAGAGGCAGGGAAGGGGGGAGGGATAGGTATGGGGGGCGTGTCATTGATATGTATTGGTGGTCTGGGAATAATTGTATGGTGGGTGTGGAGGAGGGGGTAGAGGGTTGAGAGGGGGGTAGTGTTGGAGGTGATGAGTAGGTAGGGGAGGATGATGGGGGTAAGGGTGTTATAGGGGGGGGGATATAGAGGATGGGAGTAGTGGGAGGGGTGGAGGAGGTGATGGAGGGTATAAAGGAGGGGATGTTGGGGTTGGGTAAGTATGTAGGGGTAGGGGTGGGGTGTATGTGATTAGTGGGTGATGATGGGTTGGGTTGTGGTTAAGTAAGTGAGAGGGAATTTTATGAGAGGTGAAGAGAGGGTGTGAAGAGTAAGGGGTAAATTTGTAATTTTGTTGGAAGGGGTAGTGAATGTGTAAGTGGGGGTGGGAGAAATGGTATAGGGGGATGAGAAGGTTGTTTTTGGGAGAAAGAGGGGTTTGGGTGAATTTTGAATTGAGGGGAGGGTGTTGTATGGTGAGACAATAGTGGTGGGTTAGGGATATTTAGGGTTAGGGAATATGAATTGGCAGTGAGTAGAATTTTAAGAGGGAGGGAGATGAATTTTAGGGTTTTGTAGTGTTATGGGGGCATGGGATGATTGATGAGTGGGGGGGGGGTTGGGAAAGGAGAGGGTTTTATCGCTTTGTTTAATTTAGTCGGATCCAGACAGATTCTAATTTTATTAGTTTTTTTTACGATCGTGATAGAATTAACCCACTCGGTAGGCTCATCCTGTTCCACTATAACACCTAACTCTACCATACGATCAAGCTCACTGCGTACTTTACTCTGAATTGCAAACGGAATCCGTCTAGGCGGATCTATGACAGGTTGAATAGACTTATCGACATGAATGATAGCCTTTGCTTTGATCAACCCCAAACCCTGAAATACGTCTTTGTATTCGCTTACCAGCTTCTCTGCCCCTGCACTGGAACTGTTCGTCGGTGTGGCAATGTTCGTTGGTTTGGCCATGTTCGTCGGTTTGCCAATGTTCGTCGGTATGGCCCTGTGCACCTCATCCACACTTGCCAGCAGGTTCAAAGTCACACAAGCCTGCTTGCCCAGGATGGGCTGGCAATCCGGCACCACCTGGAACCGAAGCACACTGTCGTTGACATCAAGCAGTGCCTCTCCATCCGGCGTGATCCGGTGACCGGAGAACGTCACCAACGAACATCTGGTGTTCGCCAGCCTCCCCGGAGCGACTCTGTCGAAGACGAACCTCGGAAGCGCGTTTGCCTCCGATCCAGTGTCAAGCTTGAACTTGACAGGACAACCGTTCACCCGAACAGCTCGGCATCTCGACCAGCACCGCGATCGACGGCGCCCACAAACAGATCCGTTGCCAGTACATTGACTTCCGCCAGATCCGGGTCTTGCTCAGCATTGTGAGGGTCGGGCGCTTCGACGTGAAGCTCGTTGACTCTCCCGAGCCTGCTCCTACAGACCTTCCCGAAGTGCCCGATCTTCTTACAGGCAATGCACACCTTTCCTTTTGCTGGGCAGACTCCCCGGCGGTGCTCATACCCACAGTTCTGGCAGCGGTTCTTGAAATCTCCTGCATCGGCGTCGCCGGCAATCCAAGATGGTGATTTCTAAGATGGCGTCGCCGCTGACCGGACCGCCGGTGCACCGGTACGCACATTAGCATAATTCCGAATGAAATCTATGTCTTTACTTTCCACGTCTGATTTGGTGTCCTCCAACAGATCTGAACTGAACTCACTCATTTCACACATACTTATGCACTTTGTCAATGTTAACTCAGTAGTTTGAAGCAATTTGTTCCGCAAATTCACATTTTTTACGCCAGCCACAATTCGATCGCGCAAAAGCGACTCCTCCACCGCTCCGTATTCACAGTCCTTGACTTTGTCCCTTAACGCTGTGATGTACGTCGCCATATTTTCTGATGCTTGATTATGCGAATTAAATTTGTATCGTGTGATAATTATACTGCTTTTACCGACACAATAAACCTGAAATGCTTCAGTTAACGGCTTGATCTTGTCTTGATCGACGAACGCAAAAGTCATATTTGCAAATACCTTTTGCGCTTCCTCGCCAGCAACGTGAAGGAAGATGCAGCATTGCACTCGTTCTCCTTTCAATATGACACCTGCCGCAGTGGCGTATATATCATATGCTCTGATCCATGTTTTCCAGTTCGATCTCGCGTTGTTGCTGAGGACAAGCTGACCAGTCGGCCGCAATCCCGGCAAAGTATTTGCGGGCGGCATTCTTCCTCATCTGACACCATGTGAAAGTACAACGTCTGAACACTTTGACTTCTGGTTACTGAATGGTTTATTCATGGCGTAGGGCACGCTTGACCCGCCGGTTAAACTTTCCATGACATCATCTCATTTGCATATCTCTTTGTCCCCAACTCTGCATATCGTTAACATATATTACCCACAGGTCTAGACGTCTATTACACATATATCACATACACGAAGCTATGGTTTGGTGGCCATCTTGACCTGATTTCAGATTGAGGGTAAACAAAAGCCTGTGGAGTTGTTAAAAGCGTTATTTGTCGTTGTGGACATAACACAATAGAAGACTTCAACTTCAATTTCGTTTAGACAGCTTTGTAGAAAGATGATATTAAGGGCCTACTACTCATGGTACTATAAAATAGGCTTACATATGCAACAGTAGTCAGTAGCACTTGTTTTCTTACTGAAGCTCTGGTATTCCCAAGATAGCATATTCCCTGACAGAACAAGCAAGGCACAAGCAGGGAGCGCCACAGTTACGCCTAGAACCAGTTTAATCAGTATGGAATATTTGAAAAAGGCTTTATTTGAGGCGATCGGCGTTATTCGCACATACCAACATTGTTTTCAATAGCCATGTGCTTCTGTTTACCCGCAAACGGAAGCAGCCTCGTTCTCGCGCAATTAGGTCATGCCATAGCATCGTGTAATTGATTACATCACGGTTCCGACTGCGCATGCGCTGAAAACGCCGTTTGGAGCAAAGCAAAGGCGTATGGCCATTGAGTTTGCCAATACGCGCAGTGAAAAACGTCAGTTTTATTCAAAATTAATAGAAATCCAAAACCTTAACCTTATTATTTTAATATAATCTTTTTGTTAAACATGTTTTCTATATGTGTTCCAAGCGGTTTGTGCCTAGGTTGTGTTGATATAAATAAAAACATGAATAAAATAAGTAAAACTGACTCTAGCTATGGCTTTAACACTAGTCTGAGTGCCTAGATTTTTCTCAATCTAAATGCACATGGCATAAGATGTGCTGATTATATTGATGTAAATGCAATGCTGGATAAAAGATTAATATCTTAATTTATTATATATATTTTTTAGTTGGTATTCTATGTTTCAAACAAGAGCTGAGATGAGCTGAAACTAGCACATTTCATAGCTGCACCCAATGATTAGCATGTGCCATGTGCTTCTGGGGGGGTTGTTTTGCTCTGACGCATCCCACAATGCACCGCGCCGCTGAAACCGTGATGTAGTCTATACACACTATTCACGCGCGACCTAATTAGGTATCAGAACGAGGCTGAGTTTAAAGGAGTACAATTTGAAGATATTAACTTTTGAAGCTATCATAATTATTTTTGTTTAGCTGTTTTCTATTTATTGGTCAATTTTCATGAAGATTGAGTGATGATCAGATGCATTTCAGTAGGCAATGTCAACAAAGTCACTCACCTTGGCTGCCAATCTTTTCTTAAATTCAAAATTGCATAACTTTCTTAATATAGATATATTTTAACCCTTTTAAAGCTTTTATTAATTTGTAATTACTAAGACTAGTTTTTTAACTGTGTTACACAGATAACTACGCTGACAGTGCTGCATGGTACATGTACCACCATAACTATGCAGACTTGAAGTTGACAGTCACATTGTAGTTAAATAATGGGAAAAGAACCATGCAAGGGTCACCCAATCTTCGTGAAAATTGGCCAATAGATAGAAAACAGGTATGCACAGATAAATATGGTAGTTTCAAAAATGAATACCCTCAAATTTGAGTGATTTCGACAGGTATTGGTCGACAAAAAAGTATTTGCATTACTTTTCATACAGCGGCGCCTAACAGATGCTTACTTGGCCTCGGTCTGGTTTCAACATGGCCGCGGCGTGAATAGTGTGAATAACACGACCAATCTGGGCCACTCTACACCACCAAGTGGCAACTTTCAGTACTAAGCATGCACCACCCTGTGGCACAAATTAGAACTATTCCGAGTTTGTTTGTTTTCCGGAAGAGGTATACCGAATCGCTTTAAGTTTAAAGTTGCATAGTCCGATGACGTCCGAATTTGTGCATAATTTTTTAGATTTAATATATCAGGTTGACTATTATAACCTACTATTCATTATTCCAGAGTCATTTGGATGAAAAATGGGTAACTTTGGAGCAATTTGACCTGAAAGAACCCAAAATCATTTCGGCAAGTTTGTCAAAAAGTCTTGTTGTGGCCCCGATTCACATCTCGCGATGGTCACATGATGAGGAATGACCTATTAATGTGTAGGTAGTCTGGAACCTGACTCATCCCATACCCAGATAGCACACAGTCGTTGGCCCGACGGCGGCCCGTCGGAGGCCGCTCCGGCGGCCCGACGGTGGAAATCGCCGTCGGGCCGACGTTGTTTTGTCCAACCTCCCGCCGTCGGGGCGACGGCGGCTGTCGCCGTCGCCCCGACGGCGGCAGCCGCCGATGAACCGACAAACGCCGTCGGGCTGACGGCGACAAACGCCGTCGGGCCGAGAGCGACAAACGCCCTAATAAATTACAATAAATTACAAAACTTTTACGTCGGCCCAACGGCGACAAACGCCGTCGGGCCGACGTTTTGTTCAACCTGCCGCCGTCGCCCCGACGGCGGAAACCGCTGACCAGCCGAGAAGACACTGTCACTCTAGTGTCAATACCTACAAGTGCAAAAATATTAGTTTTATTCAAAATTAATAGAAATCGAGAACCCTAACCTTATAAATTTAATATAGCCTGTACGTATTGACACTATAGTGACAGTGTCTTCGAATCTCGGAAAAAAAACAAGATGGCGGTTCTTGGTCAACCTTCCGTACATGGTAATTCAAATCGTATTAACACGAATAATTCCATTAATACGTCGTAATAAATTACAAAACTTTTACAAAATAGTCTAAGCATATTAATAAACAAACCTGTTAAATAATTCCTTAAAATTCCTCCGATTTATGGAGTTATTTGTAGAAAAAGAACACTGCTCACCGATCGCACCTGGTCGGGTGGCGATTCGAAGTAAACAAAGCGTATCGGATAATTCAAATCGTATTAACACGAATAATTCCATTAATACTTCGTAATAAATTACAAAACTTTTACAAAATAATCTAAACATATTAATAAACAAACCTGGTAAATGATTCCTTAAAATTCCTGGGATTTCTGGAGTTATTGGTAGAAAAAGAACACTGATCAACAATCGCACGTGTTCCGCTGGCGACTCGAGCCGAAATCCTAATTTAAAGAACTGCGCATGCACGGCCCACCACCGTCGGGGCGACGATGGCCCGACGGTGGACCAGACGTGGAAAATGAATGCAAACCTGCGGCGGCCCACCACCGTCGGGCCGACGAAGGCCCGACGGTGAATCAAAAGTGGAAAGGGATTGAACCCTAACGTCGGAACACCACCGGCGGCCCGACGGAGGCCCGACGGTGGCTCAAAAGTGGAAAAGGTTTGAAACCTAAGGTCGGGACACCACCGTCGGGGCGACGATGGCCCGACGGTATACCAAGTGTGGAAAATGAATGCAAACCTGCGGCGGCCCACCACCGTCGGGCCTCCGTCGGCCCGACGGCTCAAAAGTGGAAATTTGGATTGAACCCTAACGTCGGAACACCGCCGTCGGGCCGACGAAGGCCCGACGGTGAATCAAAAGTGGAAAGGGATTGATTCCCAACGTCGGAAATCCACCGGTGGCCCGACAGCGGCCCGACGGTGGAAAGTCGATTGCGACGGTGCGACCAATAGCCGACGTCGGCCCGACGGCTGTGTGCTATCTGGGTACATGGTAATGGTAATGGGAATGAGGGCAAGACTAATAAGGTCACAAGATTGACCTAATTAGTTAGTGGCCTCCGTACTTAATGGCTGTCTCAAAGTAGGTGCCCAAAGGGATGGGGTAATAAATTCACTAATTATTCTGTATCTGCTGCCCTATACCCTTAAGCGGGCATTCCTTACATGCGGTATGTGGCATGCGGTATGCGAATGGCATGATTCCTTACATGCGGCATGCAGCATGTGCCATGCGGCACACAACTGGCTATATTATTGCCAATTTATAGATAAGTATTCATATTTCTATGAATCTGGTAGCTTTCCCTCGGCTTTCTCTCCTCCTCTCTCTTCCCCTCACGGCTTTCTCACCTTCCCGCCTCCTTCCCCCTTATAAGCACACATTAATCACTATGTACACGGCACCCCTCTAGGCCGTTCCGTAATGCTCAGTTGCCTCTCCTAGTGTTAAACTAATGGACACATCAGACTCAGGTTTCTATTCGCAACCCGCTTGCCGCATGCCGCACCGATCGCTACATGGACCAATCGGAAAAACACGTTTGCATTCGCATACCGCGTGTAAGGAATGTAGCTCATAGGTTTCAAGGCGTTTAGATTTTTTGTCGCATTCGCATTCACATTCGCATTCGCATACCGCGTGTAAGGAATGCGCCCTTTAGTTAAAGTGGCCCGGTATACCTCGTGGCGACGGGAACCATACTCCGACAAATGCTCTCCAACCACAACTCTGCTTAGTTTTTATGTTTATATCACCAGATATGTGGGGTGAGAGTTGTAGACTCACTGCACCTGAACTGGGTCAGGGAGAGTGCCGAGGTCAGTGGGGGGATGGGGGGGTTGCTGAGGCTGGGTGAGAAGTAGGTCAGTGCTGAGACCTGGCCTGTAGGTGGCAGCTGTTGTTTTGAAAATGGATGAATAAGTGGAGAGAAGGGAGAGTAAAACTCATACAAGGAAACGAACGAGCTGATCGGGCTGCGAAGAAGGCCCTGAACTATGATCTTGAACTGTGTCTGATCCCTCACTCTGATCTGAAACCACTAATAGCCACCCACATAAACTCCAAATGGCAACATGAGTGGGATGAAAACATTAATAAACTTAAAGAAATTGAACCATCTGTGGGAAAGCCACCACAAACTAATGCGGGAGGTCGCCGGGACCAAGTGGTCCTTAGACACTGCCGTATTGGCCACTCGTGGCTTACACATGCTTTTTTGCTCAAGGGGGAACCTCCCCCTAAATGTATAGGGTGTCAGTCCCCACTGACACTCAAACACATTTGACTAAGTTGCGTTGATTTTTTGGCCCTGCGCCAACAGTTCTACACTGCAGACAGTATGCATGACCTTTTTACTAAGGTAAAACAGGAAAACATTTTAGCCTTTTTGAGGGCAGCTGGACTGTACCACCTCATATAGTTTACTAAATAGATTCTATCAATTATTAATCAAACTTTTCTTTTTCTATGGGAATTTGTTTCTCTTGACCACAAATATATGATTGTGAGCTTTCTAATTTAATGAGTGTCTATTGGCACATAATTGATTGTCTGCTTTTATATCTAAAAGCGATTGTTTGAACAAAAAACAAACATTTCTCGCCGTGAATATGGCCTATGCTGCCGACACGGCGTAAAGCAACCTCCAATCAATCAATCAATCATATATACAAGGTGTGTGATTGGGTATGTCTGTATATATATATATATATATACAAGGTGTATGTGTATATATGTATGTATGTATTGTGTGCATCCGTTTGAAATTTGTCAGTTACACTGTATATAAAAGGACAACCTTTTTTGTTATTGAATGTAAAAAGGAGTGAACAATATGGAGTGAGATATGTGCATTTGAAAGTCTTTGACTTTCAGCCATTCCATGCTGGCCACATCAGCCAGGCCTGAGCATTAATAGTTTGATGGGATCCGCCACAAATAAACAGGTTTCCGGTTTTAATGCTATGATGGCAGCACCCATTCTGGCTGTGCCAATGCGTTATCGTTTGGACGGGATCCATCGCAAATGTGCCGGGTTCTGTGCTTAATGCTATAATGCCAGCAGCCATATTCTACAATCCGGTCAGACCTGAGCGTTAATGGCTTGGCGGATCTACTACAAATGCGCAGATTTCCAAGTTTAATGCTATGATGGCAGTGATTGTTCTGGTCATGCATTATCATTTGGACGGGATCCATCGCAAATGCACCGGGTTCTGGGCTTAACGCTATGACGGCAGCAGCCGTTCCTCAGCGTAGGCCTCGGTGGACGTTTCGGGATCGCAGAACGTGCAGTTTGTTATAGGTGAATGTAGAAACTGATATGGCGCTACGACCCCAGGCCGCCTACGATGCATATACGCTGTGGAACGGCACATTTGCAATCGATCCTATCCAAACGATAACACATAGGCCTGACCAGAACGGCTGCTGCCATCATAGCATTAAACCCAGAAACCTGCACAATTGTGGCAGATCCTGTCAACCCATTAATGCCCAGGCCCGGCTGAATCATAGAATGTGCAGTTCGTGATAGGTGAGAATAGAAACTGATATGGTTCTACTACCCTGGGTCTATATATATATTAGTATTGGCAGATCAATGTATATATATATATTTTTGGATCCATATATATATATATATATATATATATATATATATATATACATATACATACCTTGTATATACGTCATATATATATGACATATATACTATTGCTAGTGCATATATCAAATGTATTTACTGCGTGGGCATCGTAAGATGCCCTTGCGACACATACATTTTATATATGACTAGTATACATCATGCATATGCTATACACATGGTATAAATATATATATATATATATATATATATATATATATATATATATATATGACGTCCTATACACAAATAGCCTGAACTGAGACAAGTGACTGTGTGGTCTCTGTGGCCTAGTGGTTAAGGTATCGAACTTATAATCTGAAGTTGGTTGGTCTTGTGGGTTCAAACCCCCCATACAGTCCAAAGCCTTTTTACATTCAACAACAATCTATATGTGTTTCTCATTGAATTATGCAATGTAATTGCACTAACATATATTTTAGATTAAAGCAAATATATTTCCTGTTTGAACTACTCTAAAGAAAATTGAAAATACCTCAGTTTGACTCTCCCTTCTCTCCACTCACCCAGCCATTTTCACAACAACAGCTGTCACATGACCAATCTAGGTCACTCTACACCACCAAGTGAAAAAGTTTAGTACTAAGCATGTACCAGCCTGTGGCACAAATTAGAACTATTCCGAGTTTGTTTGATTTCCCGGCAAGGTGTACCGAGCAACTTTAATGCACCAGAACCTTAGTTGGATATATATAATCAAATGTAGGGAAGTGTTTTGGTTTTGACAACAACAAAATTCATGGAACTTTAAGTGACATCGTACCTCCATTATGAGGGAGGGTGTTAACAAATGAAGGTTAAATAAAAAAGTTACACTTTTTTTTTGGGTTCAAATTTTTATTCCAGTTGAATAACATCTTTTTTCAGCAGCGATGTCCTCTTCCGGCCTTAACAATTATAGTGCATATGAACTATTTATTGATGACACACACACATCTAGATAAAAGATTCACCCCGTACTTACAGTATAGGGATGAACCCTAACGTAGTCTAAATACGGGCGAAAATAGCTTTAGTATGGAACAGGAAGTAGAAACTCTGGTTCCAGGATCAAATGGCGACCCATATCGGCACAGAGTTGTTGAAATGTGAGAGAATGCAAAAAGACAAGATGGTGGCGATAAAACGGAGTCGGTTTTATTAAAAATATTCCTTAAGCTACATGTTTTATTATATATTTCAAATCAAAAGTAGTGGCTAAATATGAAGATTTATGGAAGAATATATTTTGCTTTTTAAATTAAGAATTTACCAGTTCAATTCATTTCCCCGCCATGTATTCTTCGCCCGTTTTTCTAATATGTTGGTTTTCACCACTGTACTGTAAGTATGGGGTGAATCCTTTATCTAAAGTCACTGTCACAGTATGACGTATGGCATTAGCGCATGCGTAACATTTTGAAATAAAAATCTAATTTAAATACGTCGGCATTCACCAAACTTTACGCGCCACGGGTGGCCGGTGTGATATATGCGTAATAGACGTATAGGTATGTGGCTAATATATGTTAACGAGATGCAGAGGTTTAGACAAAGGATTATGCTAATGAGATGACGTCATGGAAAGTTTAGCCGGCGGGTTCAGTGAGCCCTAGGCCGTGAATAAACCATTCAGTATCCAGAAGTCAAAGTGTTCAGACATTGTACTTTCACAGCCGGTGCAACATATGAAGCGTACACAGGGTGTATGGCTGGTGTATGGCTAGCGTATGCATGGCGTATAGCGACATATACAAAACATATAGCGACGTATACTCGGCATGCTGGGACGTGTAGTGACGGTTGGAGGCGACAGTTTCAGTATATGAGTAACGAACAACGACGTATGGTCAACGTAAGCTAGCGTGTCAACGTGTGCATAGCATGTGCATAACGTATTAAAAAATGATGCGTAACGTGTGCAATCACATTTAGGCCATGCCCCGGTCACACCCTGGTCATGTGATCGGTCGCCAATGGGTATAAATATCCTGGAGTTTTGGCTCTCTCCACACAAAGCCACCATGCCTGCCAAGAAGAACATCACAGCTTCAGCTGCCTGCAAGGCTGCTATCACTATGGGACTAGGGCATGGGAGAGGCAGGAAGAAGCAGATTCTGCCAGCATCACCTTCACCATCACCATCACCATCGCCGGTGTCATCGCCTTGTAAAGTCCTTGGCTGGCAGTTTTAGTTCTGTAGGTAGGCTAAGAGGAAATCACTACAGGCAAGGAAGGAAAGCAGAAATAGAGTGAACATAGGAGATCTAGACTCACTTCTTTATTACATTTATAGCTTCATGAATCAAGATGGTGGCACACATCTGATCAAACTCTCCAATCAGCAACAGGCATTCTTACATCAACCAATGATATTCAAGAACCTTGTAACCAAGGCATGGTTGTTTAGGTCTACCGTGCCCTGTTGTGTCTGGGTGTGCAGTGAACCATAAATAACAATTGGGGGGGGGGGAGGGGGTCTGTGTACAGAACTCCAAAGACTCTGTCACATTTCAAGATGTGCCCCTCTCACACTATCTATTATAATACACAATCTCTATCTTAACTCAGTAATGGATCACCAACACCACACAATCCTATATGCCTTTGGTTTTACATACCATTTGCCATTATATAGTCCATTTGTAATTTATTATAGAATAGTTCACACCATAAACAATGTCTTAAATATCGGGAAATTTTACAGCCTGCCTCCTCACCACACCACTCTCCAGCAGTCCGAGAATGGCGAAAGGGGAAGTGGACAGCCCCAAACGACATGACCCTGCTGGCAGCCATCCAGAAGCAGTTCGACGAGTCTGGGGAGCTGCTGAAGGGCCTGCAGCCGCCTCCAACACCGGCCCTTACAGAGCATGCCACATTCTCCAACTATCTGCGGGACTCTCTGATGACGATGCCCTGGGCACGCTTCAGCAATACACAGGCAGCGATCAACCGCATTCTGACACAGGGGTTGCAGGACGATTGTGGACCTGAGGCACCTGTGGTTCCTGTGGCTGCAGTGGCGCCTGTGGCTGCAGCGGCTCCTGTGGTTTGTGCACCTTCTGTGGGGCCTTCTCAAAGTGAGATATACCAGCCCGAGCCGCAGCAGTGGACCCACCAGCCACCACCGGCATCACCATGGGCGTCACAAACCCAGGACTATGTCCAGCAGTATATGTTGCAGCCGCTGCAGTCTGTGGTGTAGCATCCGCAGCAGCCACAACCTCAACCTCTGCCTGTGCAACCTGTGCCATTGCGCCATCAGCCAGTGCCCCCTCTGCCTCAGCTGGTGCCACATCCCTCTGTGGTGCCTGCACCTCAGCCTCAACTTCGGCCACTTGGTATGGCTGTTCACACCATGCCTCCTCCTGCACCGTCTCACTGGCAACCTGCTGCCAGCACTGTGAGTGTGCCCTCGGCCTCAACTCCAGTTGCCAGTGGCAGTTCCACTCCCACAGCAGCGGTAACTGGAACATCAACAGGGTCACCTAGCCAAACGTCCCATGGACTCTTGAACTTGTCGGGGCTGTCGGGGATCCCCAGTGTGTTGGGGGTATCTAATTAAGACCTCTTACCCTTGTCAATCCCGATGTCACCATCGGGGGAGCCCAACGATGATAAGTGAATGTGTAAATATGTATAAATAGGTGCTTATTATTATTATTTTCTTATGTTTATTATGTTTTTATGTTATTATGTTCTTCTGTATATATGTATACAGATGTTCTTGCTCTGTAATAAAGATTTTGTTACACTAGATTTGTTGTGTCTGAGTTAAATAGTGTCATAATGTAATTGTTATAAATTAAACTAAATGGGATAAGAATTTAGCCAATGAAAATAAAAATAAATTAATATTAATGACACAAGTACCTACCCCCTATTCCCCTCCCCCTCTCTTTTCCCTTGTCTTCCCCTATCTCTTCTCTCTGTCCTCTCTTGCCCTCTCCCTCACCCTCTCTCATTCCCTCTCTCTCCCCCTCTCTTTCCCGCTCTCACCCCCTTTCTCTTCCCCTCTCTGTTCCTCTCTATCCCTCTCTGTGCTGTGTTATTAGTATGTACACAAAATAGTATACTAAACTAGGTTATGCTGTCAGAGTTTAATTCTTCTAAAAAGAAAGGAAATAAATTATAAGTATTTTAAACTAGATTTGTGTCTGAGTTTAATTAGGTTATAACAAATTACATTCAAAACCTAATAAATCTGTCTCAGTTTAATAATGTTATAACAAATTAAACTCAACACCTAATATACCTGGAGGTATATAAAAAATATAACAGACATGTAATTGTGTTTTGATATCTAAAATTGATATAGTTTATTTATACAAATAGACATATAAACATATTGTAACAGTAACAGTAGACATCTCACAATATACCGGACATCTAAGTATACATAAATATATCATAACAGTACACATATCACAGTGCATACAGACAGATATAATTTTTTTTAAACATCAGATCATGCTGTCTTGCCAGGAAAGTGATCCGGCGGGCGAGATGACACAGTCTTTCAGTAGATTCTGCTGCTCCTTTCCTGTCTTGGAGGCGGTGTTGGGCCTAGGAACAATGTCCACGTCTGCCAGGTTTTGGCCCTCTCTCCACGCTCCAGGGACAAAGTTGTGGTTCCCAGTCTGGGCGATCCAGCTGCTGGTTCTGCAGCCCTGGGTAGCGCAATCTCATCAGGTTGTGCACAACCATGCCTGCGTTGACGATGACCTTCAAGGTGGAGGGGTGGTGCTGCTCAGTCATCAGCAGCACCTGGAAGCGGTTGGCTAGGATGCCAAAGGTATTCTCCACCACTCTCCTAGCTCGGGAGAGCCGGTGGTTGAAGAGTCGCTCCTCATTTGTCAACCCCCTCCTGTTGTACGGCTTCATCATCGTTGGCCGCAGATGAGGAAATACGGCACATCCTTCTGGCCGTTCACGATTGGTTCGGGGCAGGAAAACTGAGGGTCCCACCTTCAGTGCCCGCCTTCAGCTCCGAATCGTTGTAGATCTGGGCATCAGATGCGGAGCCCATACCCCCAAAATCTGCCCAGATGAACTTGTAGTCCGGGTCTACAAGCACCAAATCCAGTCCTGATATGACCTTAGATGTTGCTAGGATGTAAAACAACAACAAACAGACAAGTGCCAACAGGACCACAGAGTAAAACCCCTTGTAATTGTAATAGCGTGACCCACTCTTTGGAGAGCACCGGCAGGAGATGTGCTTCCCATCCAGAGTGCCATAGGAATGGGGGAAGTTCCACTTCTCCAGGAATTGGTCGGCGATGCCACGCCATCCTTGTGGAGTCGTGGGACACATCATGACCTTGTCCAGGTACTCATCGATGATGGCCTAACACACTTCACGCACGATCAGCGACTGTGTTGTGGGGGACCCTGCACCCAAACTTCATCAACGAGTATTTGTTCCCACATGCCAGGTGCCGCAGAGTAAGTGCGATCTTCAGCCCAGGCTCGAGCGGCACCCTGTATGTTATGTACTTTTGGCGATCCTGGGTCCTACTCTCGCCACAATCTCGTCAAACATCTTGGGAGGCTTTCGCATAAAGTTGACAAACAACGCAGGGCCCTCGCTGCGGAGCTCAACCATAAGCTTGTCATACAACCCAAACTGTGGCCACCTCCCGATCCAGGGTCTGACCCACATTCTCCGTTGCTGCCTCCTCCTTCTCCTATCGACATGGGCCGCCAGAAGAGCCATGAAGTAGCGATCTAGCTCATGCTGGTAAATGGCAACTCGGTATTGATGCTGGAACTGTAGATGGAGGTTAGGGACATCAATCCTTTCTGAAGAGTTGAGCAGGTGTGCTGGAAGAAGCAAGGTGGTCCCTTGATATACTGACCGCCAACATGCTGGCAGTACGCTGGCAATATGCTAGGGGCATGCTCGCATATGCTAGGGGTACGCTTGCATACGTTAACTGAACATTGTGAGTATGTTATATAAATCAGCACAGGGTGCCGGTTGTACGTATGGCTAACGCGTACCAACATACCCAACGTATCCCTAATGTACGCCAACGTACCCCTAACGTACAGGTAGCATATGTGGAACGTACGAGCCACACGTCAACACGCGTTGGAAATTTTGAGTATGCACAAGATTTTTTCAGAGCCTCGATGCATGCCGAAGTATTCAGGACGTACTTGATGTATGATGACGTGTAGGTCAAAAATTACATACGTCGGCATACGCTAAGGCTGTACGTCATAGTGTGACAGGCCATTAATGCCCCTGTCACACTACGCCGTATGGCGTAAGCCTATGCCGGCGTATGCGGTTTTCGACCCATACACCGTCATATGCCGTTATACGCTATGCATACGCTATGCATATGCTACGCATAGGTTGGGCATACGCTGTATACGCTCATCATATGCCATCTTACACGCGTCCATCCAACAAATTTTGTGCATACTCAAAATTTTCAGCGTATGGCAGTGTATGGCTCATACGCTGCTCATACGCTAGATGTACACTATGCATACACTGGCATAGGTTACGCATAGGTTAGGGGTATGTCGGCATAGGTTAGGCATACGTTGCACCGACACCCTCTGGGTGTCTCTGGCATACTCACAACGTTCTGTAATGGGGCTGTCACACTATGGCATATGGCGTTAGCGTATGCCGGCGTATGCGGTTTTTGACCCATACGCCATCATACGCTACGCATAGGTTGGGCATATGCCGTATACGCTCATTATACGCCGTCTTTACGCCCGTCCGTCCAAAAATGTTTGTGCATGCTCAAAATTGGCAGCGTATGGCAGCTATGGCTCATACGCTGCTCATACGCTAGACGTACGTTATGCATATGCCGGCATATGTTACGCATAGGTTAGGGGTACATCGGCATAGGTTACTGGTCCTGTCACCTCCGACCGTCAAAATACGTCCCAATACACCGAGTATACGTCGTCATATGCTTTGAATACGCCGCCATAGGCTAGGGGTAGGTTACGCATTGGTTATGCATACGTTCCAAAAGATACCGCAGTGCACAAAGGTCACCATACGTCATCCCGCAACGTTTTTCAAATGTTTGCGGTAGGTTTTGCATACGCCGCCACCATAGGCCATAATGTGACAGGGGCATAACACACATCCCCCTACTCTCGGACCGAGCTACTGCCATTCCCCAAATCCAAATCACCATACATAAAAATATAGATAACTTAAAAAAAGCCCAAAGACAAAGTGCCAAACCTCTAAATAATCTCTTACTCTGTTTGTTTGATGCTAATATTCTATTGTTTCCCAGCCAAACAAGTATTCACGATGATTCCGCACCCTACATTTTCGCGCTCTAACTATCTCAAAATAGAACACTAGGTCACTGCTATATAATATAGGGTGACCTAGTATGGTGATGCGCTTTCTGGAACCTCGTCAACCAGCTGACGCCCGTTGCCACTGAATCCACGCGGTCATGTTGTGAACAATATGCTAATAAGCCAAGGCAATGACGCTCTGGCCATGTTTTACTCGACCCTGATTGGCTGGCAAACCGGGGAGTGACACCACATGTCACGCCACTGCTGGCCAGAAATGTTCGCGGGGGGATCCATCAGCAGAAAATGGGGTGGGTTGTCATTCACTTTGTTTCAATTTTGTTGTAATCTTTGTTATTATATGCGTTCGGATATACATTAATCAAATAAAAACACGTACATATAACTTGAATTGTATAATTCAGAACAAGGGTGGGAAGATATTGTTGGATGATAATAAGGTCTATCAATAAACCACATGCTTTCCCCCGCGAAGGAATGACCAAATGGTTGTCTCGTAGGTTCGACTATTTACCTCCATATAGACAACAACCTACCTAGGTCATTTGTGTACGCGCGAGCTGACTGTACATTTATGCTCTCATACATCAAATTGTGGTTCAAACCTGAACTGAAATGGTTCACAAATTGATATCAAGTGACATGATTAAATAAAAATCGATCTATTAAGCTTCATTTTCTAATTGAACACTCAATTCAATTATTAATATACGTAGATATGCAATTTACTGATTGGATTTAAGTCCAAAATCGGGCTGAAATGTCTAACAAATAATGGTTAATATCAATTTAATATAATTTGTCCAATTAAAATAATTCACTAGGATTTAATATATATACACTACACTTATATATAAATATAGTATTATACTGTATTTATACATTACATATATTATATGGCAGCAATGGTGACAATAGTTATATATGTCTGAGAATTGTAGTTGCTCAAAATGAAATCTGTTATCTTAAAAGGCCATAGCTTTCATATATTATAAATTTGTTATAGCTGATGCATTTATCTTCTAGCTATTGTTAAAAGATTCAGTCCTGCCACTTAATATATTTGTTTCCGAGTTTCTGAAAATGTATTTGACATTTTGTGGGGCATAGTGAGTTGTTATTTGGTTGTCGGTTTTCTAAAACTAGTAAAAGTGTAAAACATTTTGCTGCTCTTTTTTGGGGGGTGGCAGTTAAGTGGCAGTGGCTGCTAAAAGATATCATCATGGTTGCTCAGAGAATAATTGTGGCATTTATTCTCTAACACGAACATTAAGTTTCGCTTGTAGCGAACACACATGTCTATTCACCTTCGGAGTCAGCGCATACTTCGTGATTACTAATATTAACAACATTCCTGCCTCCTCTCACTTCCTTGCTTGGGGTAGTTTGTAACCTTACGGCGGTTACCGGTTGCAGAACTGCAACATTTTAAGCCGTGTTCACACGGGCAATGTAAATCGATTCGTAGAAAGCGACTTGCCTAGTTCGCCTCACATTTCTCGTGTGAACGGACGTCTGAGGCGGATTAGGGCTGAATCGATTCACGTGATCCGGATAATGTAAACCACCTCGCGAGGTAGTTTACGTGAGGCGATTTCTGTGATTCGATTTATTTTGTCCGTGTGAACGCACTGAGGCGGATTAAGCACCTCACACGCATGCGCAGTCGACACCTCAGTTTGTTGACTTTCCGGTCGATCAAAAGCGCATATTATATAATTTAATTAATGAAACCGCTATCTATGCACAGATATTTTTTTCATCATTTATTTTTAGGGTTTCACTGCCCAGCAGAAGTTTTGACCGTTCCAAACCAATACGATTCATTAAATACATATCTAGGTCGAACCCACACTCTCTTGGCCGACGTCGACGAACCCAAACTGGCGCTGGTTAGTCTGGACTTGCTCATGCGCAGATTTCGATTTCCGGCCCAAGTACTGCCCGTGTGAACGGGCGGCTAATTCGACTCACCTGATTCGATTTGTCTGATTCGCCTCACATTTTGCCCGTGTGAACACGGCTATAGGCTCCGATAAATCGGCCCAATCTTTGGCTTGAAGATTAATCTTCAGTAGGGGCGGTTGTAGAAGCTGGGGACATCTTTACAACGTTGTAACGGCGAAGCGTTGGTGCGGCACAGAATCTCTTCGGTCCGGCAGTAGTTGAGCACTTGTATCCAGCAGACAGCAGCAGGGGTTTCGAGGAAGGACGGGTAAAGATGGGTGCAGCGGTGGTTCCAGCGACGAGAACAAGATGAGAGAAGTGTAAAGGTAAAGGGCCCCACCCAAGAACACAACTCCTCTGGTCAGGGGGAGAAGTATGCCTGGGGGAAATAGAAAGGTAGAGTCCAGGAAAGAGAAATGAGGAGAGTTGAGTCAAAGAACCATGTCTATATGCCCTATGGTGACCAACCAGCGAGCCATAAGCTGTGTTCACACGGGCAAAGTTTATGTCGACTTAGACAAGTCAATTTATATGAATCGATTTAGTGTCGTGTCCACACACGGAGCGGTTTAAGGCGGAAATCGATATCTGCGCATGAGCAAGTCCAGACTAACCAGCGCCAGTTTCGCTTAGTCGACGTCGGCACGAGAGAGTGTGGGTTCGACCTAGATCTGTTACGACTGAATCGTATTGTTTTGGAACGGTCAAAACTTCTGCTGGGCAGTGAAACCCTAAAAATAAATGATGAAAAGAATATCTGTGCACAGCTAGCACTTTCATAAAGCAAATTTACCGGAAAGTCAACAAACTCAGGTCTCGACTGTGACGTGCTTAATCCGCCTCAAGTATTTCGGTTGCGTTCACACGGGCGATATAAGTCGAATCATAAATTTTGGTTCATATAAACCACCTACAGAGGTGGTTTATAAATTCCGGCTTATATGATTTGAATCAGCCCTAAACCCTCAGATGCGCGTTCACACGCCAAATGTGAGCCGAACTAGGCAAGTCGATTTAAGCAGTGTTTACACGGCCAATTGTAAAGCGAATAAGACAAAGCGATTTATATGAAGCGAACAAGTGGCGCGTTTACACACGGAGCGGTTTAAGGCGGAAATCGATATCTGCGCATGAGCAAGTCCATACGAACCAGTGCTTAAGCTAGTTCGCTTCATATAAACCACCACGCGAGGTGGTGTACATAAAGTGAATCATATGAAGCGAATCAGCCCTAATCCGCCTCAGAGTCGCGTTTACACGGCGAATGTGAGGTGAACTAGGCAAGGCGATTTATATGAAGCGAATTAACTTCCCCGTGTAAACATGGCTTAATATGATTCGAATTAACTGCCGCCTGTGAACAGGGCTAAAGACACAGACAGAGTAAGAGTAGAAAGTGAAATGCCAGCAGGTTCCCCCTCCTGGAACTCTTTTCAGACATATCGAGGAGGAGCAAGGCCAGCGGAGAGGAGATAGAGAAAGATGTGGACGAAGTGCGGTCCGGATAGCAAGTGCTCTCACTTCCTTTGTGTTCGCGTCAAGACCTAACGAAAAGGACGGGTACCACTGAGTGCCTAGTCGAACATTATTCATTCACCACTTCCGGCCACTTTCTGTGAATCCCCAGCACGCCAGGCAAATTATCACTGTGCGTCTGGTGTGCAATCTCTCAACTGGTTCATTATTTCTGTCTTGAGTCGGATTACATACTCCTCTGTAGACACAAAGAGACTGCCGCGTGCCTGCCTGAAGGGTTCCCTCTCTACTACATATGATGATTGAGGTAAGCCTGCCGTGATTTGGAGTTGTGTTTTCTTTTAACTAAAGATAGGTTTTGATGTGTGTATGCTGAAACCACCCGACCCTGCCTCAGGTCAGCTGTCGTCCGGGAGCAGGACAGGTCACAGGAGGAGTCGGTCTTGGAAACATGGCTTTTATGGCTGGTTAATATTTTCCCCATTGCTTTGTCGTTTTCAATAATAATATGACGTGGCGATTGGTACTTTGATGACTGTTATATCTGTTCGTTTATTGTTGTGACGTTACGTTCCTTGTGATGACTGATGTAATTTAAGACCAGATCAATGGTAAAGGGGCTGTCACATTAGGGTTTTTTGCGGGAGCGTACGGCGGCGTAAGCGCGTTACGTCATATACGTCGGTATATGCCGCCATACGCTACGCATACGCCGTCATATGCCGATCCTCCAACAAGCCTGTTTCCTTGCTCAAAGTTTTCAGCGTATGGCAGCGTATGGATAATACGCTGCTCATACGCTAGGCATACGCTATGCATACGCCGGCATAGGTTACACATAGGTTATGGGTACGTCGGCATAGGTTGGGCATACACTGGATTGACACCCGTCGGGTGTCTCTTGCGTACCCCCAACGTTCTGTAAAAGTGGTGTCACACTCCGGCGTATGGCGTTAGCGTATGGATTTTCGACCCATACGCCATCATACGCTTCGCATACGCTATGCATACACTACGCATACGCCATCATACGCCCTCATACACGCGTCCGTCCAAAATTTGTTTGAGCATGCTCAAAAAATTTCGGCGTATGGCGACGTATGGCTCATACGCTGCTCATACGCTCGACGTACGCCGACATAGGTTACGCATAGGTTGGGCGTACGCTGACCTTGTCAATCACAACTGTCAAGCCTCATCACAGTACACCGCGCATAGGTCGGGATACGCTTTGAATACGCCGCCATAGGCTAGGGGTACGTTAGGCATAGGCTGGGCGTACGCTTCCGATGCTGCTGGGACCTCGTGCGTAGTGTATGACGGTGTATGGGTCGAAAACCGCATATGCCGGCATACGCTAACGCCATACGCCGTAATGTGACAGGGCCTTTAGACAATGGCAGGCATGGTCATCTGAGCCTGAGTGATACTTGACACTTCATTGTTCTTCTCAAAGTCAAACATGCTGTTGTAGCATTCGGAGCAGTATATTACCGACACTTTTGGATATCTAGATTATACAATTTTTCTCGTGTGCATTTTCGAAGGATTGCCAGCTAGATAACTCCCCTCCTGCCCCTCCCCCTTTCCCACCTCCCTGTAAAGTCGCCGGCTGGTGGTGTGAGTGGTGTGGACAGGCTAATGAGAAATCAATACAGGTAATGAAGGAAAGTAGAGAAAGAGTGAAAAGTAGGAGAGCTAGACTCCTGGTTTATTATCTTATAGGTTTCCAGAATCCAAGATGGTGGTGGTCACATGGGGTGATCTCCTAATCTCTAACAGGCATTGATCTATCCACCAATCAGAGTTCAATCTCTTGTATCCAAGGCCTTGTCATGCTGGCTACAGTGCCTTGTGGTGTGTAGTGATCCATAAATAACACCCGGGGGGGGGGGGGGCATGTGAGGCAACTCCTCCAAAGACTCTATCTAAGAAGTGACACTCCTCCTCTATACTATTTTACTATACAATTTCTATACCTAATGAGTAATAGTTTACCAACTCCACATATCCCTCATATGCCTTTGGATTTTATATATTACCATTTACCATTATATAGATAAGTTGCAATTTATTATAGTAGAGTTTACATATATCCTCATGTCATTATCAGAAAATTTTACAACGTACTCTGCCCCTCCACTTCTTACCATCTGCCCAGCAGCGTAGAAAGAAGTGCACAGTACTACGTTGTATTTATATCATCTTTACATCTCTTCTATCAACCAAAATAATAAATTGAGTCTAAGTAGTCGCGTTAATAGATAAGGTATATATCTGACTTCGAGAGAACAATATTTTGAATAAAAAATAATTTTTTTGAATATTATATCATTCTTCTGATATCTCATATGATGTCTTAAGAAGCATCTGATTCATTTGCCATCATTTTTAGCTTATTCCGAGCATTTTTTAGATTTGTGATGGTTTAGAGGTCGTTTTGCAATGATTCCAAGGCACACTCCAGTCACATAGCATCGATCTTACATTAGTGCTTAATCGGATTTGGTTTCTGCTGTCATTTAGTCCAACATCGATACGCTTGTACAAGGCTTTTGTTTCACCAACTGTCAAAATAGAAGAAACCTGGGACGTCGATGGTAGACGCGTGGTTGCTCGACAGGTCTTCATAGGATTAACATTACGGAACTCAATCCAATGAGAAAACAAGGCCTAAGCGGTTTGAATCAATGACCTAGTTTCAGGAACAATTTTCTTGCAAATCAAGACTAAAATCTTCGATTTCACCAATTTTAAGTCGTTTCGTGTCGAAATAATGGCAAAAGATGAATCTATATCTCTTTTTGTACCTCCTGTACAAGGATAAAGCATCAAATATCAGCATTAACAAATATAATCATGGCAATAGAAATTCATATATGACAGCGTTAACTCGGCGGCGTAATGTAAACAAAGCAATGACAGTGGTTCTTTTTGAACTTCAAAATCATAATACTTATATCTATATTATTAAATAATAATAGATTTACATGCTCTTGCTCGAGTTTAACCATACTGTAGTAGTATTAGAGTGTTCTCTCTTCGTTGACGCCGATTTATGATGTTAAAGCGTTTCTCCGGCGAAACGGCGAATTTGTATTGTATTGCGCTAGTTCTCCATGAACTACGCCAGTCTCCGCTCTTGATATCGCTAACACAATCCAATGCCCATCAGCCTATGCGTTAGTTCTCCTTGAACTCAGCATTGTCCATCGCACTGCTGAAGTGAAATCATTGACTCAGTCACCTATGCTAAAGTTCCTCGTGAACCTTATTGCGAACATAGTGACCATCAGCATATGCTGCAGTTCTCCATGAACTGAGCCTCGTGTTGATATTGCTGATACCGCGAAGTCAATTTAATTTCAATGTTAAAGCTGCATACTTCTAGAACATCGATCCAAGCACCCGTCAGCATATGCTTTAGTTCCTCGTGAACCTAACATTGTCCATCCCACTGCTGCTATGAAATAACTGACTCAGTCACACATATGCGAAAGTTCATTGTGAACCTTATCAGTCCAACACAGTGACCATCAGCATATGCTACAGTTCCTCGTGAACTGAGCATTGTCCATTGTTATTACTGATGTGATCTCAATGTTCAAGGTCTTGTGATCCTGTGATGTAGTCTTCATAGAAGGCAACCGATGACTTCTTCTTACACAGAAATTATCGATGTAACATATCTATTATGTTTATATTCAATAACATTATTTTAGAATAATAATATTCTCCAAGTTTTTTAAAATTTTAAATCTATAACCCTATTGATTATTTAATTAGATGCTTTTGCAATATAATGATCATTAATATGTTCCTATAACATGAATAATGTCAATAATATACATCTCCAGTATCAAAATCATTATATTTTCTCCAAACACTAATAATGTTAATGATAAATATCTCGAGTATCAAAAGATCATTAATATGTCCCTATAACATGAATAATGTCAATGATAGTTTTAGCTAGTTAATATTTGATAATACATGCAATGTTCAATCATATGTCTATGTCAATGGAAAAAATTAATACTGTAATACATGATAACATTCATCAATTATGCAATGAATTTTCAATGAATCTTTCATGCAACATTCAACATCCCATATGTACATGATTTTACAAATGAATCACCTTTATCGACAACCCTATGTCTAGGATAATTTCAATATGAAAGACATCTCATGACAATAATGTTAATAATGTACCTTCATGAATTTCAATGGACACATCTCCATGCAATAAATGATAACATTCAACCATACTCATGCATTATAAATTAACCATTTATCAACCTCTGACTATGACATTTAATGACAATTATGATAACATCCTACATTATATTATTTATTTTCAAATGAATTTACTATGAACCATGCAACAGTTAACCTATCATTTGTCAATGAATTTCAAGTGAATAAATAAGAATACATGCAACATTCAACACCTCATCTGTCAATGACTTCCAAATGAATAAATATGAACACATGCACACCCAACATTTACACAAATTTACAAATGAATAAATAATCAAGCTAACTTATGTCCATGATATTTTCCAAATATGAAAGACATCTCATGACAATGATGTTAATAATGTCTCTTATGCATTTCAATAAATAGTTCATGACAACCTATGTCTATGATATTTCCTAACAATGATAATATTCACATGCTCTCTTCATTCATGATCGACAATCCAAAGTTATCAGATTTTACCGTCGAAATTGTACTATGTGTTTAGATCTTCCTCAAGCAAAAGAACTTAGGTATATTCCATCCCTATGGAACAAGAATTGGCTAGTGTCGTCCTCTATGACAACCTAAGAACATGTAACATCATGAGTTTATTCCATCCCTATGGAACAAGAACTGGACAGCGTCGTGTCTTATGACAAGAAAGAAACTGTATTCCATCCCTATGGAACAAGAAGTGGACAACGTTGTGTCTTATGACAAGAAAGAAGCTTCATTCCATCCCTATGGAACAAGAAGTGGACAACGTCGTGTCTTATGACAAGTAAGAAATATGCCGTACTACAATATGTAGCAGATGGGTGACACTATTATAGCCCATCACAGAAAACCACAGTTTCATCTCCCTCATGAGTTTAATTCATCCCCATGGACAAAAATAGGTAAGAGTTGTCCTATGACAAACTTCAAGATGTAACATATTGTCATTATCGGAAAATTGTACATCCCCATTCCTCCTCCCCCCCCCCCCCGCTTACTAAGGGCCTTAGTACCCTACAACCCCAACCCACCCCACCCGCACACACACTCACACAGACACACACACACACACACAAGGAAAGGAGAGGCGTACTTATTTAGCTGTCAGTGTTAGCCTGGAGGTAAGTTTACGAAGAAGGCCACAATGAAGTCCTAAGCTGTATTGCCCGATATGTGGTTTGGGGCTCAAAGCACTGGGTCCTAGTCGCCTGAGGCCTAGTCAAAGTCGGTGAACAGTCCACTCAAACTCCATACAAGGGTGATATAAGATTTTTTTAATTAAATTACTTTCAGGGGTTAGCCATTTTCAGTAGTTGGGGATTCAAATTGAAATGTATTTGAACGAGTAACCAGAATATCAAAAAGTGTTATATCAGACTGGTTAGCATCGCAGACTGTAATATATATGCGTAATAGATATCCAGGCACCTGAGGAGAACAAAGGAATATGCTAATGAGACCATGTGATAGCACATGGGTGCTGGCTGCTTTGATACCTGGACAGGGAATACAGTCATTTAGTAACCAGAAGTCAAAGGGTTGAGACATACTTTCACATGGTGTCAGATAAGGACAATGCTGCCTGCAAACACACCGCCAGGCGAGTTAATTCTAAGTAACAATGCAAGATCCAACTGGAAAACATGGATCAGAGCATATGACATATATGGTATAGCAGCAGGAGTTGCCACAAGAACTGAACGGGTACAATGTTGCATATTTATGCACATCGCGGGTGAAGAAGCGTAAAAAGTCTTCACAAATATGTTCTTCGCAGTCAACGATCAAGTCAAGATCGACGTGCTCACAGAGGCCTTCAAAATGTATTGCACCAGTAAATCTGACTTAATAATTACCCAGTATCGTTTTAATTCACGCAATCAGGCAAGTGAGAACATGTCCATCTATGTTACAGTTCTCAGAGACAGAATCAAAGACTGCAAATATGGGCCCATCAAAGATGCTTTTGCACGATTGTCTAGTCGCCAGTGTGAAAAACACAACTCTAAGAAACAAAATGCTGCAAACCGCTGATCTCATGCTTGAAAGGTGCATAAATATGTGCGAAGTGAGCGAATTCAGTGCCGGTCAACTGGAGGAGAAAAAAAACAGACATGAAGACAAAGGAAGTCAACTACCTGAATAAGTACGCAGTTCCGCGCACCAGTGCACCGATGGTCCGCAGGCCTGGATACAGGCCGGCATCTTGGAAATCGAGAAACTTGACCAGTGCCGCGAGGGTTGTCCAGCAAAAGGCAAAGTATGTGTTGCCTCTAAGAAGATTGGCCACTTCGGGAAGGTTTGAAGCAAACTCAACAGGGTCGACGAACTGGCCGTGGATGAACCCGACCCTCACAACATGGATTCCAACCCAGATCCGGTGGAAGTCAATCTGCTGACAACCGACCTATTTGTCGGTGAACTCAAGGCCAACGCCAATCGGGATGTCGATCTGTGTACTCCGGTTAAGATCAATGGACATCCAATGAAATTTAAGCTTGACACTGGCTCGGAGGCGAACGTTCTCCCACATTGCATTTTCAACAAGGTTGCCTCAATGCTGCTGGCAAACACCAGATGTTCGCTCATAACATTTTTGGGTCACCGGATTACCCCTGATGGCGAAGGAGTGATTTCAATAAACGGCAGAGACATTGTGTGCCAGGTAGTGCAGTACTGTCAACCCATTCTTGGTAAACAAGCATATGTCACTCTAGAATTGTTGTACCAGACGGAATGGCCAAATGAGTTAGAGCGTCCGTCTCCCATGTTGGTAGATCGTGGGGTTGTGGGTTCGAACCCTGGTCAAGTCAAACCTGGCACTCGGCATTATTAGGATAGGGCAAGGACTGGTTGGCTCAGTGCAGGCATGAGCATTTCCCGCCAATTGGCTGATTTCCGCCAATTGAATGCTTCCTGGGCTGTTCACGAGATACATGTAAATCCGAGGAGGAAAAATGTCATTGTCGTATTCCTTGACATTTTATGCTTTATTATAGCAGTTATGCAAGTATTAAGAACTGATGGGAGGGAGTATAAGACTATATATTGAGGAAGTATAAGACTATATATTGAGGGAGCATAAGACTATATATTGAGGGAGCATAAGGCTATATATTGTTGTTAAAATGAAATTTACATTACTTTTATCATATTCCTTTACATTTATTATAACAATTAAACAAGTATTACCATATTACAAGGACTGCCAGCTGAAGGAGAATAAGACAATAAATTAAATAACTGAAACTATTAATTATAGTATAGGTGTATTATTTATATTATTGACTTATCATTTATGCAAGATTACAAGAAAAACATTTCTGTATTCTTAGAGTACTGGTCTATATGCCTACTCTTACCTTATGTCACAGGTGAAGAGTGAAATTTCTCCCTCCTAAGTGGCTACCAAATTGCATCAATTGTGTCCTACTTGTAAACAAATTTCTCTGTGGGAGGGGGGGTGGCCCCCTCTTCCTACACCCTCCCCCACCCTACTCGGCCTTTGGCCGAGTTTTGAGGCATACACCCACAATCAGCTAATTTGTTTTACTTCTCTGCTCATGTCTGGCTCAGTGTCAGGATAATGTGACTGAGTGGGATATCAGGTCATGGTGCTGGCGGCCTGGTCTCCCAGTGGAGCAGCACTATAAAAGTCGCCATGAGTGCGTACTGTCACAAGTCGGTACCCGTCCTTATATGACCTTAGATGTTGATAGGACGTAAAACAACAACAACAACCAAACAAACTGTAATCTGAAGTTGTTTGGTGTTGTGGGTTCCAACCCTATATGGTTCATTCCATTTTACATTCAACAAAAAACCCACTGTTTTCCTTCTATATATATATGTGTTTCTGATTGAATTATGTAATGTAATTGTGCTAACATATATTTTACATTAAAGCAAATAGATTTCCTGTTTGAACTACTCTAAATCAAATTGAAAATACCTCAGTTTTACTCTCCCTTTTCTCCACTCACTCAGTCATTTTCAAAACAGCAACTGGAGTCCCGACCTCAGCACTCCCCCCCCCCCCCCCCCCACTAACCTCAGCACTCTCCCTGACCCAGTTCAGGTGCAGTGAGTCTTCAACTCCCCCTCCCCCTTGCATATCTGGTTATATAAACATAAAAACTAAGCAGAGCTGTGCTTGGAGAGCATTTGTCAGAGTACGGTTCCCGTCGCCACAAGGTATAACGGGAGACTTTAAAGGATTATAAGTTAAATATAATAAGAGCTTTAAATATTAAAAAGAAGCCCCAGCACAATAATCCTACCAGAACAGGTTTGAATGAGGTTCTTCAAACACTCTTCTAGCCGAAATATGAAAACATATTACTAGGATAAATCAAAGACTAGTTTTCTCAAGGTCGGGATAGTGTGACTGGCGAATCAAGTCATGAGAGGAGGGTTGAACTGTTAGGCCCCAGTCACACTATGGCTGGCGTTCGCTTGCGTCCACTTTTTGACCAAAACCAGCGACCTCCTTCCTACCAAAGGCCCCAGTCACACTACGGCTAGCATTCGCTTGTGACCAAAAGCCAGCGACCTCTTTACGACCAAAAAACAACAATGGTCGGCAAACAAAATGCACCCACTAAGTGCGAGTGGGCGCCGACCAGTCGCTCAGCGAACAGTCGCAAGAACTGAAATTGGGTTTGGTCGCAAGGAGGTTTTTGCTGCAGGAGCTGCTACATTCTTGCGACCATAATGTTTTAAAATAGTCAGCGACCACTCACAAAGTGGTCACAAGCGTAGTGTGAATGGGGGGGGGCATGGGTCTATAACTTATTAGTTAATGATGCTGGTGACCCGGTCAAATGACCATGTTGGATCTCTAGATCAGTGCAGAGTTGTGCTTGTAACCAACAATACACTAAGCTAATGTAGCTAGTAAGCTGCACCCTTCTCACCAGCTTAAAACTGAACTAATGAGCATGGTTGGCCCAGTGGTTAGAATGCTGGTCCAAAAGTGCGGAAATGTGGGTTCAAGTCCCTCGCTAGGCATCGTGTTTCATATCTGTAGCAGACACCAGATGCTTCAGTAGTAACAATTTCCCGTCTTGATATATGACGTAAAACTACAACAAACAAGTAACACTTTCTATTAAATTGGTTTAGTATCCCCTTCTATGCAGCAACAGATGCTTAATAAGTGCACGAATGCACAGAGGGCATTATCCCCAAAATTAAACACAAAATCTGGTTATTATCCAAGATTAGGTATTACATGATAGAAAGCATTGCGATTAAGGTCTTCAAATCTATGGTGGCACCATATTTTGACTATGGGGATATAATCTTCTTGGGAGGTAGTAAGGCATAACTACATAAACTGCAGAGGCTCCAAAATAGAGCTCTAAAAATATGCCTAGGGATTTGGGAAGAGTTTACGCTTCCCAAATCAAGAGCTGCATAAGATAGCACAAGTAAAATTTCTCCAAAACAGGCAACAGGATCACCTAAAATGATATGCATACAACAAATCTTAAACCAAAAACACCAGGAGGTTACAAACAAGGTGCACAAGAAGCAATGATGGTCCGTTACTAGCAATGGTAAAATCAAAATGCAGTGCATATGATCGCAGTGTAGCTAAGATGAGTGCCAATATTTGGAATAGACTGCCAGCTGCAACACAAAATGCAGAAAACATATCGGTGTTTAAGAAACTACTAAAAAATAATGTAACCTAGAAGTACAGATGATGTTTAAATGGATTAACACAAACTATAGTGACAGCTGGATTTTGGACCATTTACAATCTACAAACAGTTACAAGACATATAACGAGAAGCAAGAAAACCAACATTATTACTAAACCTAAATTCAAACGAATTGAATCAAATTGGACTAGTGCTGCCCAGCAGTGAAAACAAGTATTAACACACTTATCCGATATGAGAAGGGTAAATAAATTCATCACCAAAAAACAAATGTCTAAGCTTGAGTTATAGGAACAAATCTAGGTCAATATTTTGGTTTTGAAAAGTTGATGGCTTCATAGGACTATGCAGCTTTAACATCCAGATTTATATTTAATGAATTGAGAGCTGGGTTCAAACCCTGGTCGAGTCAAACCGATGACTTAAAAATTGACACTTGTCACCACTACCTAGCCTGGCACTCGGCATTACTCGGGTAGGGCAAGGAGCAGTGGAATGAGGAAGACCAATTGTCCACAATTGAAGTGAGTTGAGCTGAGTTATATTTAACCACCTACGTGGAGTAAGGTCGCTTAATTAACTAATATACCAAAAAGAAAAAGAAAAGGAAGAAAAACCATTTAGCAATATAGAGCTAAAATATTGAATCCACATAGTCCCTATAGGCACAAACATAGAACAAGTATCCGAATTCATATATCTCGGACAAAAGATTACAAATGATGGGAGATGTGAGGAAGAAATTAAAAGAAGGATAACAATAGCCCGAACAACATTCTCCAAAATGTATAGAGTGTTAACATCAAGTAAGATATTAATACAAACAAGGAAACGTATTCTTCAGTGTTATGTGTGGTCTACTCTAATGTATGGGGCTGAGACATGGACAATCTCTAAGAAAATGTACAAACGTTTAGCAGCATTTGAGATGTGGACTTATCGAAGGATGATGAAAATATCATGGACAAAGAAGATCACCAACAAATAAGTTCTCAGAAAAATTAAAAATAAGAAAAGCTTGTTTGCCACTATACAGACAAAGAAACTTATTTATTTTGGCCACATCATTCATCAGAGTTCAATATACTGTACATTGTTGGAAGCGAAGGTGAATGGCAGCAGAGGGAGAGGGAGACCAAGAACATCATGGTTTACAAATATTTCACAGTGGACAGGCTTGAATTATTCACAATCTATCAGAACAGCACATCATTGGGACAAGTGGAGAACCATTGCATCCAACCCTCGACTAGAGGACGGAACTATTGATTGATTGATAGTCCCTGCTTTGGTGTGAATCGCTGTTCACCATGCAACCATTGGTTGGCTGGGGGGTTGAAGAAACATGTTCATACACTTATTGAAATATATCAGGTTTTTGCCTTGTACACAAGTTTCGAAAGTATTGCACTTGTTGGTATCCATGGGGATTTTTTATCGTGGAATAGCGGCATTGTGCTGTAGTTCTCATGCGTGCCCTTGGGCCTGCAATCAGATAGCCCTTCCTTTGGGGTCTTCTCCCCAGACGGGTTGCCTGGCCGTTAGTTGGTTGGTTGTTGGAATTTTACGTTCTGGCAACATCTAAGGTCATATCAGGATGGGTACCGACTTGTGACAGTGCACACTCATGGCGACTTTATACTATAGTCCTGGTCCAATGGAACACCAGGCCACCAGCACCATGACCTGATATCTGATAGCCCACTCAGCCACATTGAGCCAACCAGTCCTTGCCCTATCCTAATAATGCCGAGCGCCTGGCTAGGAAGCGACAAGTATCAATTTTTAAGTCATTGGTTTGAGTCAACTAGGGTTCGAACCCATAGGTTCGAATCCCACCATCTACCATAAGGAGAGACGGGCGCTAGGCCCTTGGGACACATGCATGCGGACTATGTATGAGCTTTAAGCTTGAAGTAGGCCGTTGAGGCAGAGTCTAGTATAGATCTATGTCAGCAACAATTCATGTTCTTGCTTGGGTATAGCCCATCTTACAACTGCATAGCTTGATGATAATCTGGTACTTTCAATCATTTTGCAGTGAGAACATGATATTTCTGAAACCGAACCATTTTGATCCTAGATACCAAACTTGAATATTGATGCACTTAATATGTGTGTGTTGCTAAGTCAATCTAACCGAATTTCTAACTGCTTAGGGGGCCATCCAAAGTTTTCAACATGTTCATGGTTGTACAAAGCGTTTTACTTTTCTGTACCCCGCCACCCCGCCCCAGGTAGTAGACATCAACATTTTACTACAGAACATAATGATAAAAATGTGAACATTTTATTACGTGATAAATCTTGTACTTAACTGACACCGCCTCCCTTTGTATGCTTTGTACAACCGTGAAAATATTTAAAACTGTGGGTGTCCAGCATTTTGGTAGGCACACAAAAGGTAAATTTGCATGTCAGAAGGTCGGTTATAAAATATAAACATTTTTATTGTACACTTTGTATGTGTGTGTGGGGGGAGGGCGGGGGATGTGTCATGAAAAAGTGTATGTTTTGTAGTTGGGTCGATCTCCGAAGTTGTGTACCAATACTGTGACATCAGTACCACAAAATCAAAATGCTGTCAAAGTATATACAAGCTACCTCAATGTGTATGTCCTTTTGCATCTGAATAATTGAAAATAAACATATTCTGACATTTTTAAGTAGGTCAAATGATGCTCACACCCAATGAATAGCAGTATAGCATGGAAACCAATCTGACTCCAAAATCAAATATTTTCCACACAAAGCTTGACATTTTTAGGACATTTCACATGCCACTTGCTTTATAAACGGTAGTAATAATAATTTGAAACCTCATTGCTATGGTTTTGTGTTATTTGTGATGATTAAAGAGAAAAGCAGAAAAATATTAACAACGTAACAGTCCAAGTGGAATCAACAATTTTACACAAATGTTCGACTCAAATTTCAATGCTATGGGGCAATTTCAGGATTGATCTTTTACTATACCATAACTGAGTCCATACATAGAGTGTCAAGTGTTCCCAGTGTTTGATACAGAGTTTCATAGTACTTGCAAGTGGAAACGAAATGTTACGATGTTAATGACTCCAGAAAAGGTAAACTATTTCATCATTTTTATATATTTAAAAAAAAAGAAATGTCTTCAACTTAATGAAGACATTGTATATGACCATTTGAAGTGAAATGTGCTGTTGTTCAGAGTTTTTCATTAAGTTTGTGAAACTTTATTTTCAATGCTGTTGATAATGTCACAAATTAGTGATGTAATTTTCTATTTATTTAGCTACGTCCATCCCAATAATCAACCTAATACACAATATTAACATTTACTTTTGGCCTAAAATATCTCCCACATTACTGGGCTAAATGCTGAAATCTAAATATGCACACTCCAATAATGGGTTTCTTTGAAATATGAATTTCAAGTAGACTACCTCAAGTGGTACACAGTTTCTGAGAACGACCCGTTGTACACTTGTGAAAACGTTGATAATTGTGAAAGACCCTGTAGTTTGAAGTAACGCCCAGTTTAAGTGGCTCCCTTTGGAGATATTTGAATTGAAACATGCCAAGTTAATTTTGGCAAGTACATCAAACAATAAATTTAATTTGGCATGTTGTCACTTCAATGGACCAGACGGGATGGCCGAATGAGTTAGAGCGTCCGTCTCCCATGCTGGTAGATCGTGGGTTCGTGGGTTCGAGTCCCGGTCGAGTCAAACCAATGACTTTAAAATTGATACTTGTCGCTTCCTCGCCAGGCGCTCGGCATTATTGGATAGGGCAGGACTGGTGTGCTCAGTGTCAGGATAATGTGACTGAGTGGGATACCAGGTCATGGTGCCAGCGGCCTGGTTTCCCAGTGGGACAGCACTATAAAGTCGCCATGAGTGCGCACTGTCACAAGTCGGTACCCGTCCTGATATGACCTTAGATGTTGCTAGGGCGTAAAACAACAACAAACAAAACAAACAAACAAATGTCACTTCAAACATCTCCAAAGTTAACCCTTTACAATAAGTTACTCCCACCGGAGCTAAAGTAGACAATTAACCTGATATATTTATCTAAAAATAACCTAATATATTTATCTAAAAATGCAAATATGGCACAAACTGAAAATCTTTGGATTGTTCAAATTTAAATAGTAACTTTTATATGCGATAAGATGTCACGTGACTATACTATAACGTTCACTGTGTTGCCTGATGTCCAGGTAGTATTATAATATAATGTTAAACCAAGAGGTCGCCTCCTGTATAAATTATATAGGGGGGTGACCTCGTGGTTTAACAATCAACATGGCGGAGGAGGGGCGGGGTGGTCAGTGGGTTTGTGGCACACGGTCATATACTATAGGACATGTATTGTCTGTGGTCAATACGCTGTCAATCGCTGATGTTTGTTGGGGTTTATATCTTAATAACCAGATGGGATGGCCGAATGAGTTGAGGGTCTGTCTTCCGTTTTGGTAGATCGTGGGATTCGAGCCTATGGGTTCGAACCCTAGTCAAGTCAAACCAATTACGTACAAATTGATACTTTTCGCTTCCTAGCCAGGCACTTGGCATTATTAGGATAGGGCAAGGACTGGTTGGCTTAGTGTCAGGATAATATGACTGAGTGGGATATCAGGTCATGGTGCTGGTGGCCTGGTCCCCCAGTGGAGCAGTGATATAAATCGCCATGAGTGTGCACTGTCGCAAGTCAGTACCTGTCCTGATATGACCTTAGATGTTGCCCGGATGTATAACTCCAACAACCAACCAAGTCTATGTTGTGGGAAAAGACCAGGTGGCAGGTGAGCATGTAAACGATGCTGGCGACGTGCATCGACTTATTCTGTCACTGTCACAAGTCGATTGATTGTTTGATTGCTGATAGTTTAAACGTCGTGATGGCAGGATGGGCCATATTCACAGTGAAAAGCTAAGTGGTCTATATTCTGTCAGTGTCAGTCTTGTCAATCACATTCACATGCCTACATTTGAATTTACACAAAACTCCGAAATGCAAATGGTCAGATCCGTGTCAAATGACAGTGTTAAAGGCCATATCCAACATTTTGGGTGTGCATACCAACAATAATTTGGGATGCATTCCCTTAAAAAATCTCCAACGTTAAACCTTTTGAAATAAGTTACTTCAAGGTAAAGTAGATTATGTTCTTATACTTACTTATACTCTTCTGTTGATATATTTAGGCATAATAGGATGTTAACAGATTCGGCCTGTCTACATATCACCTGTCATGTTGGTCATGTGGTGAGGACTGACTATACCGATACTTAGTCCAAAATTTATCAAGTCTGTTTTTCAATGCACTTAGTGATGGAGCTTTGACTGTTTTGGGTGGAAGCCTATTCCAGGTGTTTGCCGCTCTATCAAGCAGAACATTTTTCCACATTCACCAGTTGGTCCTGGGATTTTGAAGTCTAAGTTTGTGTCCTCTGGTGTCCTTTGGTGATATTTACAATTTAATGTATGGAGCGTTGACGGTATATAATCCCGATATATGCTCATGTATTTCTATGATGCCATTTCATTCAAAGTAAATTATATTCATAAACCTAATCATTTTATCCTTACAAAAAATCGCAAACATACAAAGTATCACGTTAGGCAAATTTAGCAGTGGGATTTTGAGCTGTGTCAATAATGCAGGGTATTGAAATACATGTAGTATCGGTCAAAGTTACTGTATGTTATTTTTATGTCTGTCTTTTTCCGGTCTGTTCTTAATACAAACTCTTGATAGTTAGTTGATTCTGCCTGACCTCGATCTCAATTCTCATTCATGAATCTGACCTTTTCAAGAGATCAACCTTTCCGCATCCTAGAGGGTCAGTGCAGTGTGAATAACGCCGAGTTGAAGCATTTCAAACACAGTCCACCATATTAAGTGGTGACCATACTGTGCACATACTGCATACAGTTCTTTACTAAGAAAGGGCCACCGCTAACAAATGGTTGCCTTTTTTTTTTTTTTTTTTTTTTTTTTTATTAAACAAAAAACTTTGCCTCTTCTGACATGTCTGCTACCAATAATTTTGTTCATTAGTTGATTAAGCCAGTGAATTTTCAATCGTTGACCATTGGTCTTCCTCATTCTACTGCTCCTTGTCCTATCCTAATAATGCCGAATGCCAGCTAAGTATACTCTTTTTTATGTCATTGGTTTAACTCAACCAGGGTTCAAACCCGAGAGTTCGAATCACACAGCCTACCAAAGCGGGAAGCGGGCGCTCAATTCATTCGTTCGCCCTGTCTGGAATTTGAATGGCATCTTCACTAGACCAGAAAGGGACGAAGAAAAAAGAAGTATACATTATATTCTGAATGAGCCTGCGGGTACATTAGCCCCTGCACTCAAAACACACACACACACACACACACACACACACCATCCACACACATCCACACACACACACATCCACACACATCCACACACACACACTCACACACACACACTCACACACACACACTCACACTCACACTTTTACCACAGTGAGTCATGCACTAAGGCCAACAGTTGGTTGGTTGTTGGAGTTTTACGTCCTGGCAACATCTAACGTACCGACCTGTTGTAAAGTCATCGTCTGGCAGCTGTAGTT
The DNA here is from genome assembly GCA_030323885.1 of Branchipolynoe longqiensis. Taxonomy (NCBI): domain Eukaryota; kingdom Metazoa; phylum Annelida; class Polychaeta; order Phyllodocida; family Polynoidae; genus Branchipolynoe; species Branchipolynoe longqiensis. The sequence goes on along the minus strand of CM059199.1, from coordinate 71,523,224 downwards.
GTGTAGGCAGGCTAAATAGGAAATCACTACAGGCAAGTAGAAGAAAGGCAAAGTATAGAGTCAAAGGTAGAGAGAGCTTGCACCTTCAGGTTTATTATTATATAGTGGTTTTAAATCCAAGATGGCCTGTCACATGACCAGATCCTCCAATCAACAGTAAGCATTCTTGTATCCATGCCTTGGTTGTTTTGGCCTCACTGCCCTGTTGTGTCTGGGTGTGCAGTGATCCATAAATAACAGTTGCTGGGGAGGGGGTTGTGAGCAGAGCTGCTAAGGCCCTATCACACTAATAGTAGTGCCCCTCTCACACTATCTATAGAATACACAATGTCTATTTAATCTAAGTAAAGGATCACCAGCACTACACAATACCACATGCATCTGGTCACATTACATCATTTACCTTTTATATAACATTTGTAATCCCTTATAGACTAGTTCACATCACCCACCAATGTATAATTATCGGAATATTTTACACTGTGACAGTGCGCACTCATGGCGACTTTATAGTGCTACCCCACTGGTAAATCAGGCTGCTAGCACCATGACCCATTATCCCACGCAGTCACATTATCCTGCCACTGAGCTAACCAGTCCTTGCCCTATCCTATTGCCAAACTCCTGACCTTCCGCACGCGCGGCATGCGCTCCATCGATTCGGCCACCATGCCCAGTGCGGTTTACAGACAGGAAGGCTGTGGGAAAATGAAATGGTGACTTGTAGCAAATCATACAGAGGTCAACCATTTCTTTTTTTACTGCTCTAAGGACCTTTTCTTTTTGGAAAAAGGTGTTTGCGAGGTAACAGTAAATGTATAGTTAAACAACCCCACCCATGACCTCCGTGACCGCAATAAGGGCCTAAATGGAGAGTGCATTTCCGCTTTTGCGCACCTGACCTGTTTCGATGTGCGCAGTCGCTAAATGTCGTCTGCTGTGGTTTCAATTGCAAGCAGACGACAATTGGGAGTCGGTGAGGTTTGTAGGTTTGTGTTGACCACATGTCAGGTCTTGTCTTGTATTGGTCTTTTAAAATAGGATATGGGATGTACAGATAATGTGTGACTGAACTGTTTTAATTATTTGGATGAACAAGATGTGAAAATGCGACCAGTGGTGTGTACTTGTTTGTCCTGGTCTCACATCGACGTCTTTGTTCCGCGTTCAGTAACCCAGAGGCCCCCACTTTCCTCCACCCCCACCTTCACCCCCACACCCCAACCCAACCACCCACCCTCCACACATCCACGGCTGCGCCCACATTCAGGGTCGAAACCTAGTGGAAACCACCACTCTTTTATTTGTTTGTTGTTTTGCGTCCTAACAACCTCTAAGGACATATCAAGACGGGTACCGACTTGTGACCACTGGTGACAGTGCGCACTCATGGCGACTTTATAGTGCTGCCCCACTGGGAGAACAGGTCACCATCACCATGACCTGATACCATACTCAATCACATTATCCTCACTCTGAGCCAACCAGTCCTTGTCCTATCCTATTAATTCAAAACCAGACACAGGGAATTCAATTTTGTGGGCCAATAAATTGTATTAATCAGGCTTAATAAATTTCACAGTAGCCATTGATATCTCTATCACTAACTAACACATTCGACAAGCTTTAGTCATTCAGTACAGATGACAACAAATATTTCACAGTGGACAGGCTTGAATTATTCCCAGTCTATCAGAACAGCACACCATCGGGACAAGTGGAAAACCATTGCATCCAACCCTCGACTAGAGGACGGAACTATTGATTGATTGACAGATGACCTATTAGCTTGATTATTCTATTCTATCTTCTATGATAGTACAATCCAGAAGAGTTAATTAAGCCTGACTATTAATATTACTTATTTGCAGGTTATGATGAATAGATATATATATATATAATCTAAGCAATTATATTTATTAATTAGTTAGTCATTAAATACTTTCTTGAAATTGAAGACAGGAGACAGCAGCTATGGGCAGATCACGGTCATACTCTCGAAGCACACCAGGCACACGACAATCAAACTGATTCATACTAGCAGACATAACAGGATCTGGACCATCTAACTCTCAGCCAAATTGGGACAGGAGAGTGAATGGTCCTTTACTAACGAGTTGTTTATTTACATAATTAAATATACTATTTAATTTCCAGTGTCCTAATAATCTTATACAGTCCAGAGACACTCCTATTCGAGCATATTCTTGAGCAGCTCCACGTCGTAAGCTGTGTGATGTAACCAAGGGCCACCAGGGTAACTTGGCTTCCTTCAGTATCAATGGTAAGCATTTGATGAACGTTTGACTAGTCAGGGGGTCCCCGTTCGCAAGTACGAATGCGGGGGCGCCCTCATGCAGGTCTGCGTGCTGACAATATTTATTCCATGCCCGTATTGGACAGTAGTCAGGTACCCTAGGTAGCTTGACGTGATAGCCGTCCTCTGGTTTGCAGACCGTTTTCGTGCTATGGATGGGCACCAACAGGTGTATCTTGTGTGCCTTGATGTCTCCACACAGCAACGTATGACCGCCATCACCCAGCATCTCGGAATGAAATAAATTAGATTGTCTCAACAAACATGTATGGCCAATCAATAACGCCACAATAAATACAAGTCCATCATTTCCCATTTGTCTACATTTTAATATTATAAGTTTGACATGTTTTATTTTCAATGGATACGCTCTGTTTACAATATTATACTTTAGCTTAAACACACCTTTTTTAAGAACTGACAATGCATGGCTATCAAATGCTTCCCACGTGCCCCCTACTAACTTCACCCAAGATTTTTCTCCACATAGGTAGTTTTTAATGGCCCCTTCTGTCCTCAATCTATCATTCAAGTATAAAGTGTATAACATTACCATTTTAAGTTTAGTGTTTTTTGGGTTATCCTTATGATTTTTGCAAAAGTTTAAGTATTCCTCAAAATGTACCCTTTTATTCCTCCACGTTCCTTGTGATAATCCTGCTTTGAAAAATATGCTCAGCTTCCTAACTAAAACATACTCATAAGCTGCGAGGGAATAAAGCCACTAAAATAAATTAGAGTGAGCAGCTAATTATAGACCCAGTGTCAGGATAATGTGACTAATATAGACCCAAATACCTTGTCATGAGCAGCAGTGACTTTTGTTAAATGAAGTTCACCACATAGCCGATTTGCTATTAATTTAGCATTCTTGTCGTAAAATATTCTACTCAGAGCATCTGCCAATACTAGTTCTTTGCCTGCTTTACGTATAACTTGTACCTTGCAGCATCTGTAGGCAGCAAACCTCCAGATCTCTTTGGCACAAGCACATAACACAGGGTATTTACTAGATATAAGATTCACCCGGTATTTGTAGTACACGGGTGAAGGACAACGTAGTGTAAATACAGGCGAAAATAGGTTTAGTATGGAACCTGAACTAGAAACTGTGGCTCCAGTATCAAATGGCTGCATATATTGCCACAGAGTTGGTGAAATGGGGGAGAATGCAAAAAGACAAGATGGCGGCCGCAGAACGCCGTCGATTTCACTTTTAAATCTTATTAAACTACATATTATATTTTTCAACTCAAAGGTAGCGGGCTATCAATAAGACATATGTAAAGAATAAATGTTGCTTCTTAGATTGTGAAATTAGGCTCTCATTACCTTAACCCGCTTTTTCGACCGTTTTTATATAGGGTTGGTATTCACACGTGTACTGCGACTGCGAGTACCGGGTGAATCCTTTATCTAGTTCTTTCCCTGCTTTATGTATAACTTGTACCTCGCAGCATCTGCAGGCAGCAAACCTCCAGATCTCTCTGGCACAAGCACATAACACAGGGTATTTACCAGCACCAGTTGATAACACTTTTTGTGATGCTTCATTATCAGTATTCATGAAAATTATGAACTCTTCTGGGTTTAATGGGCATAACACCTTAAGGGCCACTACTAAATTAATTGCCTCTAGTTGTGCAATGTGTATTTTATTATTATCAAGAAATTCAGGAGAATATAATTCAGAAAAATAGTGCGTACTACTGTAACCTCCTCCAGCCAGCAATGATGAGTCACATTCAATGACTCATCTTTTCTTTGGGAACGGTCTTAATAAATCTAACTTATTACTCCCTTCCGCGAAACATAAAAACCAAGCTATGTCCCTAATTAAAGTTGGATAATCCGATGGTTTTGAGTTTCTGTCACTTTTCTGAGATAATTATATTAAACTGATTGTCATAATCTGCCTTACTTATGTTTGAAGTAATTTTTATTTTAAATGGCTAAGTTTTGAGATATTTGAAGAATAAACATGTAAAATTAGTTTTGGCAAGCCTGCCAAAACTCTGACACCTTATATACTTCAGCAGTAACAGGTTCTGTTAAGTTGCCTCGGTGTTCCCTTCTATTTGGCAACAAGTGCTTAATAAGTGCAACACTTATCTAAGCTAGATATGTAAAATCAATTCTAGATATTATTTTGTTTTTGAAAATTTGATGCTTCAGCGGACTATGCAACTTTAAATCCTGACTAACTACAGCTTTTCCTATAAAAAGGGGTACTTCTTGAAAAATTCAGAATCCTATTCACGAAAGTCCTAGACTGCATAGAAATAAATTGTTATCTACCCACTAGTCTTTGCACATTTTTTCTAGTGACCCTGCTACCTATTTTCCATTTATTACACTCAATTAAAATATCTAAAAAAAATTCTTTGGGGATCCTCATCTCCATTACCCCGGTATCAATTTCATAAACTAGCCACTGCATTGTCTTTTCAGGTGGTGTACATTTTCTTACTGAAAGATCTAGATCTAGTAATTTAGTAAATTCTATAATTGACTTATACCCTTCTAATGCTTTTCCTAATGTGCTTTCTACCCCTACAAAATCATCTAAATAGCATGAGACAAAAAAACTTTTTTCCTCATCAAATATACTACCGCTGACGTGGTTCTGGCACAAGCCATACTGGACGTCCTACACCCAAAAGGAGGAGCTATGTCAAAATAATATTTCCTCTTTAGTTTAATTCCGAAAAGGCGTATGCTTAATGGGCACGACCTTATTTGCCTATGCGCTCTAGCTAAATCTATCGACCACATATAACATCCCTTTCCTAACGTTGTAACCTCCTTAGCTAACGTCATTATTGTTGGCAAATTAAAAGAAAATATTGTCCCTTGATAAAAACCTTTCACTATCCCTGCATTAACACTCTGACCCTTAGGGAAACTAAGATCTACAATAATTCTTCGTTCCTTGGTGTTCTTTTTAGGCCGGGTGTTAATAGGGCTAATTTGGGCCCAAGGAGAAAAGGGTGGATCAGTAAATGGTCCCAACAATGCCCCATGACTAACCTCCGTAGATACCTACTTATCCAACCAAAATAAATCTTCCTCGTGACAACAATGGTTAATTTCTGTTGGTGTTGGTGGTACAATGCCAGTAAAATTTGCTGGCCATCCAAATTCTAGAAAATCGACTACAGTATACTCCTCATAACCTGTTAGTAAGTTCCTCCAAGCATTAATATTCAAACCAGATGGTACCGCCACTCTTGCTTTTAAATAGTTTGGTAATCCAGTCTGCCTTACACTGTCAAAGATTTTCTTGTAATCACTCGATATTTCCATCTGGTTCACCCATTTAGGCCCACATTGTTCTAAGGAATCTCTTATACTGCAGTGGCGATTGTTCAATAAACCTTTGGGATGGAGGCACATCGCCACCTTGTAAGTCTTCCTCATTATCAACAACACTATTAGTAAAAGCTGCATAGTCCGATGAAATATCAAATTTTCAAAACCAAACCAATTTTCTAGATTTGATTTGACATATCTAACTTAGATACTGATGCACTTATTAAGCATTTGTTTCCACGTAGAAGGCAATACTGAGTAAATTTAACAGAACCTGTTACTGCAGAAGTCTATGGTGTCAGAGTTTTGGCAAGCTTGCCAAAACTAATTTTCCATGTTTGCACTCAAATATCTCAAAGGTTTACCATTTAAAATAAAAGTAACTTTGAAATAATGTAAAGTAGATACTAGTGATCGATCTAATATATTTATCTCAGAAATCATACAGAAATTCAAAACTATCGGACTATGCAACTTTAATGTATGGCTAGCTTTAATCACCTCATCTGTTCACTCAAGTACGTCCCCCACCTTTTCGACAACTTTACTATCTTTAATTAAACTTGCATAGTCCGATGGTGTTGAGTTTCTGTAATTTTTCTGAGATAAATAGATTAACCTGACCGTTATAATCGACCTTACTTTAGCTTCAAGTCCTGTTTATTTTAAACAGTTATGTTTTGAGATATTTGAAATGCAAACATGTCAAATTAGTTTTGGCAAGCTTGCCAAAACTCTGACACCATAGGCTTTAGCAGTAACAGGTTCTAATAAATTGCCTCAGTATTCCCTGCTATGTGGCAACACATGCTTAATACATGCATCAGTATCTAAGTTAGATATGTAGAATCAATTCCAGGTAATTGTTTTGGTTTTGAAAATGTTATGCTTCATCGGAGTACGCAGCTTTAACATCATCTGCTGAACATTATATTTCCCTAATGCACCAACACCAACCGTTATGGCTATCATCTGTGTCCTGCATATTATCTAACCAACTGTTATTTCCATTTCTATCATCACTGCTATGGTTTTCATTTGTTAACTGCAAGTCAATTACATTTAACGGTTCAACATAAACATTATTATTTAGTAAAATAACTGGACAACCATCTGCCAACACTGAATACTGATGATTCTGGAAACCATCATTCGATCTATTTGGTAGTAACTTCTTAACATTAGCCACAATTTAAAAAAATTAACCGTGCAAGAGTTTGCCATGTATGAGCAATGAGTAGCGCTATGCACTGGGCGGCCATTGGATGGACTGTGCACTGAGTTGATAGCTGGATCAACAAGTGTTAACGATGCGAAAGTTGGAGTCAACCTCATTGGCATGTATGTGGTAAGTCTGTTTGATTTTGTTTTGACACATCACCATGACAACGAACGTCTCGTAACCCATGCGTCACATTCACGTCAGGTGTTAATGATGCGGAACTTGGAGTCAAACCTCATTGGCATGTGTAAGCCTGTTTGTTTTTGTTTTGACGCATCACCGTGACAACGAACGTCTCGTAACCCATGCGTCACATTCACGTCAGGTGTTAATGATGCGGAAGTTGGAGTCAAACCTCATTGGCATGTGTAAGCCTGTTGGTTTTTGTTTTGATGCATCACCATGACAACGAACGGCTCGTAACCCGTGCGTCACATTCACGCCAGTAAGAGGTGTCCCGCCCAGACCAACATTCAAATATGCATTATCCTTAGCAACAGCATCCCACCGTTTCTCTACACCATTACTACATTTCCGTAGCCCTTTATTATACTGTCATGGGGGTGATGAAAATGGGAAATATTGCGCCTAGAGTGGGACTCGAACCCACATCTCTTAGCATTCCGGGCCAGTGTGCTAACCATTACACCACCTAGGCTCCCTGATATCAATACACTCCCACACCTGCCTGTCTATGTGGTTTACTTGCCTGAGAGGTCAGACCACTACACTCATCCCCCTGGAATTGTAAGTCTTGTAATGCTTACAATTACATACAAGTGCACTAACACATACATACACAGGGTAGGTTCAACAACCATACAGCGCGAAAGCTTGTACAGGATCCTGATCACGGCAACCAGTGTCATGGGGGTGATGAAAATGGGAAATATTGCGCCTAGAGCGGGACTCGAACCCACATCTCTTAGCATTCCGGGCCAGTGTGCTAACCATTACACCACCTAGGCTCCCTGATATCAATACACTCCCCACACCTACCTGTCTATGTGGTTACTTGCATGAGAGGTCAGTGCAGACCACTACAATACCATTTATATTTATTATAATCATTCATTAGCTCTAAGCCAACAGTGATAGAAATAAGCAAAACCTTCCAACTTGTCCACCGGACAAGTCTGGTGTGATTTTCACGTGTCCGTCTGAATTTTTACTTGTCCCGGACAAGCTCTTATTTCGAACGCTGCCCGAGATTCGCATGGTTCTGAATCATGAGAACTGTGCTGATAAAACTGCCTGAACTGGCATTACCAGACAGGTTCAGTTTCAGTCGCGTTGTGTTCTACAGCTAGTGACCACCACACCTCGCCCCCCCCCCCCCCCCCCACACACACACAGACACACACCGCTGACCGCCGACCGCCGGATGCACGCTCCACTTCTTGGCCCATTCCCATTTCCTGTTGCTTATAATGACATTTTAACCCATTCAATACTAACTAAGGCCAGGCAGAATGACTGAATGAGTTGAGCGTCTGCTTCCTCTATGGCAGCTGGTTCAAACCCCGGCCGACTCATGTCAGTCACTTAAAAATTCATGCTTTTCGCTACCTAGCGTGGCTTCAGCATTACTGATTGATTGATTGATTGGTGGTTGCTTTACGCCGTGTCGGCAGCTTGGGCCATATTCACGGTGAGAAATGTTTGTTTTTTGTTCAAACCATCGCTTCCACATATAAAAGCAGACAATCAATTATGTGACAATAGACACTCATTAAATTAGAAAGCTCACAATCATATATTTGTGGTCAAGGGAAACAAATTCCCATAGAAAAAATGCCCTATCCTGTGATTACTAGGATATGGGATTGAGCAGTGGAATGAAGAAGACCAATTGTTTGTGATTCAAATTTCCCCCACTTAACTTAATCAATGATTGTAATAAAAAAATACAATAAAAACCGGCTAATCATGTTGTGACTGAATATCTAGGATATATTTACTATTATGTTTGTTGTTGTTTTACGTCTTATCAACAGTTAAGTTCATATGAGGACGGGTACCAACTTGTGACAGTGTGCACTGGTGGCGACTTGATAAATTATAGTGCTGCTCCACTGGGAAACCAGGCCGCTGACACCATGATCCGATATCCCACTCGGTCACATTATCCTGACATTGAGCTAACCAGTCCTTACCCTATCCTATTAATGGCGAGTGCCAGGCTATGAAGCGACAAGTATCATTTTTAAAGTCATTGGTTTGACTGAACCGGGAACCAACCTTCCGCACGTTAGGCAGCGCTCTACCGATTAGGCCACCGATTAGGCCACCGCGCCCGGTTACGATTATGTTTGCTTGTTTTATGTTGTGTTCAATCAAAAGTAGCACGTAAATATGAAAAGGTATTTGGAGAATATATTTTGCTTCTTCGATTAAGAATTTATATGATTTCTTTTATCCAGCCAGCAACACTTTTCCTAACGGGTTGTTCAGCAGCCCTGTCACAGCGCTGTGGCAGTAACTAACTCCTTGGAATATAAATGTTCTATAGAAATAACCTCACATCGTGAGACCTCAAATAAAAGCCATGCATAGGTTTGGTGATGTTCACTTCACTTTGAAACTGTTAAAACTAATTTCTATTTTCTCTTTCTTGGTCTGTTGGTGGGTTTACAGTATCTAAGGCTGCCCGTCCGCCTATCTTTAACAGGAATTTCTTTAACAGGAATTTAAAATGTACTACAAGTCTACAAAAGTGTTGTTGTTCTACGTCCTAGCAACATCGAGGATCATATCAGGACGGGTACCAACTTGTGACAGTGGACACTTGTGGTGACTTTATTGTGATGCACCACTGGGAGACCAGACTGCTGGCACTATGACCCGATATCTCATTCAGTCACATTATCCTGACACTGAGCTAACCAGATGGTGAGTGTAGGGGAGGGGCACGTCATGGAACCGGAAATGCGACCACTCCGACGGCTGGAAGACCAGTGCCCCGGCGCTGACAAAATATGTATTCAGATGAATAAAAATATTTACCAAAAAAAAAGGAAACCAGCCCACTGGGTAGAGGAGGGGGGTGATGGTGTGTGTGTGTAGGGGGTCGGGGGCGGTGGGGCTCGTCATGGAACTGGTAGGAAACTATTGCGCTTGCTATCTGGACCGCACTTCGTCCACACCTCTCTCTGATCCTCTCGGCTGCGCCTTGCTCCTCCTTGATTATGTCTGAAAAGAGTTCCAGGAGGGGTGAGCGAGCCAGCATTTCACTTCCTGTTCTTACTCCATCTGTGTCTCTGGGTCACTGGCTGGTCACCATCGAGCAAAGAGACATGGCCCTTTGACTCAACTCTCCTCATTTCTCTTTCCTTTAAGCCCCGGTACACACCTCCCGTATAAAACCTAAAACTGCCCATTTCGCGACAAAGTTTGAGTTTTAGTCGGTTTCAGTCTTTAGGTGTGTGACCCCCTGTCACACCAGAGCCTTCAGATTCGCGACTTAAAACTCAGTTTTAGGTCTTATACGGGAGGTGTGTACCGGGTTTTATAAGATTCGAAAAATGAATCGGGCAGTTTTAGTCGGGAAATGGGACGGGTCGGGTTGTAACAGGTATCGTCAAGGCAGTCAGTTTTAGCATGTGAATCGTATACGGGAGGTGTGTACCAGGCTTTACTCTACTCTTTTTGTTTTCTTCTCCCGGGCTTAGTTCTACCCCTGATCAAGGGAGTTGTTTGCTTAGGTGGGGCTCTTTACCTTTTCCCTCCCTCGCTTTGTTCTTGTTGCTGGAACCCGCCTTTACCCGTCCCTTCCTCCTGAACCCTTGCTGCTGCTGGATACGAGTGCTCTGCTACCACCGGACTGGAGTGATTCGGGGCCTCCCCAATGAGTCTTTGTTTAATAGTTGAGAGAGTTAAAGAGATCCCAGCTTCTACAACTGTCCCATCTGAAGATTAATCTTCAACCAATTGTAAAATTTTCCGATAATTAAGACATTGGAGGATGTGTGAACTAGTCTATAGTAATTACAATTGTATATATAAAGGTAAATGGTATGTAAAGCCAGAGGCATTAAGGTATATATGGTGCTGGTGATCCTTTACTGAGTTTGATATAGACATTATGTGATTTATAGATAGTGTGAAAGGAGCACTACCTTTAGTTTGACAGGGCCTTAGCAGCTCTGCTCACATACCCTCCCCCCCTCCCCCCCCCCAAGTGTTATTTATGGATCACTGCACACCCAGACACAACGGGGCACTGTAGCCATAAACAACCAAGGCTTGGATACAAGCAGGGTACATGTTCATTGGTTAATTGAAGAATGCCTAGTGCTGATTGGAGGGGCTGATCAGGTGTGACAGCCATCTTGGATTCATCAACACGATTCATTCCCATACCATAAATGTGTTTATGTGCTGTATAAGTGTGTTATTTTTATATATACATAAGATTTGTTATATATATATTGTCTATTAGTTGGTGTTTTACGTCAGAACAACATTTAAAGTCTGCTAAGGATGGTGATAAACATAAGGCATACAGGTGTGCCATGCATGCATGTATAATATGTGTATATAGTACTAATTGGCATCATCATCATCATCATAATCATGCTGTCGGTCGCGATGCGACAAAGACTGCCTTCATTACTTGAATGATGCTCTCCATTTAGCTCTCTGCTGTGAGAGTGATGTCCATGAGTCGGTCTTAATGTCTCTCAGCTTCAGGTTTCTCTTGATAGTATCCTGTAACCAGAAGACAGTTGAGAATAGAGGATCTGCTTTGGTAGCCTGTCTGATGACATCCTCATGAGGTGTCCAGTCCACGGGAGATTCTTTTTGATCAGAAGATCTTCCATAGAGGGCAGCCCCATCCGTTCGAGTATTTCCTTAGTTGTCACTTTGTCCTTCCAGGTTAGCCTCATGATTGAACGCAGATGTCACATCATGAAGGCATGCAGCTTTTTCACCTGTCTGTACACTCTCCAGGCCTCGGCTCCGTATAGTAGGGTGGATAGCATGATTGCGTGGTAGATCTTGCCTTTGACCCACATGAACACATGGTGGTTGTTCCAGAGTCTCTGGTGTAGTCGGCTGAAAGATGCACTAGCCTTGGCTATCCTCCTCTGTATTTCAGCATCAATGCGTCCATCACTTGATATACTGCTTCCGAGGTAGGTGAATTCCAGGTCAGAGTTCAGCTTGTTTCCATCAACCATGATATCCTCTTCTCAGGTTCTTGTAGAGTTGGGTTGGTACAACACCTCCATCTTCTTGATGTTAATCTTCAGGCTGAACATTTTTTACGCATCGGAGAAAGCATCCACTATTTTCTGGATCTCTTCAGCAGAGTGGGCAACTGTCATCTGCGAATAGCAGCTCTCTCACCAGTATCCGAGTAGTCTTGGTCTTCGCTCTGAAGTGTGCGACATTGAATAGGTCAGCGAGCACATTTCATGAAAGTTGCCTGCAAAAGTGTTGAAGTGCTGCTGGCTTTTGCAAGTTACCAGCGGCACTCTCTCGGGGAGCAAATAGAGGTTTCACACCGGCAAGAACATGTCAAGACAGGCGCAAAACTATTTGTCCCTGCAGTGGCTGGTCGGGAGATGTTGGGAGTTCCATACATCAACCGCCCTTAATGCTGCCACAGTGACATGGTTTTCTGTTTAGGGTTTGCTCCCTTAGCCTTCGGTTCTGTCAAGGACCTGTACCACAAGGCAGTGGTTTAGAACTCCGCAAGGCAGGGGCGTCAAACTCCCTGAGGTATTGCTATACCTACATACCGTTTGGCATACGTGTAGCATATCTGCATGGTATTTAGATAATATAAAATATATGTATACTATGCACATGCATAGGTGTACTATGTAGATAAATAGGTATATTATATAAAGTATGCCTATGTATATATAGTGTACCTACATAGGTATACTATATACATGCATAGCCATAGATATGCTATGTAGATACATAGGTGTACTATGTATAGGTATATCTAGGTGTACTATGTATAGGTATATCTAGGTATACTATGTATAGAATCCCTATGTACCTATACATACATAGGTATTCTATTTAGGTCATTCTCAGAAACTGTGTACCACATTTTTTATTTCCACATTACATTGTTAATGATTTTGCCTTATTTTTGGGGATAGTAAGTCAAATATTATTGTTGACTGTGTTTTAATTATCTTATCAATACAATATTGTCATGGGGGTGATGAAAATGGGAAATATTGCGCCTAGAGCGGGACTCGAACCCACATCTCTATGCATTCCGGGCCAGTGTGCTAACCATTACACCACCTAGGCTCCTTGATATCAAGACACTACCCATGCCTACCTGTCTATGTGGCTCCTTGCCTGAGAGGTCAGTGCAGACCACTACACTCGTCCCCCTGGAATTGTAAGTCTTTTAATGCTTACAATTACATACATACAGGCAATACAACGCACAAGTACATACACAGGGTAGGTTCAACAACTATACAGCGCATAGCTTGTACAGGATCATGGTCACGGCAACCAGTGTTGTGGGGGTGATGAAAACGGGAAATATTGCGCCTAGAGCAGGACTCGAACCCACATCTCTATGCATTCCGGGCCAGTGTGCTAACCATTACACCACCTAGGCTCCCTGATATCAACACACTACCCACGCCTACCTGTCTATGTGGCTCCTTGCCTGAGAGGTCACTGTAGTGGTTATATGATTTTGTGCTGAAGTAAAAATAAGAAAAGTTGCATATCGACACCATACATTTACACAAACATGTTTTCAACTTTCTTTTCTTGCAAGAAACAATTCTCCTGTCTTATGGGGCTGTCACATTACGACGTTTCTCACCAACGCGCGCCGACGTGTTGCCTTTTTGGGTGAAATGTCGGCACGCGTCAGGAAGCGTTACACATGCGTTACCGGGGCGTTAACGGCACGTCGGTACACGTTGAGTGATAGCAAAGTGTGAATGGACATGTCGCCGCGCGTCGGGTCGCGCCGATCGTTTTGTGCTTGCACAAAACTTTCAGCGCACGGTGACGCGTTGGAGGGGGCGTTACAGACGCGCCACCAACATGCTACTAGCACGCTGCAACCCGTCGAATTTTCTCCCAAAACGCCGAAAAGTTGGACGTGTCTCGAACCCTAGCAAATATCTTGCGCGTTGGTGGCACGCCGGGGGAAACGTCGTAGTGTGACAGGGCTATTAAGTGAAATCCATAAAATCTTGTTTAAATTTATTGTGTGTTAAAATGTTATGGATGTGTGTTAAAATGATGTTATGGATGGATGTTACACGGTTAATTTCAACAGCTTTCTCAATTTGTTTAAGATCTAAATCAAAAAGTGATTAGGACAGGGCAATGACTGGTTGGCTCGGTGTCAGGATAATGTGACTGAGTGGGATATCAGATCATGGTGCTGGCGGCCAGGTCTCAGTGGGGCAGCACTATAAAGTCACCATGAGTGTGCACTGTCACAAGTCGGCACCCGTCCTGACATGCCCTCAGATGTTGCTAGGACGTAAAACTATAACAAACGAACAAACCTTAGATGTTGCTAGGATGTAAAACAACAAACAAAAATCAAAAAGTGAAAATAAAACATTTCAGGTCTGACATATGCACATTTAAACCTTGATATCTATATTGATTCTACTATTATTTGTAATGTTTTCTGCTATTATTTTTAATGTTTTCATATTTTGTTTCCATGTCACAAAAGTGGTACACAGTTTCTGAGAGTGATCCATTTACATGTACAAGTTAGACATTCAAATGCTGATGGAAAAAGCAACAGTAGACACACACTTAAATCTATATCTACTCTTTTATCAGTGTGCTTCCATTTTATTCCTATTGTAGAACTGGGTCATCACCTTACTAATACCGTGTCCATGCTTACAGTCAACCTTTACAATAAAAAACCCTAAAAGAAAACAACCTTAGTACTAAAACAAGTGCAAGAAAAAGAGTAAATGGCTGACGGTCCCAGTCGTTCTTATGACTTGGCCAGTGTGGCGTTTTCAGCCGTGTACCGTGTTCAGCCGTGTGATTAGACTCAAACTCAAGGCGTTGTCAATGGTCGTGAGCAATCTTCATACAGAAAATACAGAACAAGTGAAATATCTCTAAAACCACACCACCTATTAACAAATCGCTTGGTACACATATAGAAAACATCTTCACCAAAAAGATTATATTAAATTTATACGGTTAGGGTTCTTGATTTCTATTAATTTTGATTAAAACTAATGTTTTGCACTGCGCCTACCGTCAAACTCAAGGCATTGTCAATGGTGGTGAGCAATCTTCATACAGAAAATTCAGGAAAAGTGAAATATCTCTAAAAGCACACCACCTAGAAACAAATCGCTTGGTACACATATAGAAAACATCTTTAACAAAAACATTATATTAAATTTATAAGGTTAGTGACTCACGACAATTGACAATGCCTTGAGTTTGAGTCTATGCACACGGCTGAACACAGTACACGGCTGAAAACGCCACACCGGGCTTGTCATGAATGACGTCATCTGATGCTGGCATGAATGTGCCAATGGACATCTGGCTAGACAAGCATTCAAAATCTATATTTAGCACTCTGACGTCATATGGGCATTTCCAGTTCGTGACTTCCACTGGTCTCTCAATGAGGCCATCTGGGTGCACTGCCACCGTTATTGACACTATAAGTGTTTGTGTGTGTGCACGTTAATTGACTAAAGTTGCATAGTCCGATGGCTTTCGAATTTTTGCTTCATTTTTTTAGATAAATGTATCAGGTTGACCATTATAACCTAATATGCATTATTCGCCTAATTTTGGAGCAATTTGAGCTGAAAGAACCCAACATAATTTCGGCAAGCTTGCCAAAAGTCCAGTTGTTGTGATCCAGATTCACATCTCGGGATGGTCACGTGATGAGGAATGACCTACTAATCTGTAGGTGTGACTAAAGCCATATATGGTACTGGAATGAGGGCCAGGTCACAAGATTGACCTAATTGGTCACTCTCTCTACCTAGTGGCTGTCTCAAAGTAGGTGTCCAAAGGGATGGGGTAATAAATTCACTGATTATTCTGTATATGCTGTACCAAAGCATTAGTTAATGCACCAGTACCTAAGTTGGATTTATATATAGAATCAAATATAAGTAATTGTTTTGGTTTTGAAAAAATGTTTCACCCGGACCATGCAACTTTAAGCGGGGGAAATTTCAATTTCAATTGCGGACAATCGGTCTTCCTCAGCTCCCCTGCTCCTTGCCCTATCCTAGTAATGCCGAGCACCAGGCTACGTATCGACAAGTATAAGTAGTAAACTCATTGGTTTGGTTCGAACTCAGGGGTTCGAGTCCTACGGCTACGATCTACCAAAGTGGGAAGCAGATGCGTAACTCATTCGGCCATCCCTTATGGTGATGTTGACCACATAAAGCGTTAACCACATAAAATTAGCTAATCCGATGCGAGAAAGGCTTCCGCTTTACATGCAGAGCTGACGCTGTTACACTTTCTGCTTCACATGCCGGGAGGGGTGTGTGTGTGGGGGGGGGGGGGGGGGGGGCGCGCGCGCGAGAGAGAGAGAGAGAGAGGGGGTTAATGTTCTTGCCACCCCTAGCCATCCTCCTCGAGTCAAACCAATGACTTAAAAATTGATACTTGTCCCTTCCTAGCCCGCCAACACCATGACCTGATATCCCACTCAGTCACATTATCCTGACACTGAGCCAACTAGTCCTTGCTGTACCCTAATAATGCCGAGTGCCTGGCTAGGAAGCGACAAGTATCAATTTCTAAGTCATTGGTTTGACTCGGCCAGGGTTTGAACCCAGGAACCCATGGGTTTGGATCCCCCGATCTCCCAAAACAGAGACGGATGCTGAACTCATTCGGCCATCCTGTCTGGTCGGGCCCATTGCTACCCCACCAGTCCAGTACAGTCGAGCGCCCCCACCACCACCCCCACCCTACTCTGGGTGCTGCCGCTGTGTGTGCCTCCTGCGTCTGGCAAGCACACTACATCAGTTGGGAGCTGGATCGAACTTTCGAAGGTCGGGAGTTCGAATCCAAGCTGAGTCAAACCAATGACTTTTAAAATAAAATTGTTGTGTGTCGCTACCTAGCCTGATGCTCGGCATTACTAGGATAGGGCAAGGACTAATTAGCACAGTGTCAGGATAATGTGACTGTGTGGGATACCGGGTCATGGTGCTGCCGGCCTAGTCCCTCAATGGGACAGCACTATAAAGTTACCATGAGTGCGCACTGTCACAAGTCGTTACCCGTCCTGATATGACCTTAGATGTTGCTATAACGTAAAACAACAACCAACCAACAAGTAAGCACACCCACACCCACAACCCGCCAATCCCCGAGGCCTTATGCTAGGTACACACCTACCGTTTACGACGCAATTCGCGCATATGACCTCGTTAGTCGGTAGGTGGGTGCGGGACCATAGCACACCAGACGTCCGCGATTTGCGATTACAACTCAGTTTTAGGCCTTAAAACTGAAATCGCAAGCAATTCGAAAAACGAATCGGGACGATTGCAAATCGGGAGGTGTGTGTGGTCGGTCGTATCTTAAACGGTATATGCGTGCTAGCCGCCGACCGTTCGCGTCTGAGTTTTAACGATCAATGAATCACCGGGCCGGAAAAAGGACACATGACAGTGTCTTAACCAAAATATTCTAATCGGCGGCTATATATTAATATTTTCTAATCGACGAATGTAAACTATCGACGAATGTAAACAAAACAAATAGCATTGCTACAGGAAACTGCTAGATGGCGCTGATGGCGACGTAGTTCGCGCAAAACCCACCAGGTGTGTGCAGCGCAGTCGCGAATCGGCGCAAGGAAAATGATAGATAGCGCTGATGGCGAGGTAGTTCGCGCAAAAACCCACCAGGAGCATGGATCGCAGCCGCGAATCGGACGTTATATGTGCGCGTCCAGTCGGTATATGTGCGCATCCCTTATCTTTGGTTTTAATCGCGATCGGGTCGGGTCGGGCGCAAAGTTTTAGTGAGCGAGTCGTAAACGGTAGGTGTGTACCTAGCATTAGGGAGGAACAGTCTGTTTTTGAGGTAGTGGGATCTCCCCAGGCTGCTTTAGACTAGACTGGATAGTCAGACGGCATCGTAAATATATATAATTATGGTCAACTCAGTAAATATTGGAGCAAGTTGGCCGAGTTAAATGAGCATAGTTAGAAGTTTGGCAACTTGTTGGGGTTTTCGATCCTAGCAACATCTAAAGTCATATTAGGATTGGTACTGGCTTAAGTTGACTTGTGACAGTGCCCACTCACGGGGACTTTATAGTGCTGCTCCACTGGGAGAGCATGTCACTGGCACCATGTCTCAATATCCCTCCCTATCACTCAGTATCAATCACATTATCCTGATACGGAGCCAACCAGTCCTTGTCCTATGGTAGTAATGCAAAGAATCAAACTACAGTGACATGTATCGATTTTCTAAGTCCTTGATTTGACACCAGTTGTCCACAACTTTTTCATCAAAGGCTGTGATATGTGCAGTCCTGTCTGTTCGAAAGTGCATATGAAAGACCCCTTGGTGTCTATTGGAAAGAGTGTCCTGTTGCGGCACGCGGGTTCGCTTTTTTTAACGCAGAAACCCCCAAAAAAGGACACAGAAAAAAAAAATTTTTTAAAGGGGGCTTTTAAATATTTTCATCCAATTCACGCAATTCCCCAAACTGAGTTAAGGAAAGGGGGGGTGGAGGGCACTTTTTAAAACCCACCGGTGGGGTGGGCACGGAACGGCCAAAGGGAAAAGTGGGCTGGGGGGGTTTTGTTAAAAAACCAAAAGGGCTGGGACCACCGGATCGGACAAGTGGCCCCAAAGTGGGTTTGGGCCATTTTTTTTTTTAAGGGGGGGGGGGGGGGAAATTTTTGTGACATTGGTGGTTTCCTGTTGGGGGGTTGTTTTTTTAGGTGGGGCCCCCCCCCACTTTTGAAACATATAGAGGCATGTAAATAATTAAAAGGGAAAAAATTTTGGAAAGTTCCAATTTTTTTTTATTTAAAGTTTTTTGGTGGGGTTTTGATTAAATCTGTAATTTTAATTTGGACTTTAAGTTGTTGGGGAAAGGAAAGGGGTTTTGTGCTGTCACTGGGGGGGAGGGCCCATGCCTTCCCCCTTTTTTTAAAAACCCCCTGGGTTTTCAGGGTGAAAATAAAAGGGAACAAAACTAGGGTTCAATTTTAAAATCTTTTTTCCCCGGGCCCAATTTTTCTCAAATTGGGGTTTTTCATTTGGAAAATGTTTAAAAACCCCCAAAAAGAAAGGGTTTTCCCGGGGGGGGTTTTTAAAAAAAATTTAATGCCTTTATGGATAAGCCTTAAAAAATTTGGCTTTGGGTTTTTAATAAAAAAAGTTTTCGATTTTAAAAAAACCGAAACCTTTTACGGGCCCCACCAAGGGGGGGTTTTTTTCCCCAAAACACCCCCATGATGGAAAAAAAAAAATGAGACCCCCAATGGGCCCTTAATACGCTATAATTGATCACAAGGGGGTGGAAATTTTTAGCAAGGGGGGGGGGGAAAAAACCCAAACCACCAAAAAAATTCGGTTTAGGAAAGGGACCAGAAAGGTCAGAACTAATACTCCGCAAGGGAACAATTTTGGTTTTTAAGGGGGGGGGGGGGAGGTTGTTTGGGTTTTGTTCGGGTTTTATTTACCCGAAGGGTTTTGAAAACCCAAAAATCCTTTAAAAAAAACCAAATGTTAAATTGCCCATTTAAAATGATAAATTAGAAGTCAAGTTTTTTTTTTTTTTTTTACCAGGCAAAAACCTTTTTGTGGGCCCCTATTTTTTATTAAAAATCCCCATGAAATTATTAACCTTAAATTTTTTTTTTGGAATTGGGAAAAAAGGCCCCTTTTTTAGGCTTTAAAAAAAATTCTGGTTTTGGTTGAAAGGGGGGGTTCCCGGTGTGGGGAAACCTTGGGGTCATGTGAATGGGGGAATCCATGGGAGTATTAATAATACGGGGGAACCTAAAAATTTTACTTGATTTTCGCAGTCAACTGCCCCCAATAAGCAAAGGGTTTTATATTTTTTTTGGGGGGGAATTTTTAAATTTATACCCCTATTATGGATAAGTGAAAGCTTTTTTCCCATTGACAGTTTGTCGATGAAAGCCCGAGCTACATTTTTTCGCCAAGGGATTTTTTCCCTCCCCACCAATAACATGGTATGAGAGCAATGGCCTTTGTGACGCTTAAATTTATAACAGCGGTGGAAATAAAAAATTGGCAGAGGTGGGGGGCCAGGGAATCGAACCCCAACTTCAGATTAGGAGTCCGACCTAGAAAAAAGTCAGACACTCTAACTACTCCGCCACAGAGAACACCAAATGTTTGGAGAGCTTTTGATGCTGGATTCGTTTGTATATGGGTGAGGTATAACCGGCGACTTTAACACTTAACTGAAATGAATCTCAGAAATTCCCGATATAACCAAAGAATAACAACTTTAAATTAAGGGATTATGATGACGCTACACACTGTATAAATAACTGCAACGCTATTATGAGAAGGGCACCCCCCGGTCCGCTGTAAGTCCCAGCAGGGTTTTGGGGGGGAGGATGGGGATGAAAACCCAACGTGTTAGGTGCTAAGTAGCATCCAAAAAATTGGCAAGGGGAAGTTGTAAGTATGCAGTGCACACTATACTTGGCAATGCGATGTGTATGTGTGCTAATGTATGCAGTGCACACTATACTTGGCAATGCGATGTGTATGTGTGCTAATGTATGCAGTGCACACTATACTTGGCAATGCGATGTGTATGTGTGCTAATGTATGCAGTGCACACTATACTTGGCAATGCGATGTGTATGTGTGCTAATGTATGCAGTGCACACTATACTTGGCAATGCGATGTGTATGTGTGCTAATGTATGCAGTGCACACTATACTTGGCA
The DNA here is from genome assembly GCA_030323885.1 of Branchipolynoe longqiensis. Taxonomy (NCBI): domain Eukaryota; kingdom Metazoa; phylum Annelida; class Polychaeta; order Phyllodocida; family Polynoidae; genus Branchipolynoe; species Branchipolynoe longqiensis. Next base: position 71,502,439 of record CM059199.1, on the reverse strand, counting down.
ATGCGATGTGTATGTGTGCTAATGTATGCAGTGCACACTATACTTGGCAATGCGATGTGTATATGTTGTGCATAATGTTATGTGCAAGTGCACACACTATACTTGGCAATGCGATGTGTATGTGTGCTAATGTATGCAGTGCACACTATACTTGGCAATGCGATGTGTATGTGTGCTAATGTATGCAGTGCACACTATACTTGGCAATGCGATGTGTATGTGTGCTAATGTATGCAGTGCACACTATACTTGGCAATGCGATGTGTATGTGTGCTAATGTATGCAGTGCACACTATACTTGGCAATGCGATGTGTATGTGTGCTAATGTATGCAGTGCACACTATACTTGGCAATGCGATGTGTATGTGTGCTAATGTATGCAGTGCACACTATACTTGGCAATGCGATGTGTATGTGTGCTAATGTATGCAGTGCACACTATACTTGGCAATGCGATGTGTATGTGTGCTAATGTATGCAGTGCACACTATACTTGGCAATGCGATGTGTATGTGTGCTAATGTATGCAGTGCACACTATACTTGGCAATGCGATGTGTATGTGTGCTAATGTATGCAGTGCACACTATACTTGGCAATGCGATGTGTATGTGTGCTAATGTATGCAGTGCACACTATACTTGGCAATGCGATGTGTATGTGTGCTAATGTATGCAGTGCACACTATACTTGGCAATGCGATGTGTATGTGTGCTAATGTATGCAGTGCACACTATACTTGGCAATGCGATGTATATGTGTGCTAATGTATGCAGTGCACACTATACTTGGCAATGCGATGTGTATGTGTGCTAATGTATGCAGTGCACACTATACTTGGCAATGCGATGTGTATGTGTGCTAATGTATGCAGTGCACACTATACTTGGCAATGCGATGTGTATGTGTGCTAATGTATGCAGTGCACACTATACTTGGCAATGCGATGTGTATGTGTGCTAATGTATGCAGTGCACACTATACTTGGCAATGCGATGTGTATGTGTGCTAATGTATGCAGTGCACACTATACTTGGCAATGCGATGTGTATGTGTGCTAATGTATGCAGTGCACACTATACTTGGCAATGCGATGTGTATGTGTGCTAATGTATGCAGTGCACACTATACTTGGCAATGCGATGTGTATGTGTGCTAATGTATGCAGTGCACACTATACTTGGCAATGCGATGTGTATGTGTGCTAATGTATGCAGTGCACACTATACTTGGCAATGCGATGTATATGTGTGCTAATGTATGCAGTGCACACTATACTTGGCAATGCGATGTGTATGTGTGCTAATGTATGCAGTGCACACTATACTTGGCAATGCGATGTGTATGTGTGCTAATGTATGCAGTGCACACTATACTTGGCAATGCGATGTGTATGTGTGCTAATGTATGCAGTGCACACTATACTTGGCAATGCGATGTGTATGTGTGCTAATGTATGCAGTGCACACTATACTTGGCAATGCGATGTGTATGTGTGCTAATGTATGCAGTGCACACTATACTTGGCAATGCGATGTATATGTGTGCTAATGTATGCAGTGCACACTATACTTGGCAATGCGATGTGTATGTGTGCTAATGTATGCAGTGCACACTATACTTGGCAATGCGATGTGTATGTGTGCTAATGTATGCAGTGCACACTATACTTGGCAATGCGATGTATATGTGTGCTAATGTATGCAGTGCACACTATACTTGGCAATGCGATGTGTATGTGTGCTAATGTATGCAGTGCACACTATACTTGGCAATGCGATGTGTATGTGTGCTAATGTATGCAGTGCACACTATACTTGGCAATGCGATGTGTATGTGTGCTAATGTATGCAGTGCACACTATACTTGGCAATGCGATGTGTATGTGTGCTAATGTATGCAGTGCACACTATACTTGGCAATGCGATGTGTATGTGTGCTAATGTATGCAGTGCACACTATACTTGGCAATGCGATGTGTATGTGTGCTAATGTATGCAGTGCACACTATACTTGGCAATGCGATGTGTATGTGTGCTAATGTATGCAGTGCACACTATACTTGGCAATGCGATGTGTATGTGTGCTAATGTATGCAGTGCACACTATACTTGGCAATGCGATGTGTATGTGTGCTAATGTATGCAGTGCACACTATACTTGGCAATGCGATGTGTATGTGTGCTAATGTATGCAGTGCACACTATACTTGGCAATGCGATGTGTATGTGTGCTAATGTATGCAGTGCACACTATACTTGGCAATGCGATGTGTATGTGTGCTAATGTATGCAGTGCACACTATACTTGGCAATGCGATGTAGTATGTGTGCTAATGTATGCAGTGCACACTATACTTGGCAATGCGATGTGTATGTGTGCTAATGTATGCAGTGCACACTATACTTGGGCAATGCGATGTGTATGTGTGCTAATGTATGCAGTGCACACTATACTTGGCAATGCGAATGTGTATGTGTGCTAATGTATGCAGTGCACACTATACTTGGCAATGCGATGTGTATGTGTGCTAATGTATGCAGTGCACACTATACTTGGCAATGCGATGTGTATGTGTGCTAATGTATGCAGTGCACACTATACTTGGCAATGCGATGTGTATGTGTGCTAATGTATGCAGTGCACACTATACTTGGCAATGCGATGTAGTATGTGTGCTAATGTATGCAGTGCACACTATACTTGGCAATGCGATGTAGTATGTGTGCTAATGTATGCAGTGCACACTATACTTGGCAATGCGATGTGTATGGTGTGCTAATGTATGCAGTGCACACTATACTTGGCAATGCGATGTGTATGTGTGCTAATGTATGCAGTGCACACTATACTTGGCAATGCGATGTGTATGTGTGCTAATGTATGCAGTGCACACTATACTTGGCAATGCGATGTGTATGTGTGCTAATGTATGCAGTGCACACTATACTTGGCAATGCGATGTGTATGTGTGCTAATGTATGCAGTGCACACTATACTTGGCAATGCGATGTGTATGTGTGCTAATGTATGCAGTGCACACTATACTTGGCAATGCGATGTGTATGTGTGCTAATGTATGCAGTGCACACTATACTTGGCAATGCGATGTGTATGTGTGCTAATGTATGCAGTGCACACTATACTTGGCAATGCGATGTGTATGTGTGCTAATGTATGCAGTGCACACTATACTTGGCAATGCGATGTGTATGTGTGCTAATGTATGCAGTGCACACTATACTTGGCAATGCGATGTGTATGTGTGCTAATGTATGCAGTGCACACTATACTTGGCAATGCGATGTGTATGTGTGCTAATGTATGCAGTGCACACTATACTTGGCAATGCGATGTGTATGTGTGCTAATGTATGCAGTGCACACTATACTTGGCAATGCGATGTGTATGTGTGCTAATGTATGCAGTGCACACTATACTTGGCAATGCGATGTGTATGTGTGCTAATGTATGCAGTGCACACTATACTTGGCAATGCGATGTGTATGTGTGCTAATGTATGCAGTGCACACTATACTTGGCAATGCGATGTGTATGTGTGCTAATGTATGCAGTGCACACTATACTTGGCAATGCGATGTGTATGTGTGCTAATGTATGCAGTGCACACTATACTTGGCAATGCGATGTGTATGTGTGCTAATGTATGCAGTGCACACTATACTTGGCAATGCGATGTGTATGTGTGCTAATGTATGCAGTGCACACTATACTTGGCAATGCGATGTGTATGTGTGCTAATGTATGCAGTGCACACTATACTTGGCAATGCGATGTGTATGTGTGCTAATGTATGCAGTGCACACTATACTTGGCAATGCGATGTGTATGTGTGCTAATGTATGCAGTGCACACTATACTTGGCAATGCGATGTGTATGTGTGCTAATGTATGCAGTGCACACTATACTTGGCAATGCGATGTGTATGTGTGCTAATGTATGCAGTGCACACTATACTTGGCAATGCGATGTGTATGTGTGCTAATGTATGCAGTGCACACTATACTTGGCAATGCGATGTGTATGTGTGCTAATGTATGCAGTGCACACTATACTTGGCAATGCGATGTGTATGTGTGCTAATGTATGCAGTGCACACTATACTTGGCAATGCGATGTATATGTGTGCTAATGTATGCAGTGCACACTATACTTGGCAATGCGATGTGTATGTGTGCTAATGTATGCAGTGCACACTATACTTGGCAATGCGATGTGTATGTGTGCTAATGTATGCAGTGCACACTATACTTGGCAATGCGATGTGTATGTGTGCTAATGTATGCAGTGCACACTATACTTGGCAATGCGATGTGTATGTGTGCTAATGTATGCAGTGCACACTATACTTGGCAATGCGATGTGTATGTGTGCTAATGTATGCAGTGCACACTATACTTGGCAATGCGATGTGTATGTGTGCTAATGTATGCAGTGCACACTATACTTGGCAATGCGATGTGTATGTGTGCTAATGTATGCAGTGCACACTATACTTGGCAATGCGATGTATATGTGTGCTAATGTATGCAGTGCACACTATACTTGGCAATGCGATGTGTATGTGTGCTAATGTATGCAGTGCACACTATACTTGGCAATGCGATGTGTATGTGTGCTAATGTATGCAGTGCACACTATACTTGGCAATGCGATGTGTATGTGTGCTAATGTATGCAGTGCACACTATACTTGGCAATGCGATGTATATGTGTGCTAATGTATGCAGTGCACACTATACTTGGCAATGCGAGGTGAGAAAGGCCTTGCAGGTACGATAGCCTGCTGACGTGGGGTTGGGGTGAGGGGGGTGGGGTGAGGGGGTGTTGTTCAAGGCCCGGTCCAGGTATTGCAGCCACTCTGGAGTGATGCCAGTCCTTCCCATTCATTAACAAATTGTGGTTTAGTTTTACTAAATATATCTGTCAGGATCACATTGTGCGTGTGTGTGTGTGTGTGTGTGTGTGTGTGTGTGTGTGTGTGTGTGTGTGTGTGTGTGTGTGTGTGTGTGTGCGGCCATATGTATTTGTGCATATATGTGTTTGTGTAGTTGTTTTGGCTTCAATGTATATGAGCCTGTCTCAAAAGGTGATAACTCTTCTTCTTTTTTTCCACGTAACGATTGACACAAAATAGCACAGAAACGGTTACACTGAAAACACAAGGGCATTTGCTTCAAATCAATATGTATTCTATTGGGATTATGAAACACCATCAGTTTATCCTGAGCAAATGCATAAGCAGATAGTATGTTGATCATTACAATGGACAAAGTTTTGTCCCAAATTACTTAACACCTTTTGAGACAGCCTCATATATCAATTTTGTGCTGAATGTGTTATTTTAAAATACTTAAAAATATTGCCACCTACTGCTTGATGGATTATATTTTGCATAATTACAGAGTGTTGCACTTTAGAGTGAGTCTGCTACTCAAATTTTCGATAGTTAATTGTTTGTCAGACTCACTGACCGATTGATGACCTCTTATCACAAACCTGGCATATTATTATGGGTGACAACAAGCAAGACCTACATGGGTATCTTGTATTTGTGTACAGGACGTGGTGGCCGAATCAGTAGAGCGCAGGCTTCCCATGCGGATGGTCGGGACTTTGAATCCCAGCCGAGCCAAACCAATGACTTATAAAATTGGTACTTGTTGCTACCTAGCCTGGCACTTGGCACTTAATAGGATAGGATGAGGACTGGTTAGCGCAGTGTCAGGGTACTGTGACCATGGGATATTGGGTCATGGTGCCGGTGGCCTGATTTCTCAGGGGGGGCAGCACTATAAAGGTTGCCATGAGTGCGCACTGTCACAAGTCGGTACCCGTCCTGAAACGACCGTAGCTGTTTCTAGGACATAAAACAACAAACAAACAATAGCAACCACTCAAGTCCCCCACACTCAACACTGTTCTGCACCTGATACATAGAGGGTGGTTAGTTAGTTGCCTGTGTAGCTGCGGTAAGCAATCTTTCTTCTCTGCATTCTCGAAACCTGTCTAGTTAATGCGCCGCCATGTTGGACCTTGCAGAAGAGCGGGTACATTGACGTTGCGAAGGCGGCGTGGGAGCGGGCTTGGACGCTCCTTACTGACGCTGACCACTGGCATCTGGAGTGCGGAAACGATTCGACGCAGGGCTGCGTCTTCGCCAAGCACTTCAACAAGAGCGGCAAGGTCTTCAAGCTCAAGGTCAGTGCACTGTTTGTGTCTGTGTTCGACACTAATACAAAGGCCGGCCGGGTCTTCTTCATTGTCATCATCTTCTTTGTGACCTTTCGCTCCTACTTTTGTAACATGGACTGTGATTGGTCATTACTTGAAACTGCATAATCCGATGAAATGATAACATTTTCTAAAAATCCAAATATTGATGTATATTTGATCTTGCATATTTGAACTTATACCCTAGTCACACTAGGTTTGCGACCTCCTACCCCACCCACACAAAAAAGAACACCAACAAACTGAAATATTGATGTATATTTGATCTTGCATATCGAACCTATACCCCAGTCACACTAATTTTGCGACCTCCTACCCCACCCACACAAAATATAACCACACATAAAAATCCCCAAATATTGATGTATATTTGATCTTGCATATCGAACTTATACCCCAGCCACACTAGGTTTGCGACCTCCTACCCCACCCACACAAAAAAAAAACACCAAAAAACCCAAATATTGATGTATATTTGATCTTGCATATCGAAAATATACCCCAGTCACACTAGGTTTGCGAACTCCTACCCCACGCACACAAACAAAAAAAACAACCCAAAACGGGTGGTCGAATAAAAGGTCTATGTGGTTCTCACTGGTCGCTGACCTTCCTGACAACCATTTTGGTCATGAAGAGGTTGCAGGTGCTTGCACGAAAAACCTTGCGACCAAAATGGTCGCCATGAGATCGTCAACCATTTTCATAGGTTGGGGATCAGTCGGGGAGCATCGACGACTGATCCATGACTGTGTCACTGCTGCCAACCACCTGCAATCGGTTGGAGATTGGTCAGGGACTGATTTGTGACTGATGTGCAATCGAACGCAAATCGGTTGCAAATCAGTCGCTGACCGATCGCCAACCTGTCTTCCCTGGTCTTCGGTGTGGCAGTTACCCCACGTTTTTTTGCTTTGATCGCAAGGAACCTATATATATTTTTTTTTTTGTCGCAAGTGGTCACAAGTGGTCGCAAGCATAGTGTGACTGGGGCTATAAATACCGATGCACTCATTGAACATTAAAAATTGTCGTGGGACAGTGGTTGAAGTTGGTGTATCTTGTGGAAGTTGCTGGTGTAAAGATGTGCACCCGGTGTTGATGCGCGAAAAGGAAGAAGGCAAGGCGGGGGTGGAAAGAAAAGGCGTTTATTAACGCCTCAAACAGAGCATACAGAGGAAGGTAATAAGCAGGCTGAGGAGGAAAAAAGGAAGGAAGGGCTCATGAGGAGCAAATAAACAGGCTCGGGAGGAGCAATGCAGTGAGGGGCTCATGAGGAGCAGAAAGATAAATACAGGAGGGGCTCATAAGGAGCAATGTCAGAGTTCTGGTAGAGGGGGGGCCGAGGAGCCCTCCGCCTCTGAGGGAGGAGGGTAGAAAGGGAAAGTTGGGTGGGTGGGTGGAGGAAAAGAGGGCAGAGAGCTGGACGGCGGCAGGAGGGCGAGTGCCTGAGGGAGGCCGGCGGGCGGCCTTATAAGGGAAGAGGGGGGGGGGGGCAGGCGACAGCAGGTGAGTGTGAAAGCTGCCGGCCCGGGGGAGGGCGGGGGAGGGTGAGGAGCAGGCGTCGGGTGAGGCGCGAATGCTGCGCGACACGGGGGGCGGGGGAGGGTCTCTTCCTCTCCTCGCATCAAACGTAATGCTTTGCATTACGACCGATGCGCGAAAAGGAAGAAGGCAAGGCGGGGGGTGGAAAGAAAAGGCGTTTATTAACGCCTCAAACAGAGCATACAGAGGAAGGTAATAAGCAGGCTGAGGAGGAAAAAAGCAAGGAAGGGCTCATGAGGAGCAAATAAACAGGCTCGGGAGGAGCAATGCAGTGAGGGGCTCATGAGGAGCAGAAAGATAAATACAGGAGGGGCTCATAAGGAGCAATGTCAGAGTTCTGGTAGAGGGGGGGCCGAGGAGCCCTCCGCCAAAGAGTAAGGAGAGGGCTCGAGGCGCGCCTGAGGCGGGGGCACGGGGGGGCCCGAGGCGGGAGCCCGGATATGCAGGTCTGGTTGGGAGGAGGGTCCGGGGCCTACGTGGAGGGGGAGCGGGCGGCCAAAAAAGGGAGGCCCGCTCCTGAGGCCTGGGGGGAGGAGGTCCGGGGCCTAGGTGGAGGGGGAGCGGGCGGGCCAAAAAAGGGAGGCCCGCTCCTGAGATGTGATGTTGGCAGAGGGTTCCTGTGAGGCTGGGCTGGGCTGTGGTCTGCTCCCTGGAGGAGGGCAGGCAGGCAGACCTAGGT